>CAWUFW010013094.1:0-497823 GCA_963921515.1 Calotriton arnoldi
CAGGTCACGGTTTTTTCAGCTTTGCTCAGCAGTTCAGTCATGTAGTCACGTGGTTCCCACTCGCTCTCTTGCTCACCCGCCCTTACTGTGGCCAACTTAATTAATATGGAGAACTCATCCATTACTAAAAGAACAGAAAAACAAACATTATTAATTATGTGATAATGTAATTTTCACGGTTTAACCCCCATCTTAACTCTACTTTATGTTAACGGTTAGTCTAGCATAGCTTAAGCAGAAAAGCGGCATTATTCATTAGTATAAAGCAACACATGCCATGCTTTTTACGAAAAACACCTGCGGCCTTGCCATGCAAACCTCTTTGAATTCATTCAAAACACAAAATTATTACATTTCCGGTTATTTACGCATTAGTTCTAGTTAGTTCATGCATTTTATAAAGCCATCTTTCCATGTGTAGTGTAAATGTGCACATTAGTCATTTAACACTACTTACTGTTAGTCCATATTAAAGGGTGGTTCGGTTGAGCAGGTTTCTTTTCGCGAAATCTTGCTCCATCAAGGTTATTGACAGTAAGCTTGTGTGAACAGCCAGGTTTTCAACAACTTCCTGAACCTCATATAGTTTGCTGCTAGTCTAATTTCAATTGGGAGTGAGTTCCTGATATGGGGTCCTCTCACTGAGAATCTTGCTCCTCCCATCCTTTTTCACTTAAATCTCAGAACCATTAGAAGGTTTAAATGGGCTGATCTGAGATTGCGCATCGGGTATGACGTTGGTGACAAGTATGTAAAGTCTTGGAACGGTATTTACTTTCCAGCACTAAAGGAATTTTATGCTGGAAAGATGCTCTCTCAATGCAAATAGCACTTTGAACTAGGGTAACAAAGCTGTAACATTGGTGAATCATTGCAATCACCCACCCAGCCATCTACTAAGATTGGCACACCGGGCTGTGAATAAAAAATAAAACGCCTATTGGAAGCAGGTTACTAACTTTGAGAAATGTTTTCACTTTTCCAAACATTCCACATATTCCATATGTGTTGCACTCTATGGTATACATCCAAAGTGTGAAATGTTTGAGAATTTGTCCATACATTGGATTTTGTACTTGAAGGGTATGTTTCCCGTACAAATCCTATACTAGACATCACACACATCTCTGAACAATGTGTGCAAAGGTTGTGTGTGGTTCTAGGCCTCCTTTGAAAGGGATGAGAACAGCCACAAGCCAGTGTTAATAAATATGACTCTTCACAATTTTCTCCCTTTTGTGCGAAGCACACAGCAACTTTCATTGCGGCATTGTGCAAAAAATATAACTATGTCCCACAATTTTTCACTAGAAACTTTTGTGCAAACACTGCTATTGTGTTTACCACACATGAAGTGGTTTATTTCTTGTAAAATGTATCTGATAAAGTATACCTGTCATAAATAATAAAAATATTTAATGTTTCCGAGGAGTTACGTGACCATAGAGGCACAAGGCAGAAGGTCACCGAACTCCGATGTCACTTGTAATATCCTTTTAATATACGGAAGAAGGTACTTTATTCCTTATATTACATGATCACACCATTCCCATAAACAGATTACATCCTTGGTGTTTTGTTCTTTCAAGTTCATTGCAGACAAGAAGAATAAAAGCAGAATTTATAGTGAGAAATTCAACACATCCGAGAGAAGTTAGTAATTTTTACAAAAATATATTAGAATTAATTTAATGTATGTCAAGTTAAAACATACTGTTGCTCAGACTGTGAAAAAACATGCAAAGATTCTATCTCTAATTCTCTTTAGAAAAACAGGAAGGAGGAAATCCAGTTCCCCTTTTCATTGTTTAAACTTTGACTATAATTATGCTCATAACTTGCCTTTCACGGTGGCTGCCTAATGTGGTAGCAGAAATTATGAAATCAAGACTCAACTGTAATATCTTCTCACAGTTTAGCAGCTACGTAATTTTCTTTATTACAGGTGACTAGAGATGCCACAACTTTCCTGCATTAAGAAGATTGAAGATGGGCTTTTAAACAGGTGTTTGCAGTCTCCCATGTTTTATACTAGTTAAGGCTAACTTATAACTAGGTGTGGACGGCATCACTACTGGTGACAACAGCACCTTATGTATTGATTTGCTTTTGTCATTGGTCACGCAATAATGACTTTTCTTTACTACACTTTCCACTATGATACCCATCCTTAGCACCCTATAAACGTCTTTTATGTTGCCTTAGTGACACTTCTTCTAATGTGTCCTTCATGCATAAGATTTACTAGTTTCATCCTCATTCCTAATTATATTTCGTGCTTCTGTATCTTTCCACCCATTAATACTTATTTATTCTCTTATGTTCTGAAACTCTTTCAACCCCCATCGACCCTTCCCTTAACAGCAATCTTTCCTTTTGTTCTTTGAACCATGGATATATATATCCTGGGAATCGTATTCACATGGGCCTTTCTGATAGATACTTCTAACTGCAGATTCTTCACCTTGTGAATAGCACCAGGTTCCAGACTAGATCCGGAGAATATTCTTCAGCAATTCCCTCTTGCGTCCATAGGTGTTGTCGTGTGGATCCACATTGGATCCGTCCCACCCAATGTGACATCTGGATCCTTACATAGTCGCCACCTCCACCCACACACCTTCCCATGTGGATCTGAAGCTTACACCCTCACATTCTGTTAGGCTTGACAGACAATATTTTCAACTTTTTTCCAGTGTGCAAAGGACATGATTCCCCCAAAAGAAACATGGTTCAAAACTTGTAAGGATTGCCACTAACAAAAGTCAGTGGCAGACCCCACAAGGTCTGTCTCTGCTGTTTTGGCTCCTCACATGACTCAGGATTGTGTGGCAAAAGCGGTTGGATGAATTCGAAGGTCATCTTGGACTGCAAAGCCAAACTCTACATCATAAAACATCTCTGAAAGGCACGAAAGGCCCAGCCCCACTCAGTCAGGGATGCAGACTTTTCTGGTTCCCCAGGTTGTTCTCGCAAGCCCCCTTTCTCCAGATCAAAATCATCAGGTAAGTCTAAAAACAAAGAACCACAAGTCGACGAAACACGGCGCCCTTCATCCCCCCACTGTTGCCATGAGGAGGCGCGCAATCCCCAGGGTACTCTCAAGCCATGCACTCTGTCTCCAACCTTGGAATCGATTGTGGATGTAATACTAATGCATCCCACGTTCTGGGTTCCATCTACGATGCAGCAGAAAATCCAGACTTTTAGAGAGATCATGCAACGGGTATTCAGTGCACTACGAGATCCCTCTGGAGAGCCTCGGACCCAAAGGATCTGGTGGGACCTCAAGTTGGTCACTGTTGGTGAATCCGTCCTGTCACCAACTGTGTCACTAGACCCCGTTTCAGGGTCCGCTCTGACTCCAGAGCTGGCGCTAAGCCTGATACCCCCTACATCATCACAACCGCCGCCAGAACACTGAGTGTCAATGCCGGCACAGACTTTGCTGGAGCGGGAGCCAATAGTTCTTTCGAACATGGAAGAGAATACCACCACAACCCCCACAGAAGTTGTAACCACCTCAACCATTTGCTTATTCAGAGATGCTTACTTTACAGTAAAGACTGCCGGACCCCGGTAATGATGATACTTCAAAGATTTATGCCTACGCAAATCTATTTTTGGACCTTCAAGATGCCAGAGACCTGGATACCGCCCCTCACAGTGGGCTTCATTCACCCTCTCCTGGTCTATCAACTGAAGAGTCTGCCTCTTTTCCCATGGTCATTTACAGAGCAGTAGCGGTCCTAGACCTACGACTATCTTCCACTGAGGTCAAGATAAACAACCTAATAGAGGTCCTGCAGCCCAGGCAGACCTCACAAGAACCCCTGCTGCCTTTTAACAAGGCCTTCATTGACACACTTCTAGACACCTGTGCACAGCTAGGATCTTACAAACCAGTTAATAGGCAGATATCCAGGAGACATAAGTCTGTTCCTGGAAACACAGCCTTTCTCCTGTAACACCCCATTCCTGGTGGTCCAGCAGACTCAACCCCAATGTGTATCCGACCCCTCCACCAGATAGAGAGGCAATACATGGAAAAAGTTGCCAAACGTTTGTCCTTCTCGGTCAACCTTGCCTTATGCTCTGTGAACTTCAGCTGCCTCCTGGCACGCTAATCACATATGTTGTGGGACATGGTTGTGGAAATCTTGCTAGCAGTCCTGGATGACCTTAGATCTAGCCTTCAGAGATCATAGATGATGGTCAGTATGCAGGTCATACGCTCTGGCCTGGACGCTACCAACTGCTTGGTTAGGGCAGTCAGGACAAGTGTAGTGCTTTGCCGTCATGCTTGGATTCGCTCCACAGGGTTCTCGTGCGACATACAAGAATCCCTATTGAACATGCCATTTGATGGCACACATCTCTTCAAAGACAAGGCGGACTAAGCCTTGGAGCGCTTCAAGAAGAACAAGGCAACAGCATGCTCCTTTGGACTGGCACAGCCTATGCAGAAGTTTCCCCAACAATTTTGCTCTTTTCGAGGCTTCAAAAGAGGGTTCCAACAAAGGCCACGTCAAACCCTGCTTCAGCCAAAGCAGATCTCCAAGATCTTTTGAAGCAGAGATGTGGAATCCGGCTGCAAGTGTCCAAGCCCCCAAGGGCAATTAACTATCTAATTCCCAAATCCTCCTTCTGCAACTGTGGCAAAACCACTTTAATTAGCCCTCTGCGGTCCACACTTGTTCAGTAGGATGTTGAATCATCTTTTACCTCCACATATGGCAGAATATCACATCAGATCGATGGGTGCTCCACATTGTCCAAAATGGATACACTCTCCCTTTTCTTTCCATCCCACCAGGCATGCCTCCTACACAATACCTCTTGGAGGACCACTTGTCTATTTTGCATGGGGAGGTTCAGGCCCCCTTGGACAAGGGAGCCTTTGAGAGGGTACTCGCATCAGAAGTCAGGACTTGCTGTTACTCCCTTTACTTCCCAGTGCCAAAGAAGGATGAAGTCTTCCACCCTACCCTTGGTCTTCAACCTCTGAACTTCTTCTCAGGAAGGACAAGTTCTTTATGCTCACCCTGGCTTATGTTCTGTCTGCTGTAGATCTAGGACACAGGATGGTGATATTGCACCTGCAGGATGCCTCTTTTCACATCCATATACTGCAGGCATTCCCTGCAGTGTCAGAAAGTGCACAAGCACTTTCAGTTCTCAGTGCTTCCCTACTGCCTTACAAGTGTGCCTCTGATGTTCACAAAAGTGTTGGTGGTGGTCACTGCCCACATTTGGAGGTTGGGAATACCAGTCTTCTCATACCTCGATGACTGGTTGCTGAAGGTAGGTTTGCCTCAGACAGTCATGAACCACCTCCAGATGATGGCCAATCTGTTGAGATCACTAGTATTTTCCATTATTATGCAAAGACACACCTGCCTCCTTCGCAGAGACTCACCTTCATTGGACCTACCCTAGATACAGTGCTTTTCCGTGCCTTCCCTCTGCCTCAATGGGTCCTGGACCTTCAGGCTTTGATCCCAATGCTTCAATCCGTGGCCTGGGTCTCAGTCAGAGCCACTTTGAGGCCTCTTGGCCTCCTGTATCCTGCTTGTTGACCATGCCAGGTGGCGCAAGCAGGCTCTGCAGTGGGCCCAGCACCAAGGGGAACCTGTCGGTTTCCATCCAGGTGTCAGAGGAGACAGAAAGAAATGTGCATTCGTGGCTGATGGACCGCAATTGGACCGGTGACAGACCCCTCGCCCTTTTATACCCAGAACTAATGGTTGTGAAGAATGCATTGTATCTGGGCTGGGCAGTCATCTGGGAAAGGTGTAGATCAGAGCCCTCTGGCGGAAACCTGCCTCCACATCAACTTGTTGGAGTTGCGGGCAATTCAGTTGGCATTGAAAGAGTTTCTCCTGTCATCAAGACAAAATGATTGCAGGTTCTCCTGGTCAACACCACCGCCATGTGGTACTGCAAAACACAGGGTAGAGTGGTCATGGGTCCTGAGTCAGGAGGCCCTGGGCCTCTGGATATGGCTGAATCACAAGGGCAGCACACCTGGCAGGATCTTTAAATGCCAGGGCCTACAAACTCATGTGGCATTGCCTAGTGGATCATGAATGGCAGCTAATCTTAGAGGTTGCACAGGGCAGCTTCCAACAAGGGGGAGAACCTGAGATGGCGTAGTGTCCAAAATGTGTGTGTTGCAGTTCCCGAGTCAGTTCTTGCTGGGAGACACCTTTTGTTTGGATTGAAACTCAATACTCCTGTACCCCTTACCACCTTTTCTCTCATGCCCAAAGCTCTGAAGAAGACCAAAAACAACCCAACTCATCCTATTGGCTCCAGACTGGCCAAGAAGTGTGTGGCACCCAGAGCTTTTGGCTATGAGCATCTGTCCACCGATTTGGCTGCTCCTTCAGGAGAAACTCTTGTCACAGCAGCAGGGCAGGTTCCTGCACTCAAACCTGCACAACCTACACCTCCATTCTTGGAATTGAACAGCAACACTTGATGGCTTTTAAGCTCTCTCCTCAAATAGCGAGTCTCAACTTCGCAGCCAGGTGTCCCTCGACTAAACCTATCTATGTGGTGTTCTGGGAGAAGTTTGCTGTCTGATGTTCTTCCCGAAATATCCAATCTGTATAAGCACAGTTGTCGGACATATTACTCTTTTGTTTATCCATGGACCATCAAGGTCTTGCTGTAGTGCCAGTTAGTTAGTTATTGGCTCTTTCAGCCTTTTCATGTTTAAATGATCAGCTATCTTTATTCAAATCACCTGTTGTGATGCATTTTCCAAAAGGACTGACCCCTATGTTCCCGCCAAGACCATTTATGATACCTCAGTAGGACCTCACTCTGGTGCTAACTTTTCTCATGTGCACTCCATTTGAGCCAATACACAACTGCCAACTCCGATTACTCACTTTAAAGACAGCATTCCTCATAACGATAATGTCAGCTCTTTGCATGAGTGAAATACAACCACTGTCTGCCCAGCAACCATATACCACCTTCTTCCCAGACAAGCTATTATTCAGGACTAAAGCGGTACTTCTCCCTAAAGTTGTCACACCTTTCCACAATGGACAGTTCATAATCCTCCTACCTTTATCGCCCCACATCATCGATCTAAACAGGAAGAGAGACTTTATCGCCAAGCACAAAGAGGGCTCTGAGCTTTTACATTGATTACACCAAGGACCATCAGGTTGACAACCAGATCTTTGTGGGGTTCTGTGGGGTGAAGAAGGGAACAGGTGTGTAGAAAGAACTATCTCTATAAGGATTCTCCTGTGTATCAAAATCTGGTACTGACTGGTGAAGAAACAGACTCCAAAAGACCTACATGCTCATTTTATCAAACTAAAAGCTGCTACCACTCTGCTGGTACATGGTGTGCTGAACCTGATTCCTGTCCTGCCATCCCAAATAAGTTACCTGCAGTTCATGGTGGGTCAAGAGCATTTCCAGTTTGCTGTGCTCCCTTTTGAACTTACCAGTGCCCCTGGGGGTTCACAAAGGTCACTGTGGTGGTTCCAGCCCATCTGAGGAGGCCAGGGTTTCTCGTCTACTCCCACCTCGATCACGGACTGTTGAAAGCAGACTTGCTGCAGGCGGTCCTTACCCACCTCCAGACTACAGTGGACCTCCGGCATTCACTGATGTTCACTATCAATGTGCCGAAGTCACACCTGACTCCCTCTTAGAGGCTCCCTTTAATCAGAGCTATGCTGGGCACAGTACAATTTTGGGCCTATCCACCGGAGCAGTGAGTCCAAGATATTCAGGCCATGATTGCGATGTTTCAGCCTGCATACTGGATTTCGGTGAGACTGATTCTGAGGCTGCTGGGTCTCATGGCCTCCTGCATCCTGCTTGTACAACATGCCTGCTAGTATATACAGGCTCTGCAGTGGAACCTGAAGTCCCAGTGGGCACAACATCAGGGGAATCTCTCCAACCTAGTCCAGATATTGGAATGAACTGCAAGAGACCTGCAGTGGTGGTTGACGAACTGAGATTGGGCCAGTCACAGACCCTCTCCCTTCCCCATCCATAACTCCCCCAGGGACCACTAACTGCCCTTAAACAAGCATTTGCAATGCAATCGGTCTCGCATTTGTGAAAGTTAGAGCTATTGGCAATCTAAATGACAATGTTTATTACTTATGTTTTTTTGTTTGCAGCTGAGTGAATATATGTTGTTTGTAGTGGAATTATGTGGTTTTAATTGGATTTGTTAGTTTTTGAACTGTGTGGGTCTGAATTGTTTGGTGTGTATTGTATTTGTGTAGTGGAATTAATTGACATGGTGAATAGATAGGAGTGAGAGCTGTATAGAATAAATAGAAAGGAAGATTGAGAGGGATAGGTAGTTTGAGCATGAAGTGGTGAATGAACTCTAGAGAGAACAGCAGTAACAGTGTGTGAGAAAGAGAGAAAGAAGGTTACAGACGCATAAAGAGGCTGTTTTTTTATAGGCATTAAAATGGCACTGCGTTTAGCGCAAAACACCAGAGTAACAAATCACTGGTAAGCTTGCACACGCTAGGTTTTGCATGATAGTATCATTAATATCAGTGGCGGCTCGCATAGGGCGGGCTGCGGGGCGGGGGAGGGACAGGGTGGGGGGTAGTAAACTTGGACATACGACGGAACGGGGGAAAGTAATTATTACGTTCCTCCGTCTCCGTCGTATGTCCGAGTTTACTACCCCCTCACCCTGCCCCTCCCCCGCCCCGCTGCCCCGCAGCACGCCCTATGCGAGCTGCCACTGATTAATATATAGATACTCCGGGGGTAAACTTCCTGAAGAAATAATGTGCAACAGCAGACATAGGTCAATGGCAACTTGAGCCTCTACTTCAGACCCTAGGTATTTTAGTGTGAATAGTCACATCCTGACTGCATGCACAATCTAAATAAAATCCTAACCGACATAACGGTTTAGGAAGAGTTTTTAATTTAGAAAATCTACACCTTTAAAAAATTTGCTCCTTTCTTTGCCCGCTGCCTTGAACAGTCTCTTATAGTAGCTGTGTGAAGAGCTGTAGCGTCTTCATACGCATATCTCATTGTGAATGTATGTATGGGTGGATGTGGGTATTTAGAGGGGGCATTGCCAAAGACACATATACCAATTTGAATAATGCACATAGGACTAGCAGTCCTCCCAGATGGCACGTGACTTGGTGAACATCACACACACACACACCAAGAGACCACGGTGATTATTTATCTCACTGATGCTATTGTTTCCCATTCCAGCCCTGCAAACACCTCTGACAGTTACACAACAAAACAAGTGCTTGAAAACCGCCTAATTAATGACACTCAACACTGCTGATGAGCCCGTACAACAGAACCAGAAAACAGGCTCGAGGTTGTGGTATGCAGGAGATCAGGGAGTGAAGTTGCCCACATTAGAACAACGCTGCAAGACCACTCTAACGGCAGCACTGCACTATTTAGATCTGTGTAACATACCATAGTTACCGTTTCACAGAGGAGAGGGGGCGGGTTGCCTTCTGCACCGTAGAAGGTAGCTCTGCTGTGTAATAATAATTACCTGCCCACCAAATAAATACAGGGCCAGGGTGTTTGTCTCCTCTCCCTCTGAAGATATGAGATGGTGTGAATCTGAGCTGGCTCCATCTTCCCCCACAAAAACCCTACCCTGGTTTAACTGCAGAGATCACCCCGGATAAAGCTCCCTCAGGGTGTGCGTGGTTGGAAGAGGTAAACCCCAGCACAGGACACAGACACTCCTTTCATCATGCCCAGCCTTTTGTCTGCTGTAAAATGGTGGTTCAGAAACACTGACCGCTGTGTTTTATGACCCCGTGGAGGTGCTGGATCTGTGCACTAGGAAGGGAACGGAGCGCTGCACCGTATTCAGGCGACTTGGGTTAGACTCCGCTAGGGTTGGCTGAGGCAGCCAGAGAAGACAGAGTGCTGACTGTGGATTTCTCATACACGGCCCTGCACACACAGTGACACTGGAAACAGGCTGGGGAAAAAGAGTACTGCTGTAAGGGGCGGAGAAGGAGAAAGTCCCGCCCCTCATCTTAAGAGTTCGATTGCGACCAACATGCACTCAAACCCGCCCCCCTCCTTTTGAGTTAGACCTTATACTCCATGAGTTATAACTCTCAACAATTTATTTATTTGCAGAGGGCATTTTCTCTCACCGCCGCGGGTCCAAATTCTAAATACAGTGTAATCAGAAGGGGGATCAATAGACTATAGGCCACTTACCTGGCGATTAATTCTCCTCTGATGGCAGCTGCTGTGCTGCTCCACAAACTCCTTGACCCACCAGGAGTCTATGGTGTCTCCAATTAAAAGAGGGGGGAGAAAGTGGATTACACCGGTCTCCGTGGCAACAAGTGACTGGCGAGTGACACGATAATCTTGGCTCCCACAATGGGGGGCGCTCCACGGCCATGTCCCGTGTGCGGATGAAGGCTGTGAGGGGACCTCACGAGTCTCGGTGACACAACTAATTGAGCAGCCAGCCTGCTTGTGTAGGCTTTCACTCGTTTTTCCGAGCACTCTCCAGCGGTACTTCACTACTGGTAGCCACTATTAAAGTGAAAGCGCGCTCTGTATACAAGTAGCGCCCGCCATTGTCCCGCGAGTGCTGGGGGAGTTAGCCACTATTAAAGTAAAAGCGCACATTGCGCGCTCCGCATACAAGTAGCTCCCGCCATTGTCCCGCGAATGCTGTGTGGGCGCGCAGCAAATTCAAGCGCCGCCATTGTCCCACATTATTCATTGAAGAAAATAGTGCTCACAGACTAACTAAAGCAATCCATGTAACGAGCGAAGTAAAAGGTCCAGTCCTTATGGGCGGTAACAAATGGAGACAAGGCGGTAACAAGGCAGGACTAACAAGCCTCATAATGAATCGGAAGCCAGCATTTACCAAGGACAATGACACCAGCCAATGAAAAATATGGGAGGAGAGTGGGCGAGGATTCCACAGCATACTCTACTACAGCATGCCTCGCAGAGCAAGCAGCGCATGTGCGCTGCGCCGCTAGGCTCGACCTAAAAATGAAACGAAAACGTTTCATTTTTCTTTTTTTAAATGCATCCTGTTTTCCTATAAGGAAAATGGGCTGCAATTTTTTAAAAAACTGCTTTATTGAACAGCAGTCCCAGACATGGAGGTCTGCTGAGCCCAGCAGGCCACCATACCAGGGAGGGCCAGCCATGCCCTCCCAGGTATGGGAGTCGCAAATTGCGAGTGCCTCGTGAATATTTATGAGGCATGCAATTTGCGACCCCATTGGGAATCGCAAACAGTGTCTCTGACACTGTTGTACATTGGCATTAGCGACTCGCAAATTGCGACTCACAATTTTTCGCAATTTGCGAGTCGCTAATGCCAATGGTCGTAGATCTGGCACTTAGTGTTTTACTGCAATAGAACAATGTTATGCACACAATGTCCTTTCTTTCAACTGTCTTAGTGCACTTTCAATAATGGCAATCCTTTAAGATTTTCTATTGTTTTGGTGCATATTTTAATACGGGTGGTCATACAGGTTTGCTGCTGTTTTGGTGCATCTGCGTCACTAATCAGTACTGTTCTCACATTTGTAACATTCTCGAATGCTGTCTTTAAGAAGGAGTGCACGTGGTCAATAGAATCCCTCAGAGAGGGTCCTCTAAGTCTGGTATCTGCAGCGCAGTGCGCGCACAAGTTCCTACCGTGATTCAGTCTTGTTCATCGGGAAACAAGAGCAGCGGCTGCAGCCAGGATCAGCACTGATCACAAGCACTTGCCTGGAGGCGGGGCCCGTTTTTATACACTGCTGCAGCATAACGCTGGGCCACACAGTCTTGCATGAACAGCTAGAATGCAAACAATGCAGTTAGCGGGGGTAAACGGTGCTCTCACACGCACAGCTCGGCTATCATTAGGATTTCCTGTCATTGGTCATACGCTCTAATGCAATCATTCCTATACAAGCGGAGCTTGTGCCTCTGATCTGGTAACCAAATAGAGGTGCAAGAACACAGCAGAGCTCAATTGTCTGGTGGTCATTTGAAGCAATATAGTTGAAGCATACACATTTAATAGAGCCAAGTTGCTTGGGCCCATGACGATAACAAACTCTCACTGCTCAGGTCAAAGGAGGGAAATGCCCGAGGGCTGGGGCTGACCAATTACCAACCATACCATCCTTCCACCCCCCCAAGGCTAAGTATGACGGCGGATTCAAGGTACTGGGTGCGTGGTATGGAAATGCCGGAGGAGGTGTGATCCATGGATCAAATGCAAGGGTTCTCTAGAATCCTCCTCAGGACCATAGCCCTTCCATGAAATTAAATATCAAAACTTCCCCTTGCTGCATTTCACTCCTTTAACCACCTGATCCTCGTATTCAAGCACTGGTGTGGGGGTGGTACTGCAGTTTGGCAGAGGCATGTTTACGCAGCAAAGAATGGAACACTGGGTGTATCTTTATAGATGGAGGGGGAATAAGGCACATAGCAACTGTATTGATACTGTCTTTAGAAAGGGTTATATGAGCCTGGGTTGGAATCTATGGTGGTGTTTAAAGTGAATGTGTTTGGTAGACAACCACACTTTATCACCTGGTTGGAATTAGGGAACTGCATTCTCTTTCTGTCTGCGAATGTCTTACATCTTGCTGCAGCTGCCTGTATATTTTTCTGCAACCTTTGTGCTAGTGTGGATACCTGCTGCAATCTCTGGGAGAGAGCTAATAGATCTTCCTCCACCTGTGGTGTCAGGAAGGGCAGATAATGTGGGTGATAGCCGTAATTAGCAAAAAAACGCTTCATCTGTGTGGATGTATGCTGTAAATTGCTATACGCAAATTCTACTTCCCAGAGGAGGGATACCCATGAACCTGGAGAGTTTGATAAGTAACATCTCAGATATTGCTTCAAGTCCTAGTTAACCCTCTCCGTCTGTCCGTCTGTTTCGGGATGGAAGCTGGTGGACAAATGACTTTGTATCTGCAATGCATAACACCAGGCTTACCAGAACATGGATGTAAACTGCGTATCTCGGGCAGATATGATGGTCTTTGGAAGGCTGTGGAGTCGGACAACATTAGTCAGAAGCAGAGTCACGAGCTCTGCAGGCTGTTGGGGTACCAGAACATGCTACAAAATGTGCCATTTTTGATAGCCAAACCACTACCACTAAAATGGCATCTTTCCCCTGGTCCTTTGGGAGTGTTGTGATTAGGTCAAGTGATATATTTTCTCAAACTCGATGAGGAATAGGGAGTGGTGGCAATAAGCATCTTTTCTTGCGTCTATCCATTTTTGCTCAACTTCAATTATCACAGTTACGAACATGTTGTATTGTATCTTGTCTCCAGCTTGGCCACCAGAAGTTCCTACAGAGTTATTCTAAAGTGCATGTTTGGCCTGGATGGCTAGCCATGGGGTAATCATAGCACCACTGCAATACTTGTTGTTGCAATCTTTTTGAGGACACAGAGTCTGTCTCTCTGAAACGGCAATCCATCTTTCATTTGCCTTGTTGGTTCTCATGCTTGCCATTGCTCCATTCTTTTGGCAGACGTGTTTTGTTTTATTTTATCTAGAAAATCGTCTTTTGCAGTTACACATATGATTTGTGTTGGTGGTATCATGGAGACAGGTGGCGTCTCCATCTTAGATGTCACGGGTTCCTGCCTTGTGAGAGCATCAGCTTTGACATTGTCACTCCCTGGATGATAAGTGGTAATGCTGTCAAACTCTGCATAGAACAGAGTCCAGCGGAGCTGCCTGTGTATTAGGGCCCGGGTGCATTGCAAAAACTACAAGTTGCGGTGGTCGTGAATACAGTTATTGGCTGTCTTGCTCCAAGTTGATAATGGCACCATTCCTTACACACCAGACAGATGGCTACCAGCTCTTTCTCTGCAATAGTATAATTCAATTCCACTGAGATCATTGTTTTGGAAAGATATGCCACTGGATGGAGTTGGCCTGTGTCTACATCTCTTTGGGATAGAACTGCTCCTACTACGTTTTCAGAAGTGTCCACTTCTACAAGGAAGGGCTGCGTGGTGTCAGGATGTTGTAAGACTGAAGTTGTAATGAAGACTTCCATGAGGGACTGAAAAGCTTGATCAGTTTCTGAGGTCCATTGGAAAGGGACTCCTTTGCATAGCAACTTGGTCAAAGAAGCAGATTTCAAGGAAAAGCCATCTATAAACATGCGATAAAAGTCCACAAATCCCAGGAATTGCTAGATTTCTTTCACATTTTGAGTGGTTGGCCAGTCCTTGATAGCTTGAACCTTCCTGTGTGCCCTATTGATTACTTGGGGGGTAAGAATAAATCCTAGAAATTCCACCTGTGTGACGTGGACCTCACACTTGGTGAACTTACAGAACAACCCACTCGAAAAGACTGTCCACTGGCTATCGACCAACTTCCTCAAGCTAAATTCGCAAAAAACAGAATTTCTTCTAGTCTCCCCCCCCCACAATAATTCCCAGGAGACAAAGGAATGGACCAAGCTCATCACTGCTCTAAACTGCAAGCCAACCTTGGTGGACTCCACCAAATCACTTGGAAATACTCTAGATAAGAACCTTAACATGCAAACACACATTAACCTGTTAGCTAAAAGCGCACGCTTTCACCTCAGCTATCTTAGAAAAATGAAACCTTTCATCGAGAACCCGGACCTCAAAAATGCAGTTCAGTCCTTAGTCATCTCAAGGCTGGAGTACGGATGCACCACCCTCTCGGGGCTACCCAAAATTTCAACCACCCCATTAAAAGCCGGTCTCAACGCCGCAGCAAGACTCCTAACTGGATCCAGGAAATATGACCACATATCGCCACACCTGAAAGCACTCAACTGGCTACCTTATGACGGTCGAATCCACCTAAAAATGGCATGCATCACTCACAAAGCGCTACACCACAATTCCCCCCAGTACCTATCCCAAAAACTTACCCTATCTGTGGGACTTAGACACTCAAGGAGCACCGATAACCTTCTCCTGAAACCCTCGCGTTTCAGCAAGAAAAAAACCTATGACCGAGCATTCTCTGGAGCAGCACCAAGAATATGGAACTCGCTTCCCGCATACATCAGAAAAATCTCTTTTACTCCCCTATTCAAAAGGGAAGCAAAATCATTCCTGATGTGTAAATTCCTCCCATAAACTCTCACATGGACCATTCCAGTTCTACACTCCAGTTCCACATCTTCAAACTCGCCTCCTCTATCCCAATAAGGATACCCTTGCCTCTCGACCTGTGCCTAAGGCTCAGAACTATGCTACGACCCTCCGAACTTTATCAAAACATGTTATGTTGATTCTTTGTATGCTATGCTTTGCTAACTGTATCATTCGTACTGTGCTCTCATTGTAAAGCGCTCTGATACCGTACCCTGGGTCTGGTCCGCGCTATAGAAACTCTAAAAATAAAAAATAAAACAATGTTGTTGCAGGGTGGCTAGAATGGTTTGTATGCGTCTTCCATGCTCTTCTTGGGAGGAAGAATAAATTAGTATACCATTGATATATGCTATCACAAATCCGTCCAGATATTCTTGCAAGATGTCATTGACGAAGAAATGGAAAACCACAGGGGCGTTGCAAAGACCAAAGAGCATTAAGCAATATTCAAATAACCCATAACATGTTCCAAATGTGATCTTCCACTTATCGCCGGGTCGGACACGCAGCAGGTGGTACGTGCCACTGAGAACCAGCTTGGTGTAAATACTAGCCAACCGTACCTGATCAAGGAGGACAGGGATGAGTGATAATGGGTATTTGATTTTTATGGTGATGTTATTTAATGCTTGATAATTGATGCAAGGTCTTAACCCGCCATTTGTCTTTGGCACGAAAAAGAGAGGTGATGCGGCTGGCAACTTTGATGGGCGGATAAAGCCATTATGTAAATACTTATCCAGGTATTCTCGCAAGTGCTAGTTTTCTTGTTCAGTAAGGGTATAAATCCTTCTGCACAGGATTTTACATCCAGGCACTAGATCAATTTGGCAATCATAATTGGAATGTGGAGGTAGGATTTCCACACTGGTAGCACTAAAGACATCTAGAAAATCAGCATACTCTTTGGTAAGTTTAGTGTCTTGCTCTGATGCTGCTGCTATGGTTTTACCGTGGGTATGACTCGGGTGCTTTTTTGCAGCAGCAAATATTATAAAATGGCTTAGCTCAAGTTGTTTTTTACTTGTTTGTTCAAAAGAAAGACACATTTGAGAACACCATTCCAAGTCAAATGTTATATTCCATTTGGCCAAATCTATTTGTGGGTTGTGGAGTGTGAGCCAGGGCATTCCTAATATGATCCAAAAGTATGGGGTCACTATCACATTGAATCTGTTCTTGATGTGCGAGAGTACCCTGAAGACACTGTAGGGTCACAATACTTGTGTGATGTGTGATAAGGCCTGATGCAAGGGGGTCCTATCTACTGCTCACACAGATTCTGGTTTTTCTTTTGGTGCATTTGGAATCTTTAGCTTGGTGCAATAATCGATGTCAATACAATTGCCCATTGCCCCATAATCAATCTTCAAGACAACTCCTTGGTACTAGAGTCCATGAGTATTTGTGCATTCAAGATCAAGTGAGGAGCTGAAAATGGTAAGGTATTTGCTGCTGATTTCTTGAACCTTGGGTGATCAGCCCTCACAGGAGGCTTTTCATGGATTCTCGGGGAAACCTCCTTTGGCTTCTTTGAGCCTGCTAGTTTCCAAATTCCTTGGTAGGGGTCTGTAAAGAGGGCACTCGGCTTCCTGCGGTCTTAGGGCGAACTGGACACTCCTGGACGAAATGTCCTTTCTTCCCACAGTAAAGGGATAGACCTCCCTTACGTCGTGCTTTTGACTCTTCTTGGGCAAGAGCTTTTTCACTCCACCTATCTCCATTGGTTCACTGGAATCCAGAGCCCCAGTTGGTCCCTTATCCCTGGTTCGCACATAGGTGATATAACAAGGGATTAACATAATTAACTAGTGGAACCACCCCCTGGGCTGCATGCATGCGCTGGATCACATCCCCGCCTAAATATGAGATAAGAATGTGTATTCGGCATTGAGCATCGGGGAATGCAGTGGGTCTCACCATGAAATGAAGTTGGACTTGAGTTAGGAACGTAAGATCCCCAGTGAACCTTTCAGGTAGGGCCAAAGGGACCGGTGTCGGGAGTGACTGACACAACTGACTGATCAGGAGCTAAAGCGGTAGCCCTGGTATGTAGGGATGATGACACTCCTACCTGACCCTGTAACTGCGTTACTTGGCTGGCTAATGCTGCTATCTCTAGCCGAGCAGAAGGGAGTTCTTTCTGGACTGAGGCCAGGATTCTACAGACATCTTCTAAGGACAACATTGTGATGATACTGCTCAGGAGGAACAAAATACCTTTGGGCTCGTGATTCTGTCAGGAATGTGTTCCTCAGGGGCAGGAACCTCCAATGCCCACCTTCAGGCAGCACCAACACTGTTGATGGAGCAAGGACTCGTAAAGGAGACTTGCATCGGAAGCAATCCTCTCGTTTAACTCGCTAACGAATTACTAACAAGGTCTTGTAAATAATAACACGCAAATACAGAAAACATGCGGGTTAGCGAAGCTTGCGTATGTGTGTACTAATATAAATAACAATAAAAACGGACTAATCCAGCTCTAACTGGGAAATCTTTACCGCGCATGCGTCAACTGCATCTACGCAGTATGACGGTACTAATGCTTGGAGGGAAATTCTAGCGCATGTGCAGAAGGCATTAAAATGGAGTCTTGAAGACTCACGTGCATGGCATCTGCTTAGCCGCAATGAAAACCAGCTATTTTTCTAATGCTAATGCGGGGAAAGAATTAATAAGTAAGGAGGGTTAGAGTAGAGAGGGGTGGTATACAGTGAAATCATTTATTTGTGAAAGTAACATTTCTTCTTTTGACTTTATTATTAGTGTGCATTTGGGCCTTTCACATTTGTCTAAATTGAGCCGACTGATTCAAGTTTGCGCATGCCTACATGAGAGCTGACCCAGAGGGATGACCAAGCTATTTGACAGCCGTCCAAGGACGAGAATGACGTGCCCTGTGAACAGTGGGTGAAGAGTTCATGCAAGAAGACTTGTATTTATAATGTTGAAATAATTGTATCTAATAAAGTTTGGACATGTATGGGAACGGAAGGAAAGAATAAAGTTTAAGGGTATGGGTTTTGCGAACAATAGTTAAATGAAAATAAGTAATATGTAAGCATGGTGTGATGATCATCCCCCCTTGCCTGACCAATCAGAATACGTATTTTTGCGATATTGAAACTTTAGTGGGTGGTACATGGAAAACAAAAGGTATAACTGAGGTAGCTTTAGTTAGTTAGTCAGAGGCGTCAATGCTGGAAGTCGAGAGCTCGGGATGCTGTCGGGGCTGTGGGTGGTGCTGATGCTGAAAGGGACGCTGTGAGATGCTGATGAAGACTCCGAATGCAGAACCATCTATCTCTAATTAATTGGGTTAGACAAGAAGATCGCGGAAGAAACTCGAGGAGGAAGAGACTGTCAGAGAGGGGTGCGACGCAGTCGTCGGTATTTAGAGAGGTTAAGTATCCTGTCCTGATTCCTGTCCTGAAGTCTTTGTCTCCTAATCTATCCCGGGGGACCCTTACCTGCCCTTTGGCCAGAGGGTTTGGTCTTCACACCATCCTTGGTAACTATAAATTCATGATATTTGTAGATGATCTTTTCTCTCTGTCCTCTCCTTTCCAGGCAAAGTTATTGTATGTGTCTGAAATATTTTCTTAATGAAGATTTGATTTGAAATCTTACGAATGAGGGTGTTTGTACTGTAATTTGAAATGGTTCACATTCACTTAATTTAGATAAAGATTTTAAAACTTCCCGAGTCTGTGGTTATTTCCTTTAATTAAAGAATAGTTAATAAGTTATGTTAATTATCACCATCAACTAGTTCAACTAATGGTCCATTGACCAGAGGAAAGAACGTTTTGATCAGTGAAAGGTTAGTTAGGAATAAGAAATAACTAATCCTGAATAAGGGAAAATATAAACTAAACTCAGCGGTCTACTTGGATCTGTGTAAGTGTTTATGGGCCCAGGTGAGTATATGGTAGTAGAGTATCTGTTGTTAGTATACCGCTGGATCAGTTTTCTGGTAGCAGAGTTATGGTTATTATTGACTAGTTTGGTATAGATTATTGATGATTGATTTATGTTTAAACAAAAGAGTTAGCGTCTTTGTTTTATGTTGTCCAGAATTCCTGGGGAATGAATAGCGGATAGTGACAGAAGCCATACTGTAGTGAGGTTACTCGTCTGTTGGAATAACACTGAGAAGCTACGCAGGGCTGGCAGTGTTAAACTAGGGACTATTTCGTATAAAAGTAGATTGCAAATGATAGCAAAAGGAGTTCGCTGGTGAAACTTTGGTCTCATTTCCCAATACGGGTGACACTGGAGGAGTAGCAGGTTCTCTGGAGCTTGAATGAAGGGTAAGCGGAAGGTTTTACTCGCAGTGCATGAAGAGTAAGCGGAAGGTTTTACTCGCAGAGGAAAGAAAATCTATCCTTTGGTTTTGGTGGAACAGGCAGAGTAGCGAATGTTTTTATGTAGTTAATAACAAAGAATTTAATGCAAAGTATTAAGAAAATAAGTTTTCGTATTACCTTGTGAAGGGAGGGTCAGTCGCCGGAGTTGGACTGACGTCACAGAGAGCCGCGCTGGGATAGGTTGAAACAGCGGGCGTGTGACAGAAGCAGCCTTGTAAAGGAGGGGTAAGTAGTAAGGAGCAGAACTAACGTCAGAAAAGGCAGCGCTGGCATTGGTCAGATCACGAGCGTGAGCCTGATTTTGATTGGATAACCAGTTAGAAGCCGCGCTAGGATTGGTGGAAGGAAAGATTGTATGCGGGATTTTGATTTGACTACTAGTGTGAGACGTGCAGATAGAAGATTTCAAGGGTTTGCAGAATACAATTTTATATATTGTTCATCCAGGATGTATGGAGAAAAGAGAAAAATGTCATTTATAAAGAAAATTAAGAATTTCTTCAAGAAAGATAAGCCTGTGTTGACTAGAGAGGGAATTCCTATTCTGCCACCGAAGACACCAGCATCTTTTATGATGATGGAAAGAGGATATCATACTTGTGTGTGGTTGGAAAATTGGATAGAATATACGAGAGGTGATGCTAGCGTTTCCTGAAAATGGTACGTTTAATGGAAGAATTCTTCAGAGTTTGAGAATGAGAATGAATGATTTGGAACCTAGACCTAGGTTAACTCAATATGAGGCTTTGGAAGAACGGGAGACTGAGTCATATGAACGCGAGAAATGCAGAGGTGGGAGATATAAAGGATTTTTTCCCAGATACTTGCAAGAATCACGCGAAGGGCAGATGAAACAGTGGAGGAGAGCTATGGTATCTGAAGGTTTATATCCAGTATTAATGGCTGAGGAACAGTCTGGAGGAAAGTGTAAAGAGAAAACGAAACACTTGAATACAACCGGATATGGTGAATCAGATGATGAGTTGTTAGAGGATATTTTAATTAAAAATCCACCACCGTATCAAGAAGCAACTAGTAAGGTTACCCCAAGCGCACCAGTGATAGGAATGCCTTTAACCCCACAAATTTTACATGATACGTCATTTAATAGGGTGCTGCAAGATAATGAGAGAGATGTTTTAAATAAAACTAGAGAAGAGTTAGTAAAGAAAATAAGTCAATTAAATTTGAATACTGAAGCTTTGACAGTACCAGTGACTATTGGTCCGGTAATCCCATTGTACGGAGACAAAAAGACTTGCCAGAAACCACAAACTGTAACAATTCCGTTAAATAGTCCTAGAAAAGAAGTAATCATTACAGATGATCAGGTCAGTGAAAGTGAATCAGTTATTTCATTAATGGATCCCCCTAATGTGGAAACTTTAACTGAAACTCCGAAAAGAGTTACGCCTATGAATTTGAGAGAAAGCAGACCTTTGGTTCCTATAGGAACTGGAGGTGCAACAGTAGTTACCTCTGAAGACATAGAAAGATGGGCACAGGAAAGAGATAATCGGAACCCACCACCAAAGATTTTAGACATAAGTAGATTGAAAGTGGAATAAGAAGAAATGATAGTGGGAAGTGTGGGCACAGAAAGATTGAATGCTTACAATGATGAAGAATTATTATTTTTATGTAAGAGTATAACCAGAAGAGCAAGAGTATTTCATGAGAAATTAACAGAAGTTGCTTCAGAAATTGGAATAGATATAGGGAAATCAAAGTTGTTACAGAAACCATATCGAGTGGATTTTACTGACAAAGATTTAGAAAGTGTTAATGCATCTGGAAAGAGACTACAGATAAAGGAGTTAATGAATATTTTGCGAAAATGAGGAGACATTGATAAATGGAGAATTAGATGGATAAGAAAGAAAGAGGAAGTTCAAGCGAGAGAAGCGTCATCTGCATTTTCAGTAAGGGAAACAGAAAAGGTTGAGAAATTGTGTCCAATGAGAGAGGTTCCAGGAGGAGGATATGTTCATGTTCCTTGGAGTAGACAAGATATTTTGTCATTTACAAATGATTTTCCAAAATTGAGAGAAAAACCAGTTGAATGGTATAAACAGGTAGAAAGATTTGTGAAGGTTTCAAAGGTCTTATTGAAGGATCTGGATGGTTTGTATCGACATTGTGGTACCTGCTGATTTATGGACGGAGTGTAAGATTACAATAGATTGGCCAAGTGAAGAGTATGCTAGAGACTCAAAGACAGGAGCACCCTCAGAGGAGGTGATGAAGAAATATCACCAAGTGATTACTTATTTGAAAGGGAACATTCCTCCTAAAGAAACAGATCGGGTAAAGATAGATAGGACGACACAAGAACCAAATGAATCTGTACATGCGTATTATGAAAGGTTATTGCAGGTGTTTAAGCAGTATAGTGGTTTTGAGAATATTGGTGATAAGGACATGGGACATTTTGTGTATCGGTTTGTATATGGTTTGAAACCAGAGATTAGTCAGATGATACAGCAGCACATGTTGTGTTGGCAAAGCAAGACAGTGGATGAGATTTTAAAGTATGCAAAATACTGCGGAGACAACATAGAAGCAAGGCGTAGAAAACTAAAAGAGAAAATGATGTGGGCACAGGTAAAGTTGGCAGAGCAACAGGAGAATAAAACCAATACTCAGACTGATAATCAAGTGAAAGAGCAGAGTCAGAATGATCAAGTGGTGAACGGTAATAAATATAGAGGACGAATGAACAGAGAAGAAGCGAAGAAGAAGTTTCCTTGTCATGCGTGCGGAAAGCTTGGACATTGGAAGAACGAGTGTAAGAGTATTCAGAATAATAATGGGCCAAATCAAAATTTAATCCCACAGATGCAGAATGAAGTACTTATGAATCAGCAGCAGCAGGTAGTTACTCCACAATATCAGGTGCCACCAGCTCCTATGCCAAACTTTGTGAACCACCAAAAGTTCAGTACGAACACCGGATTTCAAGGAGAAAGTGGTAAGAATAATAGAACAGTTGCACAATATTTGTTGCAGAATGATGAGGAAAATTCAGACTTTGTACAATGACGGTGCCTGAGGGGGGAGGAAGAGGAGTGCGTGCTTGGCGCATCCTTGACGGTAGATCAGTCAGGTCCATTTGTTGATGGGAAAGTGGAAGGTAAAGACATCACTTTTCTATTGGATACTGGTGCTACCCGGTCTACTGTGAGAACAGCAGACATCCCAAACCTACCCCTCTCGGGAGAATCTATCCAAGTTGTAGGCCTATCAAATCAACAGATTAGAACCCCAATCATGAAACCAATGGATGTGCACATTGGAAACTTTAAAGAAATGCATCGGTTTGTAGTTTGCGATTCCAGTCCAGTAAATCTGTTGGGAAGAGATCTACTGTGCAAAATGAATTGCACGATCTATTGTACACCAGATGGTGTCGCTTTCCAGACCCCTGATGAAGATGTTATATATAAAATGATGCTAGTCAAGCAAGGAACAGAAGTAGATGAAATGTTTTCATTAATGACTGAAAATGAATTACCAGAAGAGTTGAGAGCCACAGTCAATCCGGAAGTGTGGGATTTTACAGGAAAAGATATTGGGCTGATGTCAAATGTAGACCCAGTGAAAGTGACAGTGAAGGAAGGTGCAGTTTATCCAAACACACGACAATACAAGATGAGTCCAGAAGTAAAAGCAGGAATTATTCCAGAAATCGATCGAATGGTTAAACAAGGCATTTTAAAAGAAATAATGAGTAGTCCTTGTAACTCACCAATCATGGGACTTAAAAAGCCTAGTGGAAAATATAGGATAGTGCAAGATTTACAAAAGATAAATAAAATTGTAGTACCATGTTGCCCAATAGTACCAAATCCAGCAGTGATCCTTTATCAGATACCTTGGAATGCGGGCTGGTTTACAGTAATTGATTTATGCCAAGCATTCTTTTCTATTCCTTTGCACCCAGACAACCAGTATCTTTTTGCATTTAAGTTCGAGGATCGTATTTATGCATGGTGCAGAGTTCCTCAAGGGTACACAGAGAGTCCCTTGATTTTTAATCAGATCCTGAAAAAGTGTTTAGAGTCATTAGTCATGCCTGGAATTTCGGTTCTGGTTCAGTACATTGATGACCTACTGGTGGCATCAAGAACACAAGAGGATTGTGTCATTGACACAATTGCATTACTGAACCATTTGGCTGAAGGAGGACACAAGGTGTCTCCAGAAAAATTACAGTTCTGTCAACAAGAAGTTAAATATTTAGGGCATAAAATAGAAAGAGGAGTAAGAAAAGTGACACCGGAAAGAATAAAAATAATCAAGGAGATGCAACTACATCAGATGCAAAAGGAAATGAGAATGTTTCTGGGAGTGGTTGGGTACTGTAGGCAGTGGATTAACAGTTTTTCCATGCTAGCAAAACCATTGATACAATTGACACGGAAGAGAGCTAAAGATCCAATTGATTGGAATGATGAATGTTTGGAAGCCTTTGTGAAATTGTGGAATTGTTTATGTGAAGCTCCTGCTTTGGGCATGCCTGATTATTCAAAAGAATTTGCGTTGTTTTGCTGTGAGAGAGAAAATTGTGCACTTTCAGTTTTAACACAGAGACATTGGCTGAGCCGACGTCCATTGGCGTATTTTTCTGCCACATTGGATCCAGTGGCTTCAGCTTTACCTGGCTGCTTAAAAGCAGTAGCTGCTACTTGTATGAGTCTGGAGCAAAGTGAGTCAATAGTGATGGGACATTCAGTAAAAGTCTATGTTCCACACTCAGTTGAAATTCTTCTGACAAGAACAAGAACACAACATCTCACACCTAGTCGGCTGACTAAGTATGAAAGAGTGATTTGGGAGCAGAAAATGTGACAGTGATAAGATGTACGGTTATGAACCCTGCCACATTATTGCCAGACCCGTGCAATGAGGAAGTAAGAGATGAAATTGATCATGATTGTTTGGATGCGACTGAATTGTGTACCAAGCCCCGTCCTGACATAAAAGAAACACCATTAAAGGAAGTTGATCATGAGTTATTTGTGGATGGGTCTTGTTTGAGGATAGAAGGAGGATTAAGTGCTGCATATGCTGTATGTAAGATAACAGGGGTAATTGAAGCATCCTGTTTACTGAGAGTCAAATCTGCACAAGTAGCCGAATTGGTGGCCTTAACAAAGGCATGCAAAATTGGGAAAAATTGGAGAATAACCATATTTACGGACAGTCAATATGGTTTCGGGGTTGTGCACGATTTTGGCGAACTCTGGATGCAGAGGATATTTCTGACTTCTTCAGGATCTCCTATAAGAAACAGTAAAAATGTGAAAGATCTGCTGGAAGCATTACAATTGCCAAAAGAAGTAGCAGTTGTTAAATGCGCTGCACATCAGACAGGAAATGACTATGTGGCAGCCGGCAATAGATATGCTGACCAAATTGCTCGATATTGAGCGAAAAATACAATGGCCATAAACAGAAAAGTTGAAATGGGTGAAACCAGCTGCCAACTTATGTTTTTCTCAATTCCAGAAACATGGGATGAGATTAGACAGTTACAAGAAGAAGCTGAGGAAAAGGAAAAAGAAATTTGGATAAATGCAGCCTGTACAAAAAGGTCAGAAGATGAAGTATGGGTGTATTTAGATGGAAGACCAGTCATGCCAGATTGTTTGCTCTCTAAAATGGCAAGAGTATATTATGGAGCAACACACATAGGGAGAGATTCAATGATCAGATTATTCAGACAGAGTTGGTATAATCCGAAATTCAGGGTAGTCGCAGAGAGCCTTTGCCAAACATGCTTAACCTGTCAGCAACAAAATCCAGGCAGGAAGACAGTGGTTAGCTGGGGAAAAATTGGAAAGGCAGAAGGACCCTTCACCAGGTTGCAGTTAGATGTCATAGAGTTACCTCCTTGTAATGGAATAAAGTATGTACTAGTCATAGTGTGTCTGTTCTCGAGATGGGTGGAGGCATACCCCACCAGAAGAAATGACAGTCTTACAGTTGCCAAATTACTATTGAGGGAGTTGATTCCTCGTTTTGGTTTTCCAGTCACTTTGGAATCAGATAGAGGACCTCATTTTAATAATGAAATAATTCGATTAATCTGTGCTGCATTTAACATTGAACAAAAACTGCACTGTGCTTATCGTCCAGAGGCTTCTGAAATAGTTGAACAGCTAAATGGCACAATCAAGTCAAGATTAGGGAAAGTGTGTGCATCCACAATGCTGAAATGGCCAGATGCATTACCTCTTGTATTGATGGGTCTCAGAAGTATTCCTGACAGAAAGACAGGGATGAGTCCTCATGAGGTTCTCATGGGAAGGCAATGAGGCAAGCATTTATTCCTGGAAACAAATTAATGAGTATAACTGATGATCTGGTATTGGACAATTGCAAAGGATTGGCTGAAATGGTGCGTTCTGTCTCCCACCAGGTTGGAGAAGACGCAGTTGAAAGACTGCCAGACCAAGCACATGATTTGAATCCTGGAGATTGGGTGTTAGTGAAGAAACACGCAAGGAAGTCGTGTCTAGCACCAAGGTGGGATAAACCGCGTCAAGTCATACTAGTCACTACCACAGCGGTGAAGTGTGCAGGTTTGCCCAATTGGATTCATGCTAGTCATACCAGAAGAGTACCGAGCCCATCAGAACAACAAGAGGAACCACTGACTGAGCAGGCTGAAACGTCAGAAGTTGAAAGTTGTGAAATTGAAGAGTCTAGAGTGATAGATTCTGAAAGACAACTGAATGACGAACAGCCAAGTACAAGTCAGGAAGATTGGATACCAATAATTGAAATACCTGATGATGCTGTCGAAACAAGAAGAATAACAAAACTGAAAAGGCAGGAAAGTAGACAGGGAAGAACAGGGAAAGAAGAACACACTCAGGTCGAAATAAACAAAGACAATCGGACCTGAGGAGGGAGAGTCAGAATTAGAAGAACAAGTTCAGGCAGAAGAAGGACAATCTGAAATAAGACCTGAACAGGATCAGGTAGATCTAGAAGAACAAGTTCAGGCAGAAGAAGAACAAATTATAATAAGACCTGGACAGGTGCAAGTAGAGGAAGGTCCAAGCACAGAAAATAGAGAACAAGGACAGATTGTGCCTAGATTAAGTGAAAATAAAAGGATTCTAGAAGGAGATAGAGAAGGTGAAAGTGCAGTTCAGGTCAAAAGAGTTAGAAAAGGAGACAATTGGCCAGTAGAAGTGAAGAAATTAAAATATTATTTGAGAAAATCTGAAAAGAAACAAGAACAAGTCAATGAAGTCACAAGTCAAACACAATCTAAGCAAACTTTAGTGAAACTCACTCGAAGAAGTCCAAGACTGAGAAATTTAAACAGAAAATACAAGGCCCCTGAGTGGACTTACGTTATTCTCGAAAAAATTTGAAAACTTAGGCTTAAGTGAGGAAACAGAAAGGGTTCATGTTGCACAGATTGATGAAAGCAAATTGAGACCTCCTTAAAATAAAAAAAAAATTAGCAGAAAGAAAAAAGAGAGAAGAAATTTTCTCAGATTAAAATGGCAGAAGTTGAAGTCACCGAAAGACCAAAACGAGGTTTAAAAAGAAAATGTTTTAGATTTTGTTTTTGTAGTATATTATTGGTAGTATTAGTATGGTTATTCTTAACTGTAGGAGTACCTTTATTAATGGAAACAAATGACAAAAATAATACCATTACTAATGAAAAGGTAGATAGAATAAAGGGAGCTAAAATAGAAATAGGGGTAGAAGATGAGGCAAATTATCATAATGAGTCGGATTATAATATGTCTTCAAATGTGTTTGCTATTTCAGTATGTTAATACAATGGAAATTAAAAATTGCTATGTTTGTATGAAGTTACCTTCATCAGTATCAGAAGGGGTGAGATATCACCATATACCTCTAACATATGGTGTGTCATGTAGTATTTTATCAAGGTCAAATAATATTACCATTAGTTGTGATAATAACAATAGTAATGATATTAATGATTACATATAAATGTTGCAAAAATAGAGGGAAAGGAAGAATACATCTAGAAAGAGAAGGAAAAGGAAAGAAACGAAAAAGAGAATATGAGGAGATACAACTAGAAGAAATGAAAGGAAAGATATATAAGAAGATGAAAGATTTAGAAGGAAAAGAAGTAACAAATGGAAGAATGAGAAAAGAAATAGAAGATTGAGATGTGCTAAAGTTGGCATCTGGGATGGGATGGGTAATTTTGTAATGGCTTAAAATGCCATCAGAGAGGGGATTGATGGAGCAAGGACTCGTAAAGGAGACTTGCTCAGATGCAATCCTCTCGTTTAACTCACTAACGAATTACTAACAACGTCTTGTAAATACTTACACGCAAATACAGAAAACACGCGGGTTAGCAAAGCTTGCATATGTGTGTACTAATATAAATAACAATGAAAACGGACTAATCCAACTCTAACTGGGAAATCTTTACCGCGCATGCGTCAACTGCATCTTCGCAGTACGACGGTACTAATGCTTGGAGGGAAATTCTAGCGCATGTGCAGAAGGCATTAAAATGGAGTCTTGAAGACTCACGTGCATGGCATCTGCTTAGCCGAAATGAAAACCAGCTATTTTACTAATGCTAATGCGGGGAAAGAATTAATAAGTAAAGAGGGTTAGAGTAGAGAGGGGTGGTATACAGTGAAATCATTTATTTGTGAAAGTAACATTTCTTCTTTTGACTTTATTATTAGTGCGCATTTGGGCCTTTCACGTTTGTCTAAATTGAGCCAACTGATTCAAGTTTGCGCATGCCTACATGAGAGCTGACCCAGAGGGATGACCAAGCTATTTGACAGCCGTCCAAGGACGAGAATGACGTGCCCTGTGAACAGTGGGTGAAGAGTTCATGCAAGAAGACTTGTATTCATAATGTTGAAATAATTGTATCTAATAAAGTTTGGACATGTATGGGAACGGAAGGAAAGAATAAAGTTTAAGGGGATGGGTTTTGCGAACAATAGTTCAATGAAATTAAATAATATGTAAGCATGGTGTGATGATCATCCCTCCTTGCCTGACCAATCAGAATACGTATTTTTGCGATATTGAAACTTTAGTGGGTGGTACATGGAAAACAAAAGGTATAACTGAGGTAGCTTTAGTTAGTTAGTCAGAGGCGTCGATGCTGGAAGTCGAGAGCTCGGGATGCTGTGGGTGTTGTGGGTGGTGCTGATGCTGAAAGGGACGCTGTGAGATGCTGATGAAGACTCCGAATGAAGAACCATCTATCTTTAATTAATTGGGTTAGACAAGAAGATCGCGGAAGAAACTCTTGTAAAGTATGCCCCAGCCTATTAAGTGACCATCACCCTGTATCATTAACATTAAAATCTCCACTTTTTAAAGTAGATGAACCAAGTATTTTTGCTGCTGAGGTAAAGACACAGGGTGAAAACGGGATTTCTATTAAATGGGCAGGGGTTGATCCTATTGCCTTCTCGGAAAAGATTATTCAACAAAATAAACATCATATTACAACTGTTTTAGATAATTTTTCTACTAATATAGATATAGTGATGGCTTTCCAAAATATTTCGGTTGCAATAGCAGGAAATTTGAAACGTAAGCCTAGGACAAATAGGGTATATTCCCCAAGATGGTTTAATCAGCAATGTTCGTGATTAAATAGGGATCTAAAAGAAGCTTTAAAAGCTAGCCCCGGAATAGGGAAGACATTAGTTCTTTGCGGAAATTATATAAGCAAGCATTGACTCGTAGAAAAATGGAGATTAGAGATAATGCGTGGGATAACCTGATTAAAGCTGCAGAAACTAAAGATTCTATACTTTTTTGGAAAACTCTGGATCAGCCACTTTTTAAAGATGTCCAGTCTGTTAAAGTTGATGTAGTAGTGACCCCGGAAGACTGGTTGACTCACTTTGAAGCCATTTTTAATGAGACACGTCAGCCCATCACTTTAGCAGAGAATACTAGTATTATTCGTTTAAATAATATTAAACCGGAAAGTATTAGTTCTGAGGAGATTAGATTAGCTCTTTTGAATAGTGCTAGTGGGAAAGCGGCAGGTCCGGATGGGGTCCCAATTGACGTTTTTAAATATAATATGGATTTTTGGGTGCCCATCCTATATAAATTTTTTAATGCTACACTTAATGGGGTGATACCAGCAACTTGGGCTGAGAGCGTGATAGTCCCTATTTTTAAAAAAGGCGATAGAAGCAGCGCGAGCTGCTATCGCCCAATATCTTTACTCGATTCAACATCTAAGGTTATGGGTAGAATAATGCTGGCCAGATTGGAATATTGGGTAAAGGAAAATAATATATTATCTGTAGTACAGTATGGCTTTAGAAGGGGCATTGGAACGATTGAGCAGTGTTTGAATCTTGATTTGTTGATAGGAAAATATACACTTGCACGGGATGGCGCTCTTTACCTCTGTTTTGTTGACTTGTCAAGCGCTTTCGATTTGGTAAATCACTCAAAATTATGGCAGACGCTTAAAGGGATGGGCGCCCCAGAGGATATTATTAGTTTTTTATCGCAAATATATGTACATTTGTCCTCTAGAATACGCTTCGGGGAAAATGGAGAATGCACTAAGCACTTTAGCATCACCCGTGGGATTGCTCCACTTTTATTTTCGTTATATATAAACGGGGTTGACCCGTTATTACAGAATTTGAATGCTGATGCCCCAAAGGTAGGCAAACGGGTTACCCCTTTATTAATGTATGCCGATGATGCTGTCTTAATCTCCAGGACAGCAAACGGCCTACAATTATTGATGGATAACTTTTCTAGTTATATGACGGAAAAGTTTTAAAAATAAATTTGAGTAAAACCCTGGTTATGTCTTGTGGGAAATGGAACATTAAGAATAAAACACATTACATCGAAGGCATACGGATAGAGAGGACTTTTTCCTTTTCATATTTGGGAATTCTTTTTAATAGTAAGGGCACGTGGATCGCACATATTAACCTATGTAAATTGAAATTCGTAAAATCGGTTGAGGCTATTTTTAGATTTTTCCAAAAAATAGGTAAAAAACCAGTGCGGGAAATTCTTAAATTATATGGAGCAAAATGCATTACAGGGAGTTGTTATTGGGGAGCCCTGTGGGGTGTGGCAGATACTTCTCAGCTACAAATCCTGGAAAATAACTTTTTAAAATGACTATTAGCCGTGCCAGTTTCCACTGCCACTTTTATAATACATAGGGAGACCAATACCCCTTATATTCTTGATTTGATCAGTATAGCTGGTAAATAGACATAATATCGAAAAAATATATAGAATGGACAGAATATCGAATTCAAAATATAGAATGGACATAATATCGAATGGACATACTATAGTGGTTAATAATATCGAAATGAAGGTAAGTAATATCGATTTTCAAAATATAGAAGTACATAATATAGGCATTAAAAAATATCGAATTTTTTGTAATATCGAATTTTTGTAAGTGTTTAGTATGTTAGTATATGAGTTAAAAATGTATATTATTTTTGTAATGTATGTTTAATATTTTTTAAAGTTACGAAATTTATGTAAAATTATTTTTGGGTAATTTAATTCTGTAGCGGGTTGAGGGTTTATAGGGGAATAGGGTGGGAAGTAAATTAATTATAGTAAATTAAATATAAATTTTTAGGAATTATTAATTATTTTTAATTTAATTTAGCGTTTTAGTTCTGTAGCGGGTTGTGGGTTTATAGGGGAATAGGGTGGGAAGTAATTTAATTGTAATTAAGAAAATATTTATTTTTATTTATTGGTATTGATAATTAATTTATTGTTAATAAATTATTAATTGGTAATTAATTTTTATTAATTGATTAATTGATAATTATGTTAATTGTAATAATTTATTATTCGGAGCGGGTTGTGGGTTTATAGGGGAATAGGGTGGGAAGTAATTTAATTGTAATTAAGAAAATATTTATTTTTATTTATTGGTATTGATAATTAATTTATTGTTAATAAATTATTAATTGGTAATTAATTATTAATTGGTAATTAATTTTTATTAATTGATTAATTGATAATTATGTTAATTGTAATAATTTATTATTCGGAGCGGGTTGTGGGTTTATAGGGGAATAGGGTGGGAAGTAATTTAATTGTAATTAAGAAAATATTTATTTTTATTTATTGGTATTGATAATTAATTTATTGTTAATAAATTATTAATTGGTAATTAATTATTAATTGGTAATTAATTTTTATTAATTGATTAATTGATAATTATGTTAATTGTAATAATTTATTATTCGGAGCGGGTTGTGGGTTTATAGGGGAATAGGGTGGGAAGTAATTTAATTGTAATTAAGAAAATATTTATTTTTATTTATTGGTATTGATAATTAATTTATTGTTAATTAATTATTAATTGTTAATTAATTTTTATTAATTGGTAATTAATTTGTATTAATTGATTAATTGATAATTATGTTAATTGTATTAATTTATTATTCGGAGCGGGTTGTGGGTTTATAGGGGAATAGGGTGAGAAGTAATTTAATTGTAATTAAGTAATTATTGAAATTCTTTTTGTGTATTGATTAATTTATTGTTAATTAATTATTAATTGCTAATTTTTTTATTACTTATTACATTTTTGGTATTGAAAATTAATTGGTTGTTTAATTAATTATTAATAGGTAATTAATTTCAATAAATAATATTTATTGCTATTTATAATTAATTAATTATTAAATATTTTGTAATTGGTAATTAATTTTAATTAATTTTTTATTGATATTGATAATTAATTTATTTTTATTTAAATATTAAATCATTACTTTCCCTACTGTTGCACTCACTGGAGTGGGAATAGTAATTTGTACCCCTACGCTATCCAACGCTTTCCCTACTGTTGCACTCACTGGAGTCGGAATAGTAATTTTTACCTCTACGCTATCCAACGCTTTCCCTACTGTTGCACTCTCTGGAGTGGGAATAGTAAGTTTTACCCCTACGCTATCCAACGCTTTCCCTACTGTTGCACTCACTGGAGTCGGAATAGTAATTTTTACCTCTACCCTATCCAACGCTTTCCCTACTGTTGCACTCTCTGGAGTGGGAATAGTAAGTTTTACCCCTACGCTATCCAATGCTTTCCCTACTGTTGCACTTACTGGAGTGGGAATAGTAATTTTTACCCTCCCGCTATCCAACGCTTTCCCTACTGTTGCACTCACTGTAGTGGGAATAGTAATTTTTACCCTCCCGCTATCCAACGCTTTCCCTACTGTTGCACTCACTGGAGTGGGAATAGTAATTTTTACCCTCCCGCTATCCAACGCTTTCCCTACTGTTGCACTCTCTGGAGTGGGAAAAGTAATTTTTACCCCTACGCTATCCAACGCTTTCCCTACTGTTGCACTCACTGGAGTGGGAATAGTAATTTTTACCCCTCCGCTATCAAACGCTTTCCTTACTGTTGCACTCTCTGGAGTGGGAATAGTAATTTTTACCCCTACGCTATCCAACGCTTTCCCTACTGTTGCACTCACTGGAGTGGAAATAGTAATTTTTACCCCTACGCTATCCAACGCTTTCCTTACTGTTGCACTCTCTGGAGTGATAATAGTAAATTTTACCCTCCCGCTATCCTACGCTAAAAATATTGAATATTTTTTATTAATATTAAGTTAATATATATATGTATTAAAAAATAAAAATGTATGTTTATTTTTTTATAACTTACATTAATTATTTATTAATTTTAAGGTTATTTAAGTATTTTTAAGTAGGTTTCAGTTAATTATATTTATTATTTTATTAATTTTACATTACTTTCAATACATTTAAAAAATTCGATATTTTAACAAACTATGGGGGTCATTACGATGGCGGGCGGAAGCACAACCGCCGTGCTGGCGGATGCAAAACCACCAGTTACCGCCGGCACGCAGCAGTCCACACGCCCGCCCAATTACGATGCGAAAAGTAGGCCAAACACCGCCGGCAAGCCAGCAACACCGTCCGCCATCAAAGTGCGCCCGTACACGTAGCGGCGCAGCCCAACTGACACACACCGTCCGACGAAAACACGTCCCGCCCGGGCGTATAAATTACGATGCCGCAAACAAACGGCTCCCACGGCTAAGAGATACCGTACGACAAACCGAAGCGGTAACACGGACGCCGAGCACGGACAACGAAGAAGCGGCTCCCCGAGCATGAATCCAGCACTGCAGGCCCTCCCCATGCTCTTGCTGATGCACCACCAAGGACGCAACGTACCGCGGAGACGCAGGTAGGCACACACACAACAAGTGCACGCAAACAGCGCACACAGTGCAAGGGCGGAAAAGCGGACAACCCCCCCAGCGCGTGTACACTACACATCCACCATTGCATCCACATATGACACACAGGCCAAATCGTAACATCGCGTAACACATGTGTACACACCACCTGGGACTAGGAACCAACGACCCCGTCACGGCCCCAAAGCGGCGATGACGCCGCCACACATGCGCACAACGCAGAGGCCAACCGCAGCGCCATGCATGCGTCGCACACAGACACAGGGACACAACCAAGCAGCACACACATCAGCCCCACCCCGAACGCACATGACACGTGACAGGCCTGTCACAGACATGTCCCCAACGCCCAATTCACGGACAACACCCAACGCCACACAACCGACGCACACATGTCAGTGAAGTCACGCAACAGCAGGACACACCCCAGTGTAACAAACATGGCGAAGCACACAGCGGCGGCAACACCAACTAGGAGAAGCAGGGCCCCTTCGGGAAGAGGAACGCCAGTACCACACTGAAACACCCATACCACCCTGCACATATGAACAAGACATATAAAACGGAACACCAAAGAGCCCGGGGACCGACAACAGGTGGCCCAAGAATAACATTCACACACAAGGCCCAACGCAGAGCGGAAAGGCAGCCTGCCGCCCACACAAGGGAGAGCAGACAGCACTGAATGACCTTCCATTCCAACTCCGAAACCACAGCCCTACGAAAGAAGCCGGTGAATACAGCCATTGTCCAAGAAAAGACCAACACAGGCATGCCGAGGAGACCGACCACAGGGCAGATAGCGCATATCACAGAAGCACACAATGGACGGGGAAGAAAGAAGAAAACACTCCCCCATGTCGGCCACATGCAAGTTAATTGGAAGGAGTCACACATCACTGACCTTGAACTGTCTGAGAAGCATGTGGGATGAGGGCCCGTGTCCTCCAAACAAGCCAACAGAACACAAGTCCTGTCTCCCTAGGACTACACAGAGCTCACAGCAACCTCGGAGCGTGCACATTGCAGACTGCACACACATCCGGAGCACGCCACCACAACGCACCGCTGCGAAATGGCAACCGCAACACACCTACCCAACTACGCCGGACAGCTCAAGCTGTACAAAACCAACCTGATACATATATTGGGATGCGATCTCCTGTCCCTGCTGAACGTAAGTTACCGACTGACTTACCGCATCACATTGTTCAGCTGCGTCATGCCCGTCTTCTACTGTCGGAGGTGTCCCTACCAGCATCCCGTGGAGATATGCCTCTCCAACCCGGCATGTCTAAAGGCGGACCTGCTACCACTACTCCTCCCTCTGGACGCACACGACAGGGCCTGCTCTGCCTATGGGGGCATGGCGTATGTGGCCAACATCGCACCCGCACTGAAATGGGACCACTGTGCCTCCACACGACGGATCATCGAGAACAGCTACATCGAATGTCACCCAGCATGCCCCATCATGGTCCTCCAAGGGACAACTTACGAACAACACCTTGACAGCCACCATCCGCTACATTGGCTGGCAAACATGTACACCACCAATGACATGGAAGCCCTGCTGGACGGCATCGCATACCTGACAACCTGTAAATTCGTCGGACCACAACGCAGGTTCCCCGATTGACCTATGATGTCCAACCCCGCACCCATGCTTAGCTTCCGCACGGACTGGCCAGTCACCACCACAACAGCCATACCAAACGACCGGCAACTGTTACCACACCATCAACGACATCGCCATGACATCGGATATGACCGGGACATGCACACTGTTCCCCATCACATCCAGGAACACCGCATGCATCGTGGGAGGCAGTGGCATGGGCTCTGTGTATCGCACCCACATGGACGGAACTGCACGAACAACCAGGACACGACATGGATCCAGCGCCCATGGACACACACACCGCTCAGTGGACATGAATAGGTCGCCTGGAGTCTGTGGGTGCTGCACCCCTCCCACCCCCGCCCCGGGAATCCCATACCAGGACCTTTGCATGGACGACAAGTGCATACAACAACAACACGACCCCAGTGACTGTGACATGTCCAGTAACCACCACATTGCAACAACAAGTGGCACACCGCTGCATGCACGCAAGCACATGCCCTGATGTCATCTCACATGCACGCGTGCATGAGGAATAACCGCAGCAAACCTGTCACATGGAACTGAGATGGACTGTGCCCATGATGCCAAGCGGTCTGGTAGGCTACATGTATACCGTCTGTGTCAAAGTCCGCAGCTCCGCAGCTATACGTAAATGTACATTAGCACAGCCTTGGCCAAGCAGATGTAACTCTGAAGCCCACATCCCACATGCAACAGCCAATCACATGTAACCCCACACCCTATCCCATTTGCAATCATGCTCAGTATATCCTCAACATGTATTCCGCTGTCAGTAGTGTCCACTATACTGCATCACAGAGGACAGAAGACTCAATATAATGTTTGAAACCAAAACTGTCTCCGCTGACTCATTTCACAAGTACGAATGAGAGAGGATGAGAGTATGTGAAGTACACGGCAGTCGTGACATGACCATGTAGTCCACTGGTATTGGATGTCAACGCAAATGAGTAGCACAACTGTGGAAGACACACATGTGTCGTGTGAAGTCGTATGGACGCAGTGCTCAGGTGGGTGGGTGTGACGGGTAGATGCGCACATGCCAAGTTGGAGCACGCCGTGTCGGGAGGGGTCATGAACAGTACACCACCGCTTCCCTGGGCATTGTGAGAGGACACCTGTCGGGGGGAGTGAACACGTGTGTGCACAGCAGCCGGGCACACGTACAAAGCGGTACCAGGCGCACCTCAGCCCACCCTCTGTGGACAAGCTGGATCCTGTTGTGCGCCCGCCATGCCCCTTGACAAGGCACACACAGCCCCAGTCGACCAGGTGTAACCCCAACATAGTCAATCCGCACAGGCGATACAGGGCACGGGATGGCAGTGGAGCATGGTGTGTGAGAGGTCTCCTCGCGCTCCTCCTGGTCATATCACGCAGGCAATAGAACCTCAACGTCTAGCATGGCACAAGTCAAATGGATGTGTAGGGGGGACGCACCACAGCACGAGCAGCACTGACGTCACGGGAGGTGGCTCGCACCATCCCATCCATTGCTTATTATACCAACCACGCCACATGCCATTGCGACTAAGTGCAAGCGCGTGCGCCACCACCCCCGAGCCCTCCCCAGAGAGGCCAAAGAGTGAATGTGTGGGCCATCAGTCACAGACGGACGCGGCATGGCCGCAAGGGCAGCCACAGCCACTGGGTGTCGCAGGTGGCGGATCCGGAAGGCGAAGACTGTGATGCATAGTCCATGCAGGCCGGGTCTCCATTTGGGGCACCACGCAGGTGGACGGCGTCCCGCAACACATCATACCCTGAGACAGCCCACTCGTGCAACTGGACCCACACATACACTCCTTGCCCTCTCTGGTGCGAGCTTGGGGCTGCCTGTGCAAGCGCTAGCCTCGCAGGTGCACATGCATATTGGGGGAGCGAGGGGAGGACATGAGGGCTGGGGCGAAGATGACTGTATCACTGTCAGTGAGTACAAGGGATGACCCAGATGTGGAAAGGAAGAGACGTGTCCCGTGTGTACTGCAACTAGTCGCCAATCCAACTACCCCCCATGTCCGGAATGTAAGCCCGCACCTAGGCCCGCCCATCCACCACATCGAATATACCACCAGCACGACAACCTTCCCATTCGAAACACTGACTGGGGGTGGCGACCAGTGAACAATCATGTGTAGCCTACCCACGCGTACATGTGGGCCCTCCATGATCCATGTCACCTGCGGCAAAGTCATGACATGCGCAATGAGGGAAGTGAGGAGAGCTGTCCGCCCCACGCACAGAAGGTGCATCAGCTCCACAGACCCAGCAGCGAGTCCAGCAGGGGTCACATGTGCAGGGGCAGCTGTGCCTGGTGTGAAGGCACATGCATATAGACAGCACATCGACCAATGTGTAGTCTGCCCACATCTACAGTCCATCATCATGCGGACATAGGAATTGAACACAGGGCAACACAACTTAGTGGGTGCACCCACCGTGACCAACAATGCGCAATCATCGACGTACCCGCCCTGTGCATGGCCCCCCACCCAACGGAGGCACATCCAGTGCCACCATCCCACACACACAAGCCTTCCACGGAACATGCTGTGTCCAATGGTCAGTACAGAGTCAGCGCCCATCTGGTGGATCCTGAACAGGAGACACATGCACACACATGCCAGCTCCCACTATGTACGCCTGCCACCTGGCACGTGCAATGTAACCTCTCACCTGTGACGTGTGACTGCAAGCACACAGCCGTCTTGGCATGGGGCTGTCAATGTGGACACCTGTCAATGTTTCGGGAGGTGTGATCCGTACAGTGCTGTACATAGGGTGCAGTGCTGACACCTACTACTGTCTCATATCCCCTCGTGCCACAGGTCCCACTTGTTTTGGCCGCTCAGCCTGTGCCCACATCGTCGTCGTCGTGTGCCATACTCATCCAGCCTCGGAAGCAGACATTCATGTTGCCGTGGCGTTGCCGCTTGACGAATATGCAGTCAGTCCCCATCAGCACGCCCCGCAAGTCATTGGGGCCTAGATCCCCATGTGCATGCACATGGCAGTGGTATGTCTCACTAGCCATTGCCATTGTTGGGAGACCTGTGTAAGTGTATTGTGGCCGTGCCGTCCCAGCTTGACAGCTGGGCTGTGGCTCATGTGCTTGCTCAGTCATGTCAGTGATGTGTATGCGAAATTGCTATGTGTTGTGTTGCTTTGACATGTGTCCACTGCCATTTTCCCTAGGCGGAGACCGAACATTGACCGCCCATACCAATTGCTGGCGGACATGGACGATACAGAGGTCATTAGGAAGTTTCGGCTGGACAGGCCAACCCTGCATCGACTGTGTGCCATGTTAGAACCCCATCTCCGTCCCCGCAGGGTGTATCCGACAGCTGTCACCCCCACGGCTAAGGTGATGGCCGCCATGCATTTCTTCGCCACTGGGTCATTCCAGCACACAGTGGGCAGTGGAGGAGGGATGTCCCAGCCCATGTTCAGCAAGGTGCTGAGGGATGTACTGGCAGCCATGATGCTGTACCGAAACAGGTACATCCGCTTCCCCAGGGCTCGTGAATTGGCGGCAGTGAAGGGTGCATTCTATGCCCTTGGCAGAATCCCACACGTCGTTGGAGCCATTGACTGCACACATGTTGGCCTTGTTCCACCACAGGCCACTGAGCACCTGTACCGCAACAGGAAGCACACGCACTCCCTGAATGTGCAAGTGGTGTGCCTTGCGGACATGGTGATCACCCACGTGTGTGCAAAGTTCCCAGGCTCGGCCCATGACGCACACATAATGCGCAACAGCATCTTGCCACGACTGATGTCCAATCTGCAACAGGATCGTGGCTGTATTGTCGGTGAGTATGTGGAGTGGTGTAGCGTGCTGGTTGTGCAATGCTGTCCCCTGTCCAGTTGGAATAGCAACGGTTCTCTGTGTCCCTCACACCCAGGTGACTCTGCGTACCCGAATGGGGCATGGCTGCTCAGTCCATTGAGGAATCCTCGCACCCCAGCAGACGATCGCTACAATGAGGCACATGGGAGGACCAGACGTGTGGTCAAGCGTACCTTTGGCCTCCTCAAGTCCAGGTTCAGGTGCCTGGACCGCACCGGGGGTGCGCTGGCGTACTCCCACAGAAGGTGTGCCAGATAGTGGTGGCGTGCTGCATGCTGCACAATCTGGCCATTCGGAAGCAGATCCCCCTCATCGTGGATGACGGAGATCAACCAGGGCCCCAGCCCGCAGACCAGGACAGCTCGAGTGAGGAGGACAGCGGAGAGGAGGAAGCTGGTAATGTGCGGCAGCAGCTCATCGCCCACTACTTCACTTGACGGTGAGTGTCCATGTACGACGGCTGATGTGGCTGTGTCTGTGCAGGTGTGTGTGTGCTGTGTCAGGGTGGCCGTTTGTTCACTGCGTGCTGTGTGTCAACGCTCCATGGCCAGGGTAGTATGCCACTGTTGGTGGCTGTGGCATTGTGCCCTATTGCTCTGTGCGATGTGTGTACATTGCTTGTAGTTGTTGACATGTACTGTGTGATGGGTGTGTGACACACTCATTGAATGTGCTCCTGTTCTGTCTCCCACCCCTAGGTCCCTACAGGCCCTCCGGTTCCATTGCCATGCCACGCATCAGGTGCCTTTCCACCCAAGGTGGCCGTTGTATTCCGTACAAATAAAACACAGGGCACAAACAGCAGTTTGTGTAAGAGGTGCATTTATTTCAAACTGTGACATGTGATTGTGTGTAAGGTGATGACAAAAGTGGTGCGTGCAGTGACAATGAGCTGTCGGTCATGGCTGCGTGATGCTCAGGGTGTACCCACTGGTTCTATGTCCATAGTCCAACACACACATGCCATCCAGATGGCTGTGTGGAGTGGGATCGTAGTCCAAGTCAATGCAGTGGGTGGTCAAGGAAGGCTGGCTGGCTGCCTCACTTGCGTCTGGAGCGTGCGAAGTCCTCCCGGGAGATCTGTTTCCCCTTCCACGTTTGCGAGGGGGGGTGCCTGCTTGCGACATGCTGGTGGTTGAGGTGTGCTCACTGGCTGTGGACGCAGGGGAACTGGACACTGCTGCTCGACCCTGCGCCCCGGCAGGTGGTGGCGGAGGGGAGCTGCTGTCCCTGGCTGTGACCTCACCGCCACCACCAGCTGGCCCATGAGGTCCACGAGTTGGCCCATACGGGCGTCCATGGACCTCAGCACCCCAGCACCTCCCGCGTGTCTGAAGCAGACCTGACCCATTGTTCTTGGGCCTCTTCATAGGCCCCAAGGACTCTGGCCATTTGAGGCAGGGCATGGCTCCCAGGGGAGACTTGCGTTTCCCTGACCCTGCTCCTCCTACCAGTACTGCTGCCACCGGCCTGCCCACTAGCCACATTGCTCACCACGGTCCTCGCTGTGGCTCCCAGGGTGGATCCAGTCGGCCGGGCCACCACCTGCGCTGGGGCTGGTGCCAGCGAAGACGTGGTGGTGGTGGCGGCGGTGGTGGTCGGTGCGGCGATGGTGGCGGTTGCGGCAATGGTAGTGGCCGCAATGACCGTGGGTGGGCCGCAATGACCGTGGGTGTGGCCGCAACGACAGTGGCAGCAGGGGGCTGGGAATGTTCAGCAGCCCTGGATGATGGGTTGGTGGGTAGGAGGGGTCCTGGGGAGCGGCTGGGCCCTGCCACACCAGATGGGCCTGCTTGGTGGTCCGTGTCCGAAGAGGAGGACAGATCCTCCACATCCGTGTGTCCTCGTTGGGGGCTTGTAGGCTGGCTGTGCTGGCTGCTGTCTCCATCCCCAGCATCCAGCAGTTCGTCACCTGTGGAGAGAATGAGATTTGTTATTGTGTTGCACCTGGCGAAGTATGTATTTGTCGTCTGACATTAACAGTTCGTGCAATCTCGTACATGGGTTTCCCGGAGGCGTGTGTGTGGCTGTAGCATTTGTAGTTGTGTGTGCTTGACAATGGGACTGTGTGCTGTGCACATGTGGCATGGGACGGATTGGCCATGCCGATGGGTGTGTTGCTGTGCCCCTACTTATTGTGACTCTGGTGTATGCGGGCTCCTGGCCCATCCTGGGTCTGGTTTGTACTTTGCTTTTGGTGTTCAGATGGGACGCTTAGGAACGCATATGGCAACATGGGGGCCATGCCCCAGATTCGCATTTGGGATGGAATATGCTTTTGGGGTACATGCTGTGAGCCATGGGTGCCGAACGTGACATGTGTTGTGGCAGCATGACAGTGCATGGTTTGAGGTGTGTGCATGCTTGACATGGCCTGCATATTTGCTGTCTGTTGTGATTACTGGACATGGCATTGGACGCATCGTTATGAGTGAGTGATGGTTGTGTGCCAGCCAACGTATTGCAGTTGTCCCATCTCCTTGGTGTGCGTGCTGCCCTGTGCCATGTGCATCACTGCAGTGCTCGGGGGGTGTGGCCCATGTTGTGTGTTGTTGCTCAAAGTGTGTCGTGCGCTTCATTGACTTCTGGCACATGGTTGGTCATGGGCATGTATCTTAGCGTGACTGCTGTATGTGTGGCAGCTGTGCGGATAACATGCCTTTCATGAGACTGGGGCTGACGGATGGGATGGATGGTATGTTGTATGTGCATGGTGTGTCTGTGTGTTTGATGGGTTCAGTGGTGTTCGTGTGCATTTATGTTGTTCCGCTCTGTTGCGTCTAGTGTTGTTTGTCTTACATAGGCGTAGTTGTGGGGTGTGTGGTTGACAGGCAGTAGGGGCTACATGGACAGGACTTCAATGGTGTTTCGGTTGTGTGTGATGGGTTGCACAGTGGCTGCCGTGTGGTACTATATTCAGTGTGGCTTGTGCATGCAGACGTGGCTCCTTGGGTGTTGCTGTGTTTGTGATGGGTCATGTGGGGTGTGAGTCTGTGGTTCATGTCCGTGTGCACATTGTTCACTTGTTCGTGACGGTGGGCGGTGCTGCGTGTTCGTCTGCTACGTGACATGTCCCATGTGTTGGTCGTGTTACGGTCCTCATGCCTCCAGTAATCCAGCCCTGTCCAGTTTCCCACCTGCAGGTTGTTCGGGCGTGCACTGTACTGGATGCCACATGGTTCTAAGCGGGGGTGCTCCATGTTGCAGGTCTGTGGGGGTGGGGGGTGTTGTGGGTCGTGGTGGTGGCTGGACACCCACTGACACCGATTGCTGTGGACCGTGATGTCTACCTTTCGGCTGTCGTTGTGCACTGCGGTGGCTGACACGTGGCTGTGGGGTGTGGGGGATGCTCCTCCTTGCTGTGCTGTGGGACTAGGGGCCTGGTGTGTTTTGTACTTGGGCTGTCCACCCTCCCACCCACTGCACTTTGTGTTCCTGACACTTACCTGTTACTTGTCGGTTAGTGCAGCTATGGCGGACACATGGGTGTGGTGGGTGCTCGTTGTGGCGCTTCTGGCATATTTGGGGACCTGTTGGTGGTTACGTGGCTGGCTGAGTGTACACATGTCCCCACGCATCTTACAGTTGTTCGGTTTGGGCTGTGTGTGGTGGTGTCTGTTGCATGTGTGTGTGATGTGTTGTGTATTGTGTGCTGGACATGGGGGTGTTTGTCCCTGGGAGCTGTGGCATGGTGGTAGTGCATGTGAGTACATAGCGGTGTGCTGGTATACATTAGTTTGTACTTACCAGCCTCCACTCCCCTGCTAATCCGGCGAGGATCTCGGGATGTATGATGACTCGCACCTTCTCCTCCCACGCTTTGAAGGTCTTGAAGAGCGCGGGATTCCCTCCGCCAGTGACGGCAGCCAGCTCTCTGTTCTTGCTCTCCTTCTTCTTGACCAGGCTCTTGACGTCATTCCACCGTTTGTTTATTTCGACTCTGTTCCTGGGCAAGGTCCCGACTGCATTGACCTGGTCTACGATCCGGTTCCACATTCTCTTTCTGGTGGCTAGTGGTGTGTGCTGGACCAGGTTCCCATAGATTTGTGGGTGCACCTTGATGATCTCGTCGACCATGACCGTCAGCTCCATGGGCGTGAACTTGGGCATTCTTTGTGGTGCCATGGTGTTTGTGGTGCTGGTGCGGTGTGTGTTGTGTAATGTGCAGGGGGTTTGTGGTGCCGGTGTTTGGTGGTGGTGGTGGTGGTGGTGGTGGTTGTGATGTGTGCGTTTCTGTGGTGTGCTGCTGTCCTTGCTGTGTCACTGTGTCCTCTCCTCTCCTCTCTAGTTTGCAATGTTGCAAGGGGTTGTGGTCTGTGGGAGTGCTGCTTTTGTACTTACCTATGTGGGTGTGTCCTCATGGTCTGTTGTTTTCAGGTGTGTTGTGTCTGGGGTTCTGGCCTTTGTAGTTTTTGTTTGTCCAGGGGGGTGTTTTCGGGATGTGTACTGTGCTTGTGTATTTGTGCGTGCCTTGCTGTGTGGACTTGTTGGCCATGTTGTGTGCGATTGTTTTTGTCAGCGGATGGTTTCTGTGCAGGGACGTGGGCGCCATGGCTTCTGCCGTGTCGATTCTCATCGGCGTTGTTTGCGCTGGCGGGCGGTATATTTGTAGTTTTCCCGCGCTCATGGCGGTGCGATCGTAATCTCACGTGCGGTGTGTCAGCCGTGAGGGCGGGCGGTTTTGTGTTGTCGTGCGTGTTTCCGTCCGTGGCGGGCGGTTTGACTCCGACTCGGACGATGGCGGGCGGTATCTTGTGTGATTTTTCCGCCGATGGCGGTTTTCGGTTTGTGTAATCGTAATGGCGTGGTCGGTGTTCAGACGGTGTGTGCGGGCGGATTTTTGCCGCTTCCATGCCTGGCGGATTTTATTACGCCGGGTATCGTAATGGGCCCCAATATTATTTACAACAATATTTTGGATTCGATATTTTTGTACTTACCTGTTTGTAGATAGGAATTCGATATTTTGGCATTCTATATTTTATCCACTATATTTTTGCAGGTCGATATTTTGGCATTCTATATTCTGTCAGTGATCCGTATAGCTGCCCTTACTTTGTGGCACCGCATCTGGACTCGGGAAGAGACACATTTTACGAGGGACATTATATTGGATTGTTTGAATCAAGATCACTATAAGAAAATAACATGGTTAAGTTACATTTGTAGCCTTTTAAAGGAATGTGAGATGGATGTGAATCTAAAAATCCCGAGGACATACAGAATATGAGTAAAAAGGAATTAAAATTGAGGCTCTGTAAAGTGAGGTCCTCAGCAAGGGACGTTGCTACGAGTAACAAATCATGTATATCTTTTTATCTTGAAGGGCCGATAGCAATGGGTATTCAGCCATATCTCATTTTTATAACTAATATACAACACAGATTTTATTTAACTAGATTACGGTTGAATACGCTCCATTATCTTTTAGCATTTCCCAAAAGGGACAAGTGGTGTGCCAACTTACCAAAATGTCCGTGTGATGGCAGGTCCCCACAGAGTACTCTTCATCTTTTACTTTTTTGTAAATTTTATAATGAAATTAGGAAAACATTTTTACGACCTTTTTTTAAAGCAAACAGCCTGTACTCTTTTAAAGCTGCTTTTAATTATATTCGAAAATTGGAGAACGTTTTAATTTGTAATGCGGTAATTTGTTTCATATCCTTGGCTATCAAACAAAGGAAGGACCTTGTTTACTTGGAAATATTGAATTATGAAATTGATTAGTTTTTGTTTGTTAATTGATTTGTTGAATTATAAAAATGAACTAGATTTTAATTGTTAGTAGATTTATTCTAAAAATCAAAATAGTATTTTCTTCTGAGACTTTTTGTATATAAAATGCATTTTTCATCTCATATTGTAATAACTGTATATAATTCCGTTCTTATTGATATTATAGTATGCTTTTATGGACATTTTTTGTATGTGCCGAATAAAGCTTGATTTGATTTGATTTGAAAGGAAAGATATATAAGAAGATGAAAGATTTAGAAGGAAAAGAAGTAACAAATGGAAGAATGAGAAAAGAAATAGAAGATTGAGATGTGCTAAAGTTGGCATCTGGGATGGGATGGGTAATTTTGTAATGGCTTAAAATGCCATCAGAGAGGGGATTGATGGAGCAAGGACTCGTAAAGGAGACTTGCTCAGATGCAATCCTCTCGTTTAACTCACTAACGAATTACTAACAACGTCTTGTAAATACTTACACGCAAATACAGAAAACACGCGGGTTAGCGAAGCTTGCATATGTGTGTACTAATATAAATAACAATGAAAACGGGCTAATCCAACTCTAACTGGGAAATCTTTACCGCGCATGCGTCAACTGCATCTACGCAGTACGACGGTACTAATGCTTGGAGGGAAATTCTAGCGCATGTGCAGAAGGCATTAAAATGGAGTCTTGAAGACTCACGTGCATGGCATCTGCTTAGCCGAAATGAAAACCAGCTATTTTACTAATGCTAATGCGGGGAAAGAATTAATAAGTAAAGAGGGTTAGAGTAGAGAGGGGTGGTATACAGTGAAATCATTTATTTGTGAAAGTAACATTTCTTCTTTTGACTTTATTATTAGTGCGCATTTGGGCCTTTCACGTTTGTCTAAATTGAGCCAACTGATTCAAGTTTGCGCATGCCTACATGAGAGCTGACCCAGAGGGATGACCAAGCTATTTGACAGCCGTCCAAGGACGAGAATGACGTGCCCTGTGAACAGTGGGTGAAGAGTTCATGCAAGAAGACTTGTATTCATAATGTTGAAATAATTGTATCTAATAAAGTTTGGACATGTATGGGAACGGAAGGAAAGAATAAAGTTTAAGGGGATGGGTTTTGCGAACAATAGTTCAATGAAATTAAATAATATGTAAGCATGGTGTGATGATCATCCCTCCTTGCCTGACCAATCAGAATACGTATTTTTGCGATATTGAAACTTTAGTGGGTGGTACATGGAAAACAAAAGGTATAACTGAGGTAGCTTTAGTTAGTTAGTCAGAGGCGTCGATGCTGGAAGTCGAGAGCTCGGGATGCTGTGGGTGTTGTGGGTGGTGCTGATGCTGAAAGGGACGCTGTGAGATGCTGATGAAGACTCCGAATGAAGAACCATCTATCTTTAATTAATTGGGTTAGACAAGAAGATCGCGGAAGAAACTCGAGGAGGAAGAGAGTGTCAGAGAGGGCTGTGACGCAGTCGTCGGTATTTTAGAGAGGTTAAGTATCCTGTCCTGATTCCTGTCCTGAAGTCTTTGTCTCCTGATCTATCCCGGGGGACCCTTACCTGCCCTTTGGCCAGAGGGTTTGGTCTTCACACCATCCTTGGTAACTATAAATTCATGATATTTGTAGATGATCTTTTCTCTCTGTCCTCTCCTTTCCAGGCAAAGTTATTGTATGTGTCTGAAATATTTTCTTAATGAAGATTTGATTTGAAATCTTACGAATGAGGGTGTTTGTACTGTAATTTGAAATGGTTCACATTCACTTAATTTAGATAAAGATTTTAAAACTTCTTGAGTCTGTGGTTATTTCCTTTAATTAAAGAATAGTTAATAAGTTATGTTAATTATCACCATCAACTAGTTCAACTAATGGTCCATTGACCAGAGGAAAGAACTTTTTGATCAGTGAAAGGTTAGTTAGGAATAAGAAATAACTAATCCTGAATAAGGGAAAATATAAACTAAACCCAGCGGTCTACTTGGATCTGTGTAAGTGTTTATGGGCCCAGGTGAGTATATGGTAGTAGAGTATCTGTTGTTAGTATACCGCTTGATCACTGTGATTAGAGACAATAGAGGATCGGAGTGGCTGGATGAGGGAAAGGGTTTTGGGGAGGGTACTGCGAGGTGGGAGACCTGGAACAATGATGACAAATGATTAATGCTGAGTTGAAATGGCACAGAAACAATGACTAGTGTCAATATAGATATATCTGTAGTACTAAACCACCCCTCTTACCTGTATGGATTCAAAGGTGTTAATCTCACAAACCGTCAGGCATTTATTTTGATGAGCACAAGTAATACGATTCACACTCTGCCAATAAATGACTTTGGAATGTTCTCTGGGTTAAAAGTTCACATCACTACTATCATGCTATTTCAGTTTATTCACTGACCACTTGTGCAGCGTTTCAGACATTTCATGCCTTGTATGACTTTTGTATTCCTTAAAGAAGATATGCCACCTTCAGAGTTCATGCCCTTATACTGCTTAATCGTAAAGTGCTTTACTGCAATAGAACAAGTTTATGTGCATGATGTCCTTTCTTTCAACTGTCTTAGTGCGCTTTCAATAATGGCAATTGTTATAATGAAGACAATTGGCAGGTAAATGTAGAGCTCTTCTTTATTAGTCTTCACACCACCACAGGTTCCAGTCAGCTGGAGTGCACTGTGGAATGTTGACAAACAGTGACAGGAGGGAACCAACTGGGACAGGTAGGAGGGGGGTCCGGAATGTACCATGTGAAGGAGATTACAACACACCTCCTTGCATAGAGTGAAGAAAGGAAAGAGGGGGCTAGGGAGAGAGAGAGAGACAGAACCCCAGGGGATAAGAAACCAGAAAAGAGAGCAGAGGGAGAGCGAGAGAGAGAAAACTTGAAGGGGGAAAAGGAGGAGACAGAAGAAACAATGCAAAACAAAATGCATAAACCATCACTACCCAATAATCTTAAACCCCCAGGCTAAAGATAAATTGCATGAACAATTATGCAGAACAATCACTTTACACAATAGTCTCTAACCCATACAGGAGTGGTCTTGGTTCTCAGAGATCTCCAGGGCTTGGGTAACTCTGACTCGCTCTCTAGATTAGAGCTTTGATCAACGTCACCCCCTTGGTTGTGAGGAATGATTCTGTCCATGCTCCAGGTTTGTCTATTCTCTAGTTGGACAACATTTTTCCCCACTCTGGATATTCTGCAAGGCACAGAGAACTTGGACGCTTCTTTTCTGTGTAGTTTGGGCAGGTCCACGCGGACCCATTCTCCCTCTTTGAACGCTTGGGCTTTGACGTGTTTGGTTTGGTCATATCTGTCCTTGTATTTGGTCTGGTGATCATCCACCCTTCTTGAAATTTCACTGCGGTTGACCATACATGTATCATTCCTTTTCAAACCTGGAGGAGAAAGTCTGGTTTTTGGAACCCTTCCTTTGAGGGGGTGAACGGGGCAATTCCTGTTACACTATTGGGGGTGGAGCGATAAGCCCAAATTGTCTCCATTAAGGCAGATTTGGCCGGTGCCCCCATGACTTCTGCTCTTTGGAGGCATTCTTTGAACATGCGGTTGATCCGCTCCACTAATCCATTAGCACGGGGACAATACAAAGCTGTCTTTTGATGATTGATGCCCCTGCATGCCAGAAACTCTTTCATATTTTCCGAGGTGAATTGCACCCCATTGTCTGTAACGAGGGTGTCAGGTATTCCCTCATCACAAAAAACTCCTTCCAAGAACTGTGTGAGAAATTTTGTGTCAATTTGATGGACACACTTATAAACCACCCACCGAGTGTGGTAATCCACTACTACTAAAATGAAACGTTCGTTCAAACTCCTTAGGTTGAGGGGACCTATAATGTCCAGAGCCAACTTGGACCATGGCCTGTCGGGAACTTCTACTGGAGAAAGTGGAGGTTTGCGGGTTTGGTGAATCTTGTCGCTGCGGCTACAATCCAAACAATTTTTCACCACATTCTCAGTCATAGCATCCAGGCTTGGCCACCAATAGTCCAAGCGGATTTTGTTCTTGGTGAGACTGCGCCCTAAATGTCCCATGTGAGCCAGCTCAACGATTTTCACTCTCAAACTCTCCGGTGGGATCACTTGCGCCCCCCTGCAAACAATACCCTCTTGTATATTTAATTCTAGTCTTACATCCCAGTATTTACACAGGTTTGCCGGAACATCGCTTTTAGTAGTCGGCCAACCATTTCTGATTAATTCTTTTATTGAACACATTTCAGCATCAGTTTGCACTGAGTTGTCCCATTCCTCTTTGTTCAAACAGGTAAGTTGGAGTATGACATCATCACAATCACTAGCAACAGTATTGCTTTCGACCACAGGTGGGGAACGGGACAAGAAATCAGCAACGATGTTTTGAGAACCTGGCACATACTTTACACTAAAATTGTACCCTTCAAGTCCTAGGATCAATCTTGCAATCCTGGGGGTGGTTCTAGTAGACCCTTTTATGGTAAATGCAAACATGAGGGTGTTTGTGGTCGGTCTTCACTGTAAACGGAATGCCCCACAGAAAAAAACGGAAGTGTTTGATCGCCCAAAAGCAGGCAAGTGCCTCCTTCTCAACCACAGAGTAGTTAAATTCTGCACCCTTGAGGGCACGGGAGGCAAATGCAACAATCTGTTCTTTGCCGTCGGCAATTTGGGTGAGACTAGCTCCCAGGCCTTTGTTGCTGGCATCGGTGCAAAGGATAGTAGGTTTGGTGGGGTCGAACCTACCTAGGGATGGGGCAGAAATGATAGAATCCTTCACAGTTACAAAGGCATCCTGACAGTTATCAGACCACACGAAGGGAGTTCTGGATTTGAGCAAACTCCGTAGGGGTTCAACAATGGAGGCATAATTTCTGACGAACTTAGAGTAATATTCGGATAGGGCCAAGAATGATTTGAGATCTTGAACACATGTGGGAGCCACAGTGTTACGAATAGCCTCCACCAGGTCCAGTTTGGGTCTGATACCATCTTGAGAAATGGTGTGCCCAAGGTACTCCACCGATCCCACGCCTATGCGACATTTTTCCTTTTTGAGAGTGAGACCAGCTTTTCCCAAATTGGTTAACACCATTCTGAGGGTGGAATTGTGTTCCTCCAGATCCTTTCCATAGATGAGTATGTCATCCTGGAAGCAAAGGGTTCTGGGAAGGTCTTTCAGAATGTGTTGCATGATCCTCTGGAAGGCAGCAGCCGCAGAGGCCAACCCAAAAGGCATTCGTAAGAATTGGAAAGCCCCCAGAGGAGTGATAAAGGAGGTGAGATGATGTGAATCCGGGTGGAGCTCTACCTGGTGGTAGGCTGATGACAGGTCCAGAACGCTGAAACAGCTGGCACTTTTGATAAGAGTGAGGACCTCGTGTATGCGTGGGAGGGTGTGCCTGTCCACCCAGATGTTCTCATTAAGGTCCCTGAGGTCCACACACAGCCTGATGTTTTTACTGGACACCTTGGTGGTGAGAACAATGGGGGCCAACCACTGTGAGCATTCGATGGGTTCAATTACACCTAAGGACAATAACCTGTCGAGTTCAGTATGAAGGGGGGCTTGCATCATGTGTGGTATGGGTCTGAGCTTGTGTGCCACAGACTTGGCGTTAGATTTTAACTTTATGGAGGGTTGGTAATCCTTGAGTAAGCCCAGCACATCAGAAAAAACTTTAGGGAAATCGTTGCATACCTCCATCCCCCCAACTGAGGGATCCACCAAAAGAACCTGATCAGGACTGTTGGGATCTAGCCTGATGCCAAGTTCCCTTTGGTGTTTCCACCCTAACAGGTTGGATCCATTCTGGGGGATGTAAATCCTGCCCACTGTATTCCTGCCCTTAAATCCTATCTCCATGGTGGTCATGCCCAGCAAGGGTATGGGATCCCCATTGTAACCCCCCGGGTGGATGTCAGGAGGAAGTATGTCTTCTTGCCATGAGGGAAACAGTTGGGAGAATACCTTGGCGTCCACTAAGGTGAATGGGGAACAAGAATCTGCAAAAACTGTTACAGGTTTATTGTCCAGGGTGATATTGCAAGAGGGAAATTTAGCAGTGTCATCAGTATCTTTAAGTTGAAAAATTAATTTGGTGTCAGGAGAGGATTCGTGCTCAATAGACAATACAGATTTGGAGCGCTGTTCCCTACAAACCATGGTCAAATGTCCCCTTTTACCACATTTGTGGCACGTGACAGAACGGGCTTGGCATACAGGATTGTTAGCTAGATGGCTCGGGCTCCCACACCTATAACACCTGAGTTTAGTACCGGGAGGGAAAGTATTAGACGTCTTGCTCTTAGTATCTTTTCCTACTTCCTGTTTGCTTATGGCATTAACCTCTGTGGATTTATCCCCCTCCCCTTTCATGGCAACCATGCAATCCGCTGTATGCTCTATCCCCACGGCTATGTCAATGGCCTCTTTGAGATCAGGGTTAGCTACTAGAAGTCTTTCTTGTTTCTTAGTATTGTTGGTGCACCTAACCAACTGATCCCTAATTAGAGACTCTTGGAGAGATTCAAATTCAAAGCAGCAATGAAAGGTTTAACTTTTTCATTCTTCCCTTGTGTTCTTGAAAATAACTTATGCCTCTCTAACACTACATTTATTTTCTTGCTGAAGTGTTTTTCTAATTTGTTGACTGCTACTAGGTAAACATTTTCATCATCATCACTATCACTCTCCCAGTCTGCTGAAACTGAGATATCATCATAAACCTTCCACCCCTCGATGCCTAAGTTGTGCAGTAGAGTGTGCAGTTTACGTAATGGCGAAAATGTCTCCTCCCCAATGGCAATCAAGTTGATTCTAATAATCCGAACCATTGCTTCCATGGCAGCAAAGGTTCTCCCCCCTCGTTAAGGAACGGTGGAGGTTGTGACATGTTAGCAGCTGCCATATTTGGACCAGATGAAACAAATGTAAAGGAGGCAGGGAGTAAAAAAGGCGAAATAGTAAAGGTACTTCTAAACATACAACCGTTCCATACAGTGAATGTAACACAAGTCTTGCAGTAATTCACAATAGGAAGCTGTGCCAATCAGCGAGAGGTGACAGGCAAAACACATGTAAAATACCTCCAATATCACATAGAAAGTCCCACACTGGGTATGAAGCTAACAGCTGTGCCCACCAGTGTATGACAGGCAGTTAGAGTTAGACAGTACAGATATGCCAGTAAAGATGTGTAAATGAGCTGTGCCCGTCAGCGTGAAGTGACAGGCAGGACCAATAGTGAGCAACCAGCTGTGCCCATCAGCGGGAATCAAATGATGAAACAAAGTGGAGTCTGATGTGTAAAGAGCTGTGCCCGTCAGCATGAAGTGACAGGCAGGGCCAAAAGTGAGCAACCGGCTGTGCCCATCAGCGAGATAAATGAATGAACAAAGTGGAGAGACCTCCCAGCAGAAACAGGCTCTCACGTCGTATGGAAAATAGCTCGAACAGCTGTGCTCGTCAGTGTGAAGAGACGAGCCAAAGAAGTGAGGAAACCCAAGCAAGAGTTAAATCCGGAGCAGCACAAGGAGGAGTGGCTGAGGGCGGGAAACAACGCCTTAGTTCGCTGAGGAAACCCCGCCCGTGGAGGAGTGTCCGGAGGAGTGAGGAGAAACGTCATTTTCCGCTGTGCTTGACGAGCTCCGCCGAAAGGGAAACCGTAGAGGAACGAGGATGCTCCACTGACGAGGATTGAAGTAATTGCAGCTACCATGCAAAGATGGTGAGCATTTTTAACCAAGTTACTTTTGTGAGGCACAAGAATTAGCTCATGGTTCTAACGGCAGTTACAGGGACGGAAGGCTTGGGCGAAGGATCCCAAGGTGATCAAGCAAACGCTATTGCCCTCTCACACTCTGCCCATACTCCTCTGCTTTTCAGCCCTCAGTATCCTTGTGGTGATATCATACGCAACCACGACGTTCCCGCTGTTCACATTCAGTACCACTCTTGGCATTAAGGCAAGTTATTAGAAGGTCCACACTCGACCGATGCAGTTCATGAAATACACCTCATTATTTCACGCAGTGTGCTCCTTACACTCGTAGGGAAGACAAGTGAATACCGGAACGGAGGTTTGGCGTCACTACTCACTTGAGTTAAAATAGAATCAGGACAGCCGACCTGGAGTAAGCGTTGGGGGTGGTGGTGAACCGTCCCCACCTGGTGAATCGTCGCCAGTGTTATAATGAAGACAATTGGCAGGTAAATGTAGAGCTCTTCTTTATTAGTCTTCACACCACCACAGGTTCCAGTCAGCTGGAGTGCACTGTGGAATGTTGACAAACAGTGACAGGAGGGAACCAACTGGGACAGGTAGGAGGGGGGTCCGGAATGTACCATGTGAAGGAGATTACAACAGCAATCCTTTAAGATTTTCTACTGTTTTGGTGCATACTTTCAATAAGGGCTATCATTCAGGCTTTCTGCTGTTTTGGTGCATCTGCGTCCTTAATCAGAACCATTCCCACATTTGTAACATTCTCGAATGCTGTCTTTAAGAAAGAACGCGCATGGTCAATAGAATCTCTCAGAGAGGGTTCTCTAAGTCTGGTAACTTGAGCGCAGTGCGTGCACAAGGTCCTACCGTGATTCAGTCGTCTTCGTTGGGAAACATGAGCTGCGGCTGCTCCCAGGATCAGCGTTAATCATGAGAGCTTGTCCATGGGCGGGGCACATTTTTATACGCTGCTGCTTTGACCACACCCAATATGGCGGTAGTGTATTTGCACGTAACTCAGAGCAACGCAGTCCTGCATGAACAGCTAGAATGCAAACAATACAGTTAGTGGGGGGTAAACGGTGCTCTCACGCGCACAGAGCAGCTATCATTAGGATTTCCTGTCATTGGTCTTACGCTCTGAGGCAATTGTTCCCATACAAGCAGAGCTCATGCATTTTGTCAGGTAACCAAATAAAGGTGCAAGAACACACAGAGCTCAATTCTCTGGTGGTCATTTAAAGCAATACAGTTTAAGCACACACATTCCATAGAGCCAGGGTACTTGAGCGCATGATGGTAACAAATCCTCACTGCTCTGGTCACAGGAGGAAAATGCCTGAGGCTGACCAATCACCAATCATGACAAAGTCTTACTTTGGACACAGTTAAAGGGTACCTTTCAGCAATCTTGGCATTCTTGTGATTGCCGGATCAACCCTCCCTGTCCAAGTCACCCGTTGTGAAATGGTTCCTCAAAGGCCTTCAACATTTGTTTCCCCGTACTCCATTATTATGCCCCAGTTGGATCTAGATTTAGCCCTTACTTTTCTTATGTCTTCACCCTTTGAACCCATGCACAGCTGTCCTACAAAATGTCTTACCATCAAAACAGTCTTCTTGGTGGCTCTAACATCGGCCAGGATGGTTAGCAAACTATAGGGGCTCTCTGTTAACCCTCCCGCACACTATCTTTTTTCCAGACAAACTTGTACTTCATACCCAAGCTTCCTTTCTTCCTAAAGTAGTAATACCCTTCAACATCAGTCAGAGCATCAAGCTACCAACCTTCTTTACTCCACCCACATGAGATATCCGGGTGGACGATCAACTCTTTGTTGGGTTTGCGGAAGCTAAAAAAGGCAAAGTGGTGCAGAAGCAATCCATCTCCAGATCGATTGTACTCTGCATTAAGATCTGCTATGCCCGGGCCAAGAAGCAACCCCCTTAAGGTTTTCAGGCTCATTCTACAAGAGCCAAGACTGCGAAGACTGCGTTAGCTCGGGGAGTTCCCATTCTTGATATGGGTCAGGCAGCCACGTAAGCATCACTGCACACATTTAAAAAGTGCTATTTCCTAGACAGTCAGGTGTGGCATGATGTGCATTTTGCCCGTTTGGTACTCCAAGACTTTCTAGTTTATCCAGTTTACAGACCCATCCATCAGTGAGGCATTGCTTGGGTATCTATTCTAAGGTAAGGAATCTGTAGTTTGAAGTCTCTATCAGATGAACAAGTTACTCACCTTTGGTAACGCCTTATGTGGTAGAGACTCTGTGTAGCTGCAGATTCTTTACCAAACCTACCATCCTCCTCGCTCTGCGAACTGTGGGTTCCTTTTGAAGAGCTCCTTGAGGACTTCACTTTGGCACACTCGTCACATTACCTCAGTATGGCTCTGTGCTTTTGGCATAGGAAAGTAGTCGTGATACTGAGGTCAGCGTACTGGTTTAGCACCTACATAGGGACCATGCATGTCACTTTCGGAGCAGACAATGCCTTTTCAACGAAGACGCAGAGCCGATCGGCTCTACCTACTGGCGCACAAAGGGGACTGCACAGAAAAATGTCAGGATCCAGTCTGATGACTGGGAAATATTCTAAGGTAAGGAATATGCAGCTAGATAGAGTCTCTACTCTCTACCAGATAAGGCATTGCCAAAGGTAAGTAACATGTTAAATTCTATTATTTTAGTGATCTTTTTAGTTTTTTTCTACTATGCCTTGTCCGCTGCGTGAAATATCAATTGTATAAGGCCTTTGGCTATGCCATGTAACCAAACATGCTGCCACCAGAGCATGCTGCATATGCCTGTGTACAGTAGCCTCAGGGCAACAAGAGTGATCTTTGACCACGCCTTGACACCATCCCCAATCCTACCTACACAGAAAGCAGTGCATAGCAATTCTCTGTGCACATTCCCATGGCGAGCAGTGCACATAAATGCCTGTGCCCATTCCTCTTGCAATCAGACCACCACTGTTCAAGGCTTCAGCCACTCATCTGGGACACAGAGCACAGTGTGCAGCGTTTGGACATAATCTGAACCTATCTTCTTTTCTACACAACGTCTCCACAAAGTTTTTAGCCAGCCACATCAAACTGTGGGTGACAGACATTGGCTGCACCACTGCCTCCATCCACTATGCTATCAGCAGAGTATTTTGAGGACAGGCTTCAGACCTAAGCAATAAGCACTAGGTGCAAGACATGATCTTCTGTCCTTCCTTGTGGGTGTTACTGGCAGAGAGAAACTATTCCATAATTGAACACGAGCTGTAAGCTTGCACTAGGAATCTGAACATTTTAGAACAGTGGTTGTTAACCCTTTGACTTCTGGAAACCCCTACTGAATCATTATTGGAATCCAGGGACCCCAACTAAGGGGCCGATTCCGATTCGGGCCGGAAAACGTACCGACCGACTCGGAGCCGGAATAAATACCGACCGACACGTACCGGTGCAGCCCGACCCGCAAAGTACGATGAGAAGCGTGCTAAATCCGACCAACTCGTACGGAACACAAGCCGAACGACCGAGCCGCGCGGAAAACAGCCATCCGGCCGTAAAAGCACGCGAATCGAACCGACCGACACGCACCAGGAAGAATCCCGAACGAAACGTACCCGCGAACTCCGACCCGCCAAGTACGATGCAACGCATGGAAAACACGACCGAGTCGCATGGAGCCCAAGCCGCACGACCGACACGCATTCAAAACTGCGAGCCGAAGCAACCCAAAACCCCGCGACCGACGCCTACGCAGCACAGAAAACAGAGTGAACGAATCTGAGAGGCTCGCACGAGACAACTGGAGGGTCCGACTCGGTCACAAGAACGTCTCCTACATGCACAAAAAGAACCAAGGAAAAAAAAACACAAAAAAAGGCCAAACAAGCTATCACAAAGCAAATAAATACTGGGGGGGGGAAACAGGGAACAAAGACACACCCACAACTCCACCCATATAAAGGACACAAATCCCTACCATGATCCCTTGCAAATTCAAATTACCTGCCAGCACTCAACACCAACAGACAGCAACCACACACACACTCACAGCTCATCCATCTCACAAGCCACACACCAGCAGCACCACAACAAATAGCACCCTCACATACACCCAGCAAAACACACACTCACACACCCTCACTTGCACACCAACACACACATCACACACCAGCACCACCCAACACCATGCCCCCAAAGAAGAATCACAAGTTCCTAGATAGTGAATTGGAAGTCCTGGTAGATGAGATCCTCAGGGTAGAGCCACAGCTGTTTGGCACATTGGTCCAACAGACACCCATGGCGCAGAAAACCAAGATGTGGGAGAGGATCGTCGACAGGGTGAACGCACAATCACCATGTTTGCGCACAAAGGTAGACATCCAGAACAGGTGGTATGACGTGCACAGGAGGGTCAAGGAGCTGTTGAAGAAGGACTACATCTTGAGCCAACACACCGGCAGTGGCCCTCCTGCCAAACCAGTATACCTCAGGCCCTGGGAGGAGAAGGTGCGGGCCATCCTACCACCAGTGAGCATCTATGGACTAGAAAACATCCCAGAGCCTGGTGAGTACACAACAAATGTACACAATATTGTGCCACAATACACACACATCACTGTCAAGGGAGAGTCAAACCATGCACCCTTAGCAAATACACACCAACCAAAACAGATCATCCCAAAATGTGTATGTCAGCCAGATAAACACAATACATGCCAGCTCATAGTGAAATGTAACTGTGTCATGACATGTACAAACCTAACAACAAATAGAGCTAGGCAGTGGCACAAATATAACCAACAAACACAGTCAAACATGTAGCCACCACCACAACACCACCTCACAGGGAATCTCACTGAAAGGAAGGAATACTGTGTATGCTGGGCAAGTCAGTGTAGCCAATAGCATCATGGGAGTCGTAGTCACAGAAATTGCCCACCCTCACAATGCGCACATCAACACCACCATGAACCATGCACACATCACAGGCAGTGCAAAACAACTGACAAGATGGCTGACACTGGCTACTGCTGTGGGGAGCACAAGGCCCTGCTGGCAACTGTGCACCAACCAACAGCAGGACACCACTGACTGACATCCTGAAAGACAACTTGCACTCCCTGCAATGGAAGCACGTTCCATGGTGGGATATCTGGCTGGGTGGGAAGGAGGACTCACAGCACTGACCATAGTCACCAGCAGCTCCACCCACACACCCCCTAACACAAACTACACACAACTCACCTGGGAGAAAGCATTGCCTCACACACCAATCAAATATCCCACAAAGAACCACAACCCTGGGTCATGCAGTGTGAAGCACAGGGACACATATGGGACTTGTAGCAAAACAAACCCCAGGATAACACTGTCAGCCATCTTGTCAGCACAGGCACACAACCCCACAGGGAAGCTGAGTCAAAAGGAAGGAAGCATGGGCATGCTGGGAAGGGGGTGGAGGCAAAAGCATGATGGGAGTGGTAGTCACAGCCCAACATCCCCCCCCACATGGCACAGCAAGAACACACCCAAGCATGCACACCTCACAGGGAGTCAAAAGCCACTTCAAAGATGTCTGACACTGGTGCTCTGTTGTGGGGAGCACAAGGCCATGCTGGGAACTGGCCAACAACCAACAGCAGGACACCACTGTCAGCCATCTTGCCATTGCTGTCACACCCAGACACAGAGAAGTACACTCAAAAGGAAGGAAGTATGGGCATGCTGGGAAGGGGGGTGGAGGCAATAGCATGATGGGAGTGGTAGTCACAGATATTGGTCAGCCTCACAATTGGCCCATCAACACCACCCTGAACCATGCACACATCACAAGGAGTGGAAAACAACTGACAAGATGGCTGACACTGGCTACTGCTGTGGGGAGCACAAGGCCCTGCTGGCAACTGTGCACCAACCAACAGCAGGACACCACTGACTGACATCCTGAAAGACAAATTGCACTCCCTGCAATGGAAGCAAGTTCCATGGTGGGATATCTGGCTGTGTGGGAAGGAGGGCCGGATGTCAACCAAATACAACCAATGCAGACCATGTACACACCCCAACATTCACATGGAAATGCCCAAATAATGCAGGACAATGTGCTACACCAATATCAACCCCTGACTGTGACAACTTAGGACAATGCAATGTACAGGCCCGCATCCAGAGGCACAGTCACAACTGTCAGGTGTGTCAACCATTGATGCCTGCAGAAACATAACATACATTGTGTGTGTCTCCCAAAAACAGGTGATGATGGGGACACAGCAGCAGACGCTGAGGAGTCCCCGTCCCAGGCTCAAGAGGATACGGAGCTCACTGGTGTGGAACAGCTTCTGCCCTCCTCGGATGAAGAAGACTAACCTGGCACCTCCGGAGCAAGTCATCATGCAGCACCAGCAGGACCACCAGTGGCACCCCCTGCACCCACCCCTCCAACGACTGTCAACACACATACCACCCCTGCCGACATGGAAAGACCAAGGAGCACCACCACCACCAGCACAGGGACCCTGGACCAACGTGGGGCCATGGACACCAACACCACCAACAACCCCCAAGGGGGCCCAGGGTCACCTGTGCGTGCCACCTCAGGTACTGCACGTGTCGCCAGGGGTGGTGGGAGGGGTGGGAGACACAGGTCACTGATCGCAGAGGGGTCTGGACTGCATGATGTCCCACAACTGGCACGCATAGCCGATGCGTACCAGTCCAGCACCGGAGAGCTCAGCCAGGTAGTGGGGCTCCTCAGGGACATTAAACAGCAGCAGGCTGCCCATCATGCCCGCTTGGACTCACACATGTCCCGCGTGGAGTCCAAGTGGGACACACTGCAAGAGATGATGGCGGTGCATAGGGACATATTACAATGCCTCCGCCAGATGAGCAGCAACCAGTCAACACCTCCCTGTGTGCCCACAACATCTGGTGCTGAAACAACTGCAACTGCCACAGGGAGGGAGGATGACTCTGGCGGAGAGTCCCCTGCACCGCAGCAGCCTGCACTTGAGGGTACCCCCCAAAGAAGAGGGGCCGTCCGAGGAGGGGCAAGTGAGAGGCTGATGGCCATGTGCAACCCCCAGGAAGCCAAAACCTGTTCTGGATAATCACCTTTGTGCGCAAACTGTTCACCCTGTTGACTGCAACACAACTCTCCCACATGACATGGGGAGCTCAAGTTGGACCAATGTCTCAGATGACTGTGGACTTTACTCTGGACATTTCTGCTACCAGGACTTCCAAATCATCTAGGAACTTTGGATTACAATCACAATGTACAGCACCCACCATCCTGTGCACTATACTCACACATGTATGTCAATAAACTCACTAATACACCATTCTTGCCTCTGTTGTGATTCCTACGTTGTCTCTGAAGTGGCGATGATGATCTGGGAAATGACACTGTGCATGCTAACTGCTACAGCAAGTACAACACCAGCATGTGAGTCATGGCGACATCACACATATGAGGGAGGCACACCACCAGGGCTACACAACACATACACACCATGGCCATCTGACTCATCGCCTACACTGATGTTGCCAGGAAATACGTTGCATTGCGCAGACCCAACACCTATTCACAGTCTGTGTTAACTAGCCCACTGGTGCAGTAAGCAAATGTCAGTCAGATGTGTGACCACAGACAACGCACATCACAAAGTGAAGCACAGGTTTATTACACATTTGCAACATGTTGTAACCACCACAGATGCAAGGTAATCCCACCTGGCAGCGGGCACACAGTCAACAAGTGTAGAAGGAAGGAAGTCCATGGGTGTGGTGCACATCACCTGTAGGGACACGACAGCTACCACCCTGGAAGTCGGCTCACGGTGTCGGGGATCACAGTTGACCAAACGACTCCAGAAGTACCCTGTGAAGGACAGAAATGACACACAGTCAAAAGCACTGAAGAACAGGACAGAACTGCAATACTCATGACCAATACATGTCACAAGATACCCACCCAGAACCAAGTTAGCATGTCGACACTGTTGGGGAGTACAGACTACCTGTAAGGACACATCGCTACACGCATACAGTCATGTAGCACATGCACACACTCAAACAGCACCAGAGCACCACCAACACATATCATGCAAACTCACATCAGTTACATGACATCTCTGGATACTTACATTCAGCTGAAGAAGTTGGTGATGAGCTGTGTGCGGACATCACCATCATCATCATCATTATCATCACTGGCATCGTGGTCCAGGCCAGGATCCTCCACAGGTGGCGGATGTTGGTCATCGTCATCCAGGATGAGAGGCAACTCCTTCCGCACTGACAGGTTGTGTAGCATGCAGCAGACGATGACAATCTTGCACACCTTTGCCGGGGCATATGGGAGGGACCCTCCTGTCTTGTCCAGGCAGCGGAAGCGGCTCTTCAGGAGACCAAATGTCCGCTCAATAACTCTCCTCGTCCGACCATGTGCCTCATTGTAGCGCATCTGGGCTGGTGTCACAGGGTTCCTGAGGGGTGTCAGCAACCACGGCATGTTGGGATATCCGGAGTCACCTACATACAGACAATTGCACATTAGCAGAGTTGGAAAAGAGGGTGGAACACTACATTGCAGAACACACACAATGGTACAAAGTCAGTACACACCAACAAGCCAGGCACGCTGGTTCCGCATCTGTGACATCATCCTCGGGATGCGACTACTCCTCATCACGTAGGCATTGTGTGCAGAACCGGGAAACGGGCACACACGTGTGAGATGGTCATATCTGCAAGACAGACCACCAATGCATTGACCGAGTGGTAGTGCTTGCGGTTCCTGTATGCCTGCTCCTGGGCCTGTGGTGGTACCAAAGCCACATGTGTCCCATCAATGGAGCCAATGACATGCGGCATCCTCCCCAGGGCATAGAAGTCACTCTTCACGTCAGTGAGTTGCTGGAGTCTAGGGAAATAGATGTACTGGTTCAGGTATATCAACATAGCCTCCAATACATCGCGGAGCACACAGCTGAACATGGTCTGTGACATCCCACCAGCAGTCGCCAGAGTGTGTTGAAAGGTACCGGTGGCAAAGAAGTGTAGGGCTGCCATCACCTTCACCTTGGGGGTCAGCGCTGTAGGGTACGGCCGGCCAGGTTGCAGGTGTGGTGCCAAGCGCACTGCCAAATCATCAATCAACTGCCTGGTGAAGCGGTACCTTCGGATGCTGTCACGTTCCACCATCGTTGCCAGGTCAGGGAATGGTCTATGGACAGCTGGTGCCCTGCAGTGCATAGGTGAACAAAGAAAGATTGTCACTCACCCCACATATGTGGCATTGTACACACTCAATATCACACGATACATCATTATGAGGCACAAGTACATGATGTGTGCAGTTCCGTAAGGACATGTATGGCACATACATGGCCAACATCCAACATCACAGTTCAACAAGTGGCATCAATAAGTCCCAGGTTGTGCCATTGGGTATCATGAGGACGTGTCACATTTCCCATCTCCTGCTGCCACGTTACAAACACACCCCACAGTGACATGTGAGGACAGATGTGCCCCAGGCATCACAGCCCAACGACAGGTAGATTCCCAGGGACCCTGTATTGCCACATGGACTCTGGCATGACATGGCGTATCATGTATACACCGCAGCAAAACAACCATGACCCCCACAGGTAGTGGTCCCTGTTGCCTCGGCAGGACAGACATGGACGTCTGTGACACACACACAACATCAAAGTCCATGCACAAACAACGTGGATGTGGAGACTGTCTCCCATTGTGCACATGAAATCAGAGACATTGTAAACACAACATGCACACAGACTGCGGAGGACCATCACTATTGTGCCAATGGGTCAGCCTGGGTTAAACATACCGTCCCACATGGGACTCAGGGGGCATGTGACATGACATACACATACACCACCGTGAAATGTGACCATGCCACATGCTCAGATATGAACAGTTGCACATCACAGTGGTCATGTACACGAAACACCAAGGATACTGTCCCCATGAACACGTGCACAGCCTGGGGGTGGCTGCCCCAAGTGACACCCACAGAACAACATGTTCACCCCCATACACGGAATAGGCAATGCAGCCTTACATGCCTTAGGATACAGTTTGGACAGGCTGTGGTGTTGTAGGTGTGCCCCTCACTCCCTGGGAAGTATATGTGGCTGGCATATGTTCACCTGTGACAGGCATGGTGACATATGCCAGTGACATGTACAGGGACGCGTTGGACAGCAATGGACTGATCGGTGCGCACACATTGGCCATTGCATTCAATGTGTGCTGGTACGCGTTGTATTCGCAATACGCGTTGGACAGCAATGGACCGATCGGTGTGCATACATTGGCCATTGCATTCAATGTGTGCGGGTACGCGTTGTATCCTAGGTACGCGTTGAACAGCAATGGACCGATCGGTGTGCCCGGCCGGCCCATTGCATTCAATGTGCGGGTACGCGTTGCATCCCGGGTACGCGTTGAACAGCAATGGACCGATCGGTGTGCCCGGCCGGCCCATTGCATTCAATGTGTGCGGGTACGCGTTGTATCCCGGGTACGCTGTTGAACAGCAATGGACCGATCGGTGTGCCCGGCCGGCCCATTGCATTCAATGTGCGCGGGTACGCGTTGTATCCCGGGTACGCGTTGAACAGCAATGGACTGATCGGTGTGCCCGGCCGGCCCATTGAATTCAATGTGTGTGGGTACGCGTTGCATCCCGGGTACGCGTTGAACAGCAATGGACCGATCGGTGCGCACCCATTGGCTACGGCCTGGCCTGGCAACGGACGCGTTTTCAAATTTTGAACGAGTCTGATGCTGGAAATTCAGTTGGTCACCCACAACAATGTTGCAAATTCATGGGTGTCATGAAGTTGAACTTTTGAAGGATGCTGTGGGCATGTGTAAGTGGTGCAATTCCATGGATTGGCCAGATTCAGAAGATGCTAACGACTTGGACCTATCACTTTGGACACATGGGACAGTAACTGCCTCTGCAGCACACATATAATGCTGGCTGTTCCCCTGAGAGCTCACTTGCCTGCATTACATGCTCCAGGACGACATCTGCCACCACCACTGCTGCTGTATCTGCATCCTCTGGACCCTGCAATGGCACGTACTGTGGAGAGAGCCCCAGCCTTCAGCACTGAGGAGAACCAGGCCCTGTTGGACAGCCTCCTTCCACAGTACAGCAAGCTGTATGGGAAAGCAGGGGAGCAGGTGAGTGTTCTGTCCACTGCCTTCCTAAATGTGCATGTTGTCTGACTAGCAAGGCTAACAGTCTGCACGCCACTGGCTAGCAGGCTCACTGAGTAGTTGTCACCCCCCATAGTGTGTAGTTACATGCACTGGACAGGTATAGTGCAGTGACAGTGCATTTCTGGGAGTCCCATGATCATACCCTTGAGGGTCTTGTTGAACCTTTGAACAAGCCCATTGCACTGTGGATGGTAGGGTGTGGTAAACTTGTAGTTTACACCACACTCTTTCCACATGGCAGTGATGTAACTAGACATGAAGTTTGTACCTCTGTCTGTTAAAACCTCCTTAGGGAAGCCAACTCTGGAAAAGATTCCCAGGAGGGCCCTGGCCACTACAGGTGCTGTAGTGGTTCTAAGGGGAATGGCCTCTGGGTACCTAGTGGCATGGTCCACCACCACTAGTATATAACTGTGCCCAGATGTAGTTGGAGGGTTCAAGGGACCAACAATGTCGATCCATACCCTCTCAAAGGGAACCCCAACCATTGGAAGTAGAATTATGGGAACCTTTGTGGTGCCAACTGACTTACCACTGGCTTGCCAAGTGGCACAGGAGCAACAAAACTCCTTTGTGTCTTCAGACATATGGGGCCAGTGAAAGTGAGGGACAAGCCTACCCAAGTCTTGCTTTGCCCTAATTGTCCTGCAAGAGGAATATCATGTGCCATAGAGAAGAGGAAACCTCTGAACCTCTGGGGTATTACCAACCTCCTGGTGGCACCAGGCTTGGGGTCTCTACCTTCAGAGTACAGAAGCCCATCTTCCCAATAGATCCTATGGGACCCACTGATATTCCCTGCTTCCTCAGCAGCAGCTTGCTGCCTGAGGGGTTCAAGAGAGGGGCAGGTCTGCTTCTCCAAACTCAAGTCTGCCCTGGAAGGGCCTTCTGCCTAAAGAACTCTGCCTGGTTAGGCCCAAGTTCCTCTGGGACAGTTCCTTCACAGGGGCTAAGATCATCTCCCTCAGGAGACTGATCTTCACTGAGAGTTTGTGAGGAGGGCAATTCCTTACCCTTCCTGCTCTTTCTCTTGGGAAGCACCTGGTCCATTTTTTTAGGATCCAGTGCTTTGTCAGTGGTGAGCTGTTTAGTTTGAGCCCTGGTGACAGCAAACACACTGGCAGAGAGGCCCATCATCTCTGCATGAGTCCTGAACTCCACTTCAGCCCAAGCTGAAGTTTCTAGATCATTGCCCAACAAACAATCTACAGGTAGGTCTGGAGATACCACAGCCTTCTTAGGTCCAGTTACCCCTCCCCAGCTGAGGTTCACAACTGCCAAGGGATGGTCAGTCCTGACATTGCTAGCGTTGGTGACTTGGTACATTTGTCCAAGTATGATCTGATCAGGGGACACAAGTTTCTCTGTCACCATAGTAACACTGGCCCCTGTGTCTCTGTAGGCCATTGCTTCTTTTCCATTTATCAAAGGCTGTTGTCTGTACTTGCCCAAGTTAGTGGGACTAAATAGTAAGGTGGCAAGGTCTATGCCACCATCACAGACTAGAACAGCCTGAGCTGGAGTTCTGACTAAGTCAGAACCCATCTCAGAACCCAAGGTTAACCCCAGTAATCCTTTGGTTGCTGTTCTACCACTTGTACTTGCGCTAAGGGGAGCAGGTGCATTAGGGGCAGTGGCAGTAGTAGTTTCCTTGGCCTTTGGACAATCAGTCCAATGGGTCTTCACCTTACAAAGGTAGTACCAAGGTTTCTTTTTGCCTTTCTTGGAATTTTGGGACTCAACCCCCAGATGTAGGTTTTGGGGGCCCTTGTGAAGACTCTTTATCGTTACCCTTGTCCCCACCCTTATCCTAGGATTTAGAAGAATCTTGCTTCTTCTGGTCACCTCCATTACCATGGTTTTTCTGCTTAACCCTGGTGTGGACCCATTTGTCTGCCTTCTTTCCCAATTCTTGGGGAGAGGTCAGATCAGGTACTGATGCAAAAGCTGGTTCTGACAGTTATTAAGGATGTGCTCCCTCATAATCAAATTGTACAATCCTTCATAGTCCTGTAACTTGCTTCCGTGAAGCCAGCCTTCCAGAGCCTTAATAGCACTGTCTACAAAATCTAACCAGTCCTGGGTGTGTGCCTTCTGTGTGTCCCTGAACTTAATCCTATACTGTTCAGTGGTTAAGCCAAACCCATCTATGAGAGCACTCTTCAGTACTGAGTAATTGTCAGCATCCTCTTCTCTAACAGAGAGGAGCTTATCTCTACCTTTGTTAGCAAAGGAGAGCCACAGGATAGCTGCCCACTGCTCTTGAGGGACCCTCTGAACTTTACAGGCCCTCTCCAAAGCAGTGATCCATTTATGGATATCATCCCCCTCCTGGTAAGGAGGGACTATCCTGCTCAGGTTCCTATTGTCCAAAGAAGTTTCTCTGATTCTAGCGACACTGTTGCTTCCACCATGGGACTCTAGTCCCATTTTCTTCCTAGCCTTCTGGACTTCCAGGGACTCTTTGTCAAGGGACAACCGATCTCTCCTGAGCCTAAGCCTTGCTTTCTCAAGTTCAAACATTTGGTATTCCCTGTCCAAAGAGCTGTCCCTCTTACTAGATATGGAGGTCGCTATGGAATGTCCTGAAGCATTGGATTCTCTAGAGGAGGATCTAGACCTTCTTTGTCTACTCTGGACCCTCCCAGGGGGAACAAAGGGTATCTCCTCTATTCCATCTACACTATTCCCTGAGGGGTCAGAGTTTGGCAGGTTGGAATCATATGAGTCCTCCTGCCCATACTCAGAATTGAGATCATCAAGAAGATCTCCTGATGCGCCCTCTTCAGGAGTATCCCCACCCACATTTTCCTGTTCTTCTGCCCTCACAGGACGGCTATCATCCTGATGCAGCAGTTCAAAGAGCAGCTTAATTGTGGGGTTGCCACCTGTCTTTATCTTTCTAAGGCTACACAGGGTCCTTAGTTCCTGGAACTTTAGACCACTGTACTTAGCACACTGGGGTATACTGGTATCCCCAACTAAAGACATGGTTTTAGGGGTAGTGAGGTGTTGCACCTACCTAATCTAGTGGAAACTAAACTCTCTGAAGCTGGAGAAAAGGTTGAGCTAGACCCTCAAATACCCAACCCTAAGTTCAGTAGAACTTACCTATTCTAAGCTGTATTATATGTGACTAGTATTAGTGATGGTTTTTCAATTAATCCTCATCAAGATTATTTGGTAAAACAATGCAGGCTTGAATTCCAACCGCTGCACACCAATGTGAGAAGCAGGCTTGGTATATGGTGTACACTTATGTAAGTGGTCACCTTCCACCAATCCAGACAACCCATTATGGTGATTTTGGTGGTCTTAGACAACCTTAGAAAGCTCTCTAAGTGGTAGCTGTGGAAAGCAGCCTTCAGGCTTAGTCCAGAAGGAGTGTAAAGCAGCTTGTTTTACCAGAACATAATCTTATTGATATAGATTAAGTGAAAAAGAACCACACAGTGTATTTATAAAAATATCTATTTATTATAAGACACTCACTAACACATACAGATATCTCATAGCCGGAGATATACAGAATGCACACAATACTATTAAAAAGAAACAGGTAAGTAGCACCCAATACACAGTGGTCACCAGTGGGAGACCAAACCATATACTAAAATAGTGGTATGCGAACCACGACTCAAGTCAAGACTATACCCAGAAGACGTAGAAGTGCCGGGGACCCACCCAAGGTAAGTAACCAGGAGCCCCACGGAGGTCGTGTGCAGAGTGGGAACACGGCCGCGAGTTCAATGTAAGTCAATGGGTATGTCACGGTTGCAATTTTAAGAAGAAGGACCCTTCCCAGTGGACCCTGAAGAAACCCTGTGGAAGAACGAAGGTTGGAGAGTCACCCCACCCGTGGATACCTTAGGAACCAGGATACCTGCACCAGGGAAGCCGGGTGCATAGGTGTGAAGTGGCATCGGAAACTGCTGTCGAACTCAAGGGAGGACTTCAGGAAGATGCCGCTGCTAGAAAAGGTGAACGTGTCCGGTGAAACCCAAAGGTGGATTCAAGTCGAGAAGTACCTGCAAGCAGAGGGGACAGAGTCTATGCCACTTGGAAGTGACCAGGTGACCTGGAAGACGAATGCCCATCGAAGTCGGGTGTTGCAGGAAAGACCTTGGAGCTGCAGCTGTGAGGACCAGGTGATGCTGAGGAAGACCAGAAGCCATTCACGAGCTATCCCACGTCGGATGTCAAGAGCTGAAGGGTCGGTGTCCGTCGAGAGCACCAACAAGCCTTGGCAACTGCAAACAACGTGGAAAGTGAAGAAGGTGCAGTGTCGGGACCAGCAAGGTCCAGGTGACTCACCACAAATAGGGGAGTCAGGGCAGGCCCCGAGCAATCAGGGGAGCCCACAGAAATCAAAGGAGACCCTCGAGAGGACCCACAGGCTGGAGGCACTGGAGCCGCGAGAGGACCTCAAGCAGCTCACCAAAGATGCAGAACCACGGTGCAAGTGATGCGATGAGGACAAAGATCTTGGTCACAGCAGATGCTTGTGGTGGGGGCTACTTGGAGCCTGAAGATCTTGATGGAAGGAAGCCAACAAGCCTTTGCAACGGCAAGTCGACGCGGTGCACAGGGGTTCGGTTCCTGCGGCTCCGACGAGGGATACTGGCCTCAAACTTGGTGAGAGGACAGGGCAGGCCTCGGGGGATGTGAAGAACCACTACCTGTGTTGCTGAGCCTTTTGGAGTCCATGGGAGCCCAGGATCAGCAGACCGGTCAGCTTAGTTGCGGTGCCTGCAGATGCAGGGAAGTGACTCCTTCACTTTAAGGGAGATTCATTCAGGTGTCTTGGATGCCCACGGGCCTTGGAAGGTTCCTGTATGGAGCACAGGCACGGACGTTGCAGCAGACAAACAGGGTGACGAGATCAGAAGCAGCAGGAGTCTTACCAGTCGTAGTCTTGATGCCCAGAGTGAAGTCCAGAGTGCCCAGACAGTCAAAGAAGAAGTGGTGTCTTGAAATGAATCTTGTCCCACGACGAATCTAGGGACCCACCCTCAGGTAAGCCCTTAAGTACCCTAAGGAAAGGGTTGGGACAATTCAGGGTCAGACAGTGGGGAGGATACTCACATGTCCTTTGTCCAGTCTTGTGCCAGAGTGGGAGCCAATGGCTCCCTGAGCTGGTCTGAACTGGACTATGCAAGGAATGCACCGAATGTACCCTTCAAGCAGACTGAGTGGCGCTGGCAAGCACTCCCACCTGGCCCCAATACACTAAACCCTGTCTGGGAGGTGGTCACACCGCCTTGTGACAGGAAACCTATTGTTCTGCCTTCCCCTGCACGAGCTTGGCTCAGCAGCAGGATGGTAGAATCGTGTCTCTGGTCAGTAGCATCCATGTTGTGCTGTCCAGACCTAGAAGACTGGTACCGGGAGCACTGAGGGCCTCCCGGAGGAGCTTTACAGTGCATGGAATCATACCTCCCACACTGTTTACGGTGTGGGGGTATGATTCAAACATGTTTGATACCAAACATGATAGTGTTCGTTACAGCCAGTTTTAGAGATGGTTATCGCGTAATGACGCATGGCCACTCTTTGTATCGTAATGACTGATGCACTTACAGCCCGGTAGAATGAACTCCGAAGGCTGTAGGGGTGTCCTGCTCATTCAGGGGCACCCTCACACTTAGAACCGAGCACTCTGCCTTTAGGATTGAAAGGCCTGCTTTAGGGGTGACTTATATGTTTTAAGTGCAGTGACCTTAGATATAGGTAAACCTATATCTTTTGTAAGTGGTGCTAGTACCAGCTTACACAGGCTGCAATGGCAGGCTTGTAGTTACAGTTTGAGTGGTCCCTCCTGGATGGCATAATGCATGCCTCAGTCCATGGGGGACCCCTGGTGTACCTATGCCCTATGCGAATACACCATGAAACATGATGATCTAATGTAGATTGTGCCTCATATCTGGCCTACCCACGCAAAGCACAACAGATTGGATATATCAGCCATCTGAGGTATTCGTAATCCATTCCAAGGACATATATTGACCCCCGACCACTAATGCTACAGCTCTAGACTTCAAGAGGTTCTGAAAGTGAAACGGAATGTGTTGGCTGAATCATATGTATATGAAGTTGCATTCTAAGAAGATGCTTCAACAACACTTTACTTTGGAAAACCTTTAGAAGTGGGCATTTCAGTGACAGGATGTTCAAGTTCACATTATATTGTCTGATCACCTCAAGGACAGACCAAGTTTAGAGTTCCTTTCCCTCTTTTTTAAAGGTCAAAGATGAGCCCAAAAAGAACTATACGTGATCGTTCTCTTTGATTATTTCTTCACATGGCCAGAGGTACGCAGAGAGTATCACCTTTGAAGATGTTGGATTTATATAGGATGTATTTTATAGAGAAGGAATAATGGATGAAATTATTTCAGACAATGAAGTCCACATTAGAGAAGATGCAAAACTTCTTAAGGAGTTGTGGAATTAAACACTGTGAGAAATTGGGTTTTTGGGTGGGGAGGGGGATACAAATCCTCATCAAGCAGCAACCACAATTCTTGTCAGGATGAACCACAAAAGTAACTAAATTAACCTGTGCTCAACACTCTGGTAACTTGGCACAAATCAGTCAAGCTTATCTTAGAGGCACCATGTTAACTGTTTATGCAGCAGACGAACAGTAATAAAGTGAAAACACAATGCAAGAGATATCTCATTCCAATTCGAAAAATAGAGTCAGATTTATTAAATAAAGTGAACCCAATCGACAAAAGTCCAATCAGTAGAACGAGAGGTATGCAATCTAAAACTTTAGGTAAAAATATTGCCAAGAAGCAGAAAGCGCTAACTGAGGGTATCTAGTTGTGCCAGACCAGGACAAAGTCACAAGTTCAGGCCGACTGCGATGGAGTGTGGGCCGGATACAGTGGCCAGGCTAGTAGAGATTAAAAAGTTACCTTCTCAAAGTCTGGTGCTCAGAGTTAAAAACTTCAGGATTTCACATGAGGAGCTCAATTGATGGCAGCCAAGGGCTCAGGATCTGGGAAGACACCTCTTGGGGATCAAACACTCACTCCAGTAGAGACCAGTAGGTCTCAGGCAGGTCCAGCTGCAGGTCCAGGCAGGGCCAGTTGCAGCAGGTCAGCTGGCCAGTTGCAGGGACGTCTCTGCAGCTTGTTGTGTCTTTAAGTATATACAGTTAAATTATTTACATATCACATATCTTACACCCCATAGGCTGAATCCAGTGATGCACGCTGATAACATTAGATGGCCCAGAAGCACCCTTGTGGATGCCTACTTTGTTCACATGGTCTTGAGCTCTCAAGTGATTGCCTGCTTTTGGCTTTGGGCAGCGGCAGATTTGGAAAGAACGCTGAACAGAAGGGCCTAACGGCTAGGGCGGCCGACCTCGAATCTGGGGAACCGTGTTCGAGTCTCGGCAAGGACGCGCAACATCCTGTGATTCTGGGAAATCACTTAATCTCCCCATGCCTAACAAAAATGAATGTGCCCTCATGTAATGCAACTGGTGCTCGTGTAAAGCGCTCTGATACCTGATACCTTTGGGTCAAGTTTGCGCTATATAAAACTCCATAAAAAGAAAATCTAAAAAAACATCATTGGAACCTTTACTAAAATCGAAGATTACATTTCCCCAGGTTTCAAAACAGCACTACCCTGTCCTTCTCTGTGTAACTGCTGGACTTTAGGAGGCAACGCTACTACAACATAATGTACCCATGGTAGTTGGAATAATTTGTAGGAATGACGAGGCACACCTGGTGTTTATTTGAATAATTATTACAAAAGAAGGTTGGACTGGGCTACATGATCTGTTGCACAAGAAGTTAACTTGTATCCCACTGTGCTTCAAAACAATTTGATACCCGAATTATAAGAAACCATACTGTATATACAATACATTTAATTGGTAAATTGATTCAGAAAGGGGGTTCTATTAAGCGTCTTGCATCTTTTGTTAAACATGGATTGTAATACCACAAAAATGTAAAACCTAATAAAAATATGTTTAGAAAGATTTAAACAAAAATAAGTTAATAGTGCTGTACCATATCTATTTTGTTCTACATTTAAAATAAATATTAAAAAAACTATTTACATTAAATATTTAACATTAAAATATTTGTACCAATTTGTTTAAAGTTTATTAAATGTGTTTAATTTTCCCTATATTTTACCCTAGAGAAATCTCCACCACAGCTATAGAGTATCCCTTTGGTAAAGTACAGGGAAAAGTAAAAAGTGTATTTAACAAAAAATGAATAGTGAAAATATTTTTATATTTAATATTAATGTAAATTATTTTATATATTTATTTTCAATGCATAATGAAATAAAAATGGTGCAGCCCCAATAATATAGTTTTGAATTAAATATTGAATTAATTTAAATACATGAAATTAAATACAATCTTTTTTAAGTTTAAATTAAAATAAATGACCTCCTAGAGTAAAAACAATACTTTTTATTATGCAGGAACATAGAGAATTAATTAAAAGTAATGTCATTATATTTTAATAAAAATCAATGTTACATTAATTTATAAATTCAATAAAGTTGTTAAAATAACTTATAATTGAATATTAAATATGTTTTATTTTGTAGATTATTTTTAACATTAAATTATATTTATTGATAGGTTTATTTTTAACTATTTCAAATAATTATTGTATTGTAACGTTATTTCATATGGAGATTTATCTTAAGTTATTTACTACTGCTTTGGGCCGATTTTTGGCTGCAGTAACTTTAGAAGTGCAGTTTGTGAATAGTAATGGACTTATTATTCTTTTATGGGTGGGTGGGTGCATGCCCCCCCGATCGCCAAACCTTCCCTAAGCTCCTTCTTGCTCCTCCCTCAACCCCTTCCATTTAGTAATAATTGTGCCCCTTTTCTAGGCACTCCCCCGGTCTTTCTGCATTTACTACTAAGGGCCCGATTCCGATCTCGTTCAGCAAGCAGTCCGACCAAATTGGTTCTGGAATGATTTCCGGACGACTCGGATCGAGGGAATCCGACCGAGCGAGTATGATGCATCCGGAGGCTTCCGGGTACGATTCGGTTGGGCTCCCATTGACTTCAATGGGAGCCTGTGTTCCGAACGAGAACACAGGCTCCCATTGAAGAAAGGGGTGGTTGGGGAAAATCGTGCAACGTGTTGCGGGCACCCCATGGTGCCTGCCACACTGTGCATGGTTGGAAAGGAGGGTCCCTTGTGTACCCCCATGGGACCGATTCAGATGGCCCCGGGTGAATGGAGGCCTGCTACGGGCCTTCAATGACAGATTCCGGCAGCCGATTCGTTCCAGAGAAACCGATTCGGAACGGCTGTCCGAATCGGTCATCGTACTCGCTCGTTCAGAAACCGAATCCATAGAGCTGTATGATTCGGCTCCGAAAGACGCGACCTGTCCGAATGCCTTTCGGAACTGATTCGGACAGCCTTACCGGTTTCCAGACATCGTCCATGGCCGTTCGGAACTGTGTCCGATTCGGTCAGAAACAAGGGCTCCGGATCGGATTCGGCAAACCCGAATCCGATTCGGAGTCCTTCCGAACGACATCAGAATCGACCCCTAAGTAGTAAACTTACATGTTTTAGGATCTCCCCATCCAAAAGATAGCAGAGGTGGAGATTTACCCTTGTAGGTTTGTGAATAGAGTTTTGTACTACTTTAATAGTAGTTTCGTAGTACTATTAAGGTACTACATGCAGTTTGGTTTGTGAAGAGGTCCCATTTTTATAATGCCACTTGTATTACTAAAAATGTTAAGCTCCAGGGATATGCATTGTGTTTTGACTAGCTATAGTATATAACCATGCAGTAACATGACAGAGAAAGTGCTCTTCCACATAGATAACTCGTCATTCCGAAGTAAGCCACCAACTTTGAATGTTTAATATATAAAATTGGACATGCTATATACATATGAAAAGGATGCCTCTTTAGTGACCAGCTCCCAAATGTTGCTTGTCATTGTAAGGATAAAACTGCATTTTCCTATGAGAGACCCTGTCTGTGAATAAAAGATAATTTTTTCAATTCTGGAAAATTATACAAATTTGTCTAAAACTTCTTTTTACTAAGTTATCAAAATCTAATTAAGTATTGACTATAAATAGTTGATAACATTAGTGGAAAATTAACTTTTAAAATGTATACATAGTGCAGTATGGAAACCAGGCAGATTTAAACCAGTTTTACCTTTCCTCCAATAAAAGTACTAAGATTCCTAATCATGTTTGGCTAGTGTGCTGCAAAAGAACAATAAATCCGCATCTAAAGGCACAACAACGGTTTTGTGGCAAACACTGAATCACTTTGCTGGGATGAGCTATTTGGAAGGGGACAGAAACACATAACAACAGAAAGAACCAGAGCACTTGAAAGGCAATTAAAAGGCCTGAGTGGTAGAAGCCATTTCACCCAGAGGGATCCAGAGGGATCTCATAAACATTTGTCTATTTTAGGGGTGCACAAAATTCACATAATTATACAAATTTACATGAAATTATTTGAAATTATGGGAAACTTGACTGGTGGACTTTAGTTCTCCACTTGTATCCATGAAATGGAACCTCTGTCCAGGAGTCAGCTGACTGCTCTCCTGTTGGCTGCTTCAGGGACACAAAGCAGTGCTTGATTTGAGCCGGTGGTTTCCTTTGGTCAGCACCAGCACTTACTCATCAACACCGGCGCTTTTCATGAGCACCAGTTAAGGACACATTCATTTATGGTAGGCATAAGGAGATTAAGGGCCATATGTATCAAACAAAATTGCGATCGCAAACGCTGAAATTCGCAGAATTTGAGCGTTTGCGATCGCAATTTGGCTTAGTGGTATGTATGAAGGAAAAACTGCCTCGCAAAATAAGGAATCGCACAATTTGCGATTCCCTATTTTGCGAATGCATTTAAGGAATTGCAAATTGCGATTCCTTAAATGCAATGTAAGAAGCACCAAAAAAGTGCAATTTGGCCTTAAGGAATCGCAAATTACCACCAACTTCAAGTTGGTGGTAATATGCGATTTCTTAGAAAAATGCACTTTTTTGCATTTTTCAAAGTGCAATGTGGCGCACATACAAGCCCGTATGGCATGTATGTGCGCCCCATGTGCACCCATGCTTATTTCAGGGGTGCAACAGGGTGTCCTTTTGACACCCTTGCAACCTTGAAATTGCATTCTCAATTTGCGATTCTCTAATTGCTAATCGCAAATTGAGAATGTCTTCCCATTCATTCCTATGAGCCTCTAGGCCCATAGGAATGAATGGGGAGGGTTTCCTTAATTGCGAATCGCAATTTGCGTTTCGCAATTAAGGAATATGTAGGATTCGCACATTTTTTTGCAAATCCTACATACATCTCGTTTTACGATTCTCAAATAGCGATTCTCAAAAATTCCCTATTTGAGAATCGCAAAACCTAACTTTGATACATATGGCCCAGAATCACAGGATGTTGAGCTGACGCTGAGACGTGAACCTGGTTCCCCAGCTCCAAAGTAGGCAGCTCTGGCCATTACGCCACATCCTCTCCCCAATTTCATGGTTAGTAGTTGTTTTAGGCAGGGCCAACAGGAGAAATGAGCTGGTGCAAGCTGCCCCCTGACTTATTTTTTTTTAGAAATTAACCACTGACACAAAGGGATAAACAAGTGCTCCAACTTGTGTAAAGAACCAGTTGCCCCAGTTAGGAGTGGACTGCACTTGACCCTATAAAAGCCCTTGCTGGAAAAGACATGTACTCTTATTTGGAAACTTGTGACAGGAGTGACTTTATCAGCATTCTCCTGAAATTGTGACTATTAGTTGTAGCACAAAGCAGTGGCTGAGAGGTCTGTCTCATACTTGGAAATGTGACTGTAGTCACCCAGAAGAGCACAGGCGAATGAAAGCATTTGAGTGCAACATGGTGGAAGGAAGTTTTCTCTGTATCTGAACTCACGGCTGCCTTGAGGCAGAAAAGTTTCCTGATAACTTTTTGTTTCTATCTACCTAGAGCGACCTCTAGGTAGGTGGAACTCACAGAGCATTGGCGGCTGGTGTACTTTGAAAGTGGTGAGGCACCTTGATAAATATGACCCCAGAATGTGCGCTTTTGTACAGAGCCCATCCTGAGTTTTCGTTTTTCATGGCACCCTCATGAGTGCTAATGATGCCATTAGCACATATGAGAGCGTCTTGAAATACGTGAGCTCAGTATGTGGATCAATGAATCTGGAGGTAACTTTATGTTTTCTAGGCCTAGGAAACAGTCCTAGTACGCACTCCTCCCATATGTGTAGCTCCTGGCGGTCTGTGCAGGTGGATAAACAGGATGTGACATCTTGCCAATATGCATGCCAATATGCATGTAGTGTAGGACAGTGCCATAACATGTGGAGAAGATCACTCCAACCCTATCACATCGAAGGCAGGCAGCGTTTGTCTGGTGAAAAAATCGGTTTATTTTAGCAGGTGTTAAGTATGCCTTGTGTATGATGTAGAACAGTATAAGTCGGAATTTTGCGTTTTGTGGGATGTATGTGGGTGCTGCTAATATTGATGCCCATTCCTTATCTGTCCAGGGCTGACCACGGTCTTCCTCCTACTTGGTGCGCAATGACGTTAGTAGTTTTGTCGTGTGTGTCAGTAGTGATGCTGTTAGCCAGTGCACTATTTGGCTACCTGTTCCCATGACTTGTAAGTATTGTACCACTAGATGGGATTGGAGTTCACTTGTCAAGTATCCCTATGCTCGTCGCGTCAGAGCAACCATCAGTGAATTATACAGTAAAAAGTGCACCGGGGTTATATCCGCGCTGCTTGTTAGTTCTTCATAAGTTATCAAGACACCATCTCCATACAGATCACTCAGTGTATGCAGCCCGGCCGCATGCCAGGATGCAAGTTCCACTCCTGTCGTGATGGTTCTATGCCTAGGTGTACCAAGCAGGGGCAACCGCAGGCGCGTATGGGGCGTCGACCGTGTAAGGTGTAGGCTCCGCCTGTAACAGCGGTACGCTAGGGCCAGTAACTTGGGCCTTTGTGCAGCGACTTTAGTGATCGGGTGAAATAAGTGGTGAATGTTGGTCATCGTCCAGGCCAGCAGCGTGGTACTAAAATAGTGGTATGCGAACCACGACTCAAGTCAAGACTATACCCAGAAGACGTAGAAGTGCCGGGGACCCACCCATGGTAAGTAACCAGGAGCCCCACGGAGGTCGTGTGCAGAGTGGAAACACGGCCGCGAGTTCAATGCAAGTCAATGGGTATGTCGCGGTTGCAATTTTAAGAAGAAGGACCCTTCCCAGTGGACCCTGAAGAAACCCTGTGGAAGAACGAAGGTTGGAGAGCCACCCCACCCGTGGATACCTTAGGAACCAGGATACCATATCAGACAATTGTAGTTCTGCCAGCCACTTGGCCACCCATTGCAATTGTGCTGCCAGGTAGTACAGTTCCATGTTTGGAGCTGCCAACCCTCCTTGTTCCATTGGTGCATATAATTTCCATAAAGCTACTCTGTTGCGCCCCTTATTCCGGATAAAGTCACGTGTCGTTTGTTCAAAATCGTGGAATATTTTAAGTGGGACATACGTGGGCAAATTTGAGAAATAGTACAATAATCTAGGTAGACCCACCAGCTTTAATAGAGCAATACGGCCCATGACTGATATCGGTAATGTTTTCCAAAATCTCATTTGAGACCGGATGGAAGCTATTGCTAGCATGAGATTGCCTTCAAGTATGTAATTTGTAGAATGGTATATGCGGATGCCCAGGTATCGAAACGATGTCGGCTGCCAGGGCTATTAAGGACTAGGCCTGGGTCCTGGATGTCCGGACTGAAGGGGAATAGACAGGATTTCCTCCAGTTCACTCTAAGTTACGATAACCTCACAAACGGGTGTAGCGTTTCAGCAATGTCGCACAGCACATTGTGTACGTCCCTAAGGTACAATAGTAGATCATCTGCATACAAAGATACCACATGTAAATCATACTCCAGCCGAATGCCCCAGTCCGTCCCCTTTCTATGAAGTTCCGTAGCTAGTGGTTCAATCGCCAATGAAAATAGTAGGGGCGAAAGGGGGCACCCCTGTCGGGTACCTCTGCCTATTGGTATAGACTCAGATATTAACTGCCCAGTGCGCACCCTAATGAGAGGTTCCGTGTATAACAGTCGCACCAGTTGCATGAAGCGTGTCCCAAAACCGAATTGGTGGAGTGTCGTAAATAAGAATGGCCATTCCAATGAATCGAAGGCCTTCTCGAGATCCAACTCTAGGCATCCAGATCGGGTCCAGGCCTGCGGTGCATATGTCTGAACTCGGCAGTATTGCTGTATATTCAAGGAGGTATTATGAGCAGGCACAAATCCATTTTGATCTGGGTGTACCAGTGCTGGCACCAGTGGGACCAGGCATGCTACCAAGATCCTATCCAGAATTTTGTAGTCAGTATTGAGCAATGCAAACGGTCTATAAGACCCTAACTCCGTCTGGTCTCTATCGGGCTTAGGGAGAGAAATGAGCAATGCCTCGTGTTGCGAAGCTGCATGGGTGGAGGACGATAACGCTTCTTCGCACAGTAGTTTTAACTCGGTTCTGGTTACCGATTAGGGGGCCGATTCACAGAACTAATCTGAGATAAAATCCTAAACTTACTACTTTTGGTATTCACAGAAGGCATTTAGTAGTAGTAAAGTTAGGACTCCTAACTTTAAAACTACTAAACTGAAACAAAATCCTAACTTTACAACTTTCGGTATTCACAAAAGGCATTTAGTAGTAGTAAAGTTAGGAGTCCTAACTTTACTACTACTAAATGCCTTCTATGAATACCAAAAGTAGTAAGTTTAGGAGTTTATCTCAGTTTAGTAGTAGTAAAGTTAGGAGTCCTAACTTTACTACTACTAAATGCCTTCTGTGAATACCAAAAGTAGTAAGTTTAGGATTTTATCTCAGATTAGTTCTGTGAATCGGCCCCAAGGTGATCGAACTTTGTGCATTCCAGTCTGTCGAGTCTTACATGCAGTTGGTGCGAACCAGAGTAGTAGGAGTATATTTTGTCACTGGGGTGGCGCTGTCACCAGATGTCTACCAGTTGCCAGTGCTCTAGCCATGTGCTCATTGCTCTCGCAGTCAGCACTGTTGCTGTTCCTGGAAGCGGTGGAAAGGAGCGGTCAAGGGCTGGGTCAATCACGCAGTTGAATTCACCTCCCAATAACCATGGTATCCCTGCCAGTTTGATAGTTTGTTAGATAGGGTGTCAAGAAATGTGGGCTGATCGGTGTTTGGTGCATATATGGAGCTCAAGAGTATGTGCTGGCCAGCTAAACATCCTTTCACTAGAACTTATCACCCCTGTGTATCTATGGCAGTTTCGTCTGCTGCGTAAGGCATCCCTGGTTTAATCCAAATTAGTGTCCCCCATGCATATGCAGAATAACCAGTGGCAAACAGCTGCCCATGCCACTTCCTCTGCAGCTTTGCTATTTCAGGTGTGTTTCTTGCAGGGAGGCGATATGGGCAAGGTGTCGCTTCAGATATGAGTTATTGAATACCTGCATGGGGGTGTGTGTATGCCCCAACGTTCCAAGTGTATATGTTAGTGGATGCCATTGGTGTAGTGGTTCTCAGTCTCGTGGTACATGTCCTCTGGTGGCAAGGGTGTGGTGTGTGTGTCAGTCTGATACCGGGGTGTGTAGGGGGCCTTACTTGAGCGTGTACTCATGCACATTATATAGCAAAAGAACTTATTTAAACAATACGAATAGTCAGCTGACTCTACTAATCCCATAAGGGCGGGTGTGCAACGTGCATCCGTCCAAACCATCAACCAGTTCATTAAGCCTCCGTTGGATAGTAGGGGCGCGCCTTGTTTGTATCAGGGGGTTGCGTGTCAGGTAATGGAGTCCCCCATTTATGCTGCAGTGAGCAGGACTGTGCGCCTTGTACACCCCACCCCAGTCCCACTTCCGTGTCATTTTGAAGGCAATTCTCCAACTGTTACTGTAGGGGACTACATTAAGGAATATATGGGATACACATACCAAGTGGTGCGGATCATATTACGTACACACTTCATTACTAAATTTACACTATAATGCACTCATTCTACTGCTTGTGTGTTTTCAGAGTCCGGTCGATTATACACAGCTGATCGCAAAGTCTCTTTCAGTTCATATGATATCATCTGCTGTTTGCAGGGTAACTTCAGGTGGTGTGGGGGAGTCCGGGAAGGAGGAGGCGGCATCTACAGGTTCCTCGTCACTACCTCTATCTGATGGACTGTCACCAGAGTCCGACTCCGGAACTCCCCCAGCCCGGCTGTTGTCTGTAGTGCTCTGTGTCAATCTTGTATCATTTGCTTAATGTCAGGTGCATGTCCCGATTTTCCCTCATGGTTCCTGCATCTTTTCCCACTGCGGTTCCCTCGTTGCATCACAAACTGTCCATCTCCTCGTGCCCCTGTGGATGCAGGTATTCAAGTCAAGTTTGCTAAATGCAGCCATTACCAAGCAGCTATGGGGGTGTCAAAGAAGTGTGTTTTCCCCTTCGCCACGATTCGTAAACATGCAGGAAACATCAAGGAGTACTTAAGGTCCAGACTGCGTAGACGGCGCTTCACTTCCAGAAATAAGTGTCTTTGTTTCTGCACTGCAACTGTGTAATCTAGGAAGAGCATAACCTGTGCGTTGTCGACTTGTATGGACTGGAGCTTTCGGGCTTCCTGCAGTATTGTGTCTCTGTCCTTGTAGTGTAAGATGCAAAACAGAAAAGGCCTGAGACCTCATCCTGGAGGGAGGGCCCTCGCTGGGACCCTGTGTGCCCTGTCCACGGAGAAATGCTGCAACAGTTTCTCTGATGGGATCATATCTCGGATCCATTTCTCCACATAGTCAGTGGCGTCTTTTCCCTCCGTTCCTTCCGGCAATCCCACCACTCGTATGTCATTTCATCTGGAGCACCCCTCCGCGTCTTCAGCCCTGTGTTCGATTGTGCGTACCCGGGTCGGTAATTCTCTCAGCATTATCTTCACGAGTCTTCTGGGTCATTTCCTCAAGGGTGTCCTCCATGGAGCAGGTTTTATCTGCTAATTTACGGTGGTCTGCATTTAGTAAGTTGAGGTCTGTTACTACTGCTATTTTGCTCTCCAGTGAGGACCGCGTCTGCTCAAGCGATGCCCCCAATTTTTCTACCGCTGCGAGTACTGCATCCAGTTTGGTGCTTATTGAATCGGTGGGCAGTGTATCCGCTGGCTTATCTAGCGGGATTCAGGTGGGCTGTGTCTGACCAGATGCCCCTCCAGTGCCAGAGCGCAGGTGGCCCATTGTGCCTGACATGGATGCCTGCACTGTCTTTGCCTATAAAGGTCCTCTGTATGGTTTACTCTGCAGGCTTCTGTTGTGCCAGTCCATTAGTCCCCTTGCAGAGACCACTGTGGCTCAGGGGTGTGAGGAAGGCTCAGACTTCGGGGGTGTCCACACCTAAAGTTGTCTTAATGGGGAGGGGGCGACAGTACCGTTATATCTCCTCAGTGCACATGGTTATGCTGTGCAGGTGCCCAGTAAGTCGCAGTAGGCCATTGATGACAGTAGTGGCATGTGACAGCATAATCCATATTTACGACAGAGCGATGTGCGTCTTATCGTGTCTCGCTTCACCCTTTAACTGTTGGGTTATTTTGCTCTGTGTCTTATTGCGTAGTTTCAGCATGTTTGAGCTGTACACGGTATAGTAACACGGGCGGGGCCAGATTGTGATTATAGGCAGGGGGCTCAGCTCAGTGGAACACAGGGTATTAACACCTTTCCGGTGATCTCACCTCCTTCATCCTGTTTATCCCAACATGTTGTGGGGGGCCAAGCAGATCGCCTTTTTGCTGGCACTTTGCTGCATCATATGTCTACTCCCTCTCATGTCCTTGAGTCTCCTGGGGCCATGGCTCTGCCTCCTGGTTCCAGCTTTCCCCAGATTATGCGCTCTCCCGGCGTGTCCCTACATGGACTGGCTCACCCTGCTTGCAGCACTAATTCGTTCGCGATGCGCAGCCACTACCCTGTGCCTTTTCTTTTGCCACTTCTGGCCCATTCTCTTCCTTCCACTGCCACTACGTGCACTTCGCAGCTATTCATGCCTGGGGGGCGCAGCGACGACAGGTATGCGGTCTCCTAGCTCATGTGGCCCCAACGGGAATCAGCCCACCCGCAGGATCCACTCCTTTGAATGCCTTTCTTCAGACCCGCGTACTGTAGCGTCCGCTCGCCGGCGTCCGGTAGTGCCGGCTCCTCACAGTCTCGGATGTGCGGCACCTTTTTGTTTTCCTTCACCGCGGCTGGATCCCCCCCGCCCGGCACAGTTAGCACGATCTTGCCGGTCACTTACCGTGGGGGCTTGTAACCGGTCCCAGTCTGGCTCTGCTGCAGTTTTCTCCAGCTCTGATTCAGTACTTGCGTGCACTGTCTGGCCCGCGCAGCACCTCCCAGGCCCTGCACAGATCTTGGCGTGGAGCGTTCTCGTCACCTCTGCCGAGTCGGCTTGGCTCACAGTACTGGTCCCTACACAGCGGCGCATTAGGGGTCTGCAGGCTCGCTCCTTGCGTGTCCAGTCCCACTCTATCCCGGATAATTTGCGGATTATGGAGCATTGATGGTGGAGCATTAGAAACCTACGTCCGCCATTTTAGCAGCCTTGGACACGCCCCCCTGGTCTGGCTGTCATTGTTGATTCTACCCACCCAAAGCTGTCACCAAATAGATAACAACAAACAAGGGCAATTTGTGCAGTGTACTTGGGCCTTGGACAAAATGTACGATGATATGATAATGCCTATGATGAAAATATATTTGTAAGCCAACCCTTTCTGAGTACACTATCATGTACAAGTACGCAAGCAAATATGTGCTAAAAGTAATATTCTAAAAAGATGTCAACTTTAAACGTGAAAATTTAAACATGGAAGCGTTTGTCAACAGGGCCTATTAGATTAATGGCAGGGTGCTGCTTCTCGAGTTGATTTTGTTTGAATGGCAGCTTTCTGACCATGAACGGTCGCAACTGCCAGTGACTGCCTGTGATTGCGAAATCTCACGGGTGCCCTACTAGCAACCGAAAATCGCGCTAGGAAACTCCAAATCTTGCTTGTGCTCTCAAACTTACCATTGCCGAACCATGCATGAGAAAAAACTCCGCCACAAGGTGGTTGGGGGATTTGGTTGGAACTCCGCATTATATGTAACATTCTGAGTGGCCAAAACTCTGCCAGCTCCACCGGCGGAGTGGAATTTATCACCCACCCATACCTCTGACGCCATTTTGAGTAATTAAGATAGACAGACAGAGACTTTTACACCCTACTGTTGCTCCAGGTGACTAGGGACATATTCTTTAAAAAGCATTTTTGTTACATTTTGTTTAGTAATTTCTTCCTGATTTCTGAATTGATTAAAACAGTATATTGTGTTGTGATCTTGGCTTTAGTGTTGTTAGGAGCACTTGAACCTATCATACATTACTCTTGGAAACAGCCTACTGCTTTTGCCATAGGCACCAAAGATTGAACATAATTTTCTTACTAGACTGTCTTGTAATCTAACATGATTGTGTTTTATTAGTTGTTAGGGTCACTCCTTCCCAATTAAATAACCTGCTTTCTGACAAGGACAATTAAAATGCCATACACCTTGTCAGTTATTTTGTGGCCCAAATCCCTGTCCAAGGCATGATTGAAGAAGAACAAGACTCCTATTCAACTATAGATGGCACTGACGGTGAGATGTTACTACATTTTCAAGCTCTTGCTAGAGCAGGGTGAAAGTCAACCATCACCAAGGGGTCTAAACTGGATTTCTTAGGTAACTTTTGATTTGATTTCTACTAAGAATTTCTTCTGTGGTAAAAGAGTTCCCATCAAAAAGTGTTATCGTTCTAGGGACACAATCATCACCTTACTGAGTATGCACTTCTGTTTGCATAAATTACTGCTCATTGATATCACTAGTTTGCTATAGAATACGTTAAAGAATCTCGTAGCACATTCGGCTTTTGCACAGTTTGGCCGTGGCCACGACCCTTGCCTTGAGTACACAATGTAAAGAGATGTTGCCAAAGATGTGTGATCATAAGGGATTTACAGAGGACCAGAAAGGTCTTATTATCCCTCGGGCTGTTACAGAGAAAGTTGCTATCAGACACATAACCCCCATTTGGGGTGAACATATGTTCCCTTCCACTGAAGCCTGCCAGTGGTGTTCTGCGGGATACACTTTTGAGGAGGTCACTAATATGAGCGCACTGATCTTTGTAGGTTTGTCTCTGACTTTTATTGTGTTTTTTTTTTTCGACAATCGACTTTATTGATTTTTAAGAGCAATTTTTAGCAACTGGTGATCCAATTGCACTAAGCATTTTTGTCATTTTCAAATGCAGCAAATGATGTCCAGGCAGTGCTTCATAGGACAAATATAGCGGGTTCATGGCAAAACCATGGATGATCATTAAAACCTAAATCCTAATGAGCGTGCTTAGCTGTTGGTGGCATCAATGTTATCAAGGGTTCACAGTTATTGACCTCCTTTGGTGTGCTGGAAAAAACAGAGCTGAAATAGACACCAGAAGGTCTTCGTGGACAAGACATTGGCTAGTCTATTCTTCTCCAGGCTTGTAAAGTTAACGCTTCGTGCAGTTTTCTCTTACAATGGTGAAGGTTCCAATATGAAGGAACCGTGAATGAACCAACAATGGGATAATGGATTCATGTGAATATTGCAATGAAACTAATGACGCTATGTAAGAAATGTACCTTTTTCCGTGAAATGTATCTTGTATGCTTCATACCGGCACTCCTTTTATGAGACGAGTCGTATTTTTCATTATTAAACTTTGACCAGGAGCAAAAGAGAAAAATGCAGAAAATTGAAAAAGAAGAGGAACGAGGAAGAGAGGAAAACAAAGACAAGAACAAGACAAAGACAAGAATGCATAAAAAAAGCTGCTGGAGCAATTTGAAGGGACAGGAAGTGTAGGGTGGTGAAGGAGATAGGCATGAGGTGGAATCAAGACAAGACAGTATTGTTTTTCAGCATTCCGCAGCACAGTCTCCTACGAAAATGTGTTGGGACATGCATGTTTTTTACAAAACAAAGCATTCCTATCCAGCTTCTAGTACACGATTAGGTACATACTTTTTTCTGAAGCCCGGTGCCAGCTCGTGCTAATTGATTTTAATTAGGCATGGGCATGGTGCACATGCTGCGCCATTTAACTTTTACTCTTTCATTCTGTGTTACTGGTATTGGCCTGCTTTCACTGGCTCAAGCCTATAAACTTCTAAGCTGCACACACTGTATATATTATTGCATATAATTTCTGGAGCTTCATCTTTTCTCCATTATATTTTTTGTTCTGTTTGGTATGTCCTACAAAAGAATTCACTTCCACATAATTTTCCAAAACCACCATTTCCATTCACTCGTGTGCGTCTCACACCAGCACCCTAGCCCCAGTACCCCAGGCAACTTCATACAATCCTTAGCACAATATGAACAAACCAAAAAGTATCTAAATTGAAGCCTTTGTTTCATTCTGGAAGTCAATAACCAGCATGACAAAGGCCAGCTCTTGGGATATTTTGATATCCGTGCTGCAAAAGAGCTTTAAAACTGTCAGTACTCTTGTCTACTGGAGATCATGATTTTAGTCACACAAAAACTCAAACATTACCATTTCAGGTCCTGATTTAGAGTAGGGAGCTTCAGGAAAATCGTGTGAATTCTGGAGGAAGCGCTGAATTCTGAGGCAAATTCTTAAGTCGAATATCCTCCTTCATAATGTCTCTATAGTTTCATAAATTCAGCTGGTTTATTTTCAGATGTAATTTAGCACTTTCTCTGAAATATGATGGATTTCCACATTACCATCTAAATACAATTGGGGCCTTTTGTACTCACTGGTTTACTCTGTTTTCCAGCAAATGACTGAAAGTGCCCAATGAAAAAGAAGCCCCCAGTGTGCATGAACAAGCAGCCAGTCAGCGCTCATAACTTTTTTGTGGCACTCCAGTATTGTGTGGTTCCTTATGTCCTTCAGTATTACTTAGTGAAGGTATTCGGTGGGCAAGTGTGATATCATGACACAAAGGGGTATATTTACAAGAATTGCAGCTAACCAGTTTTTGTGTTAGTTAGCGGCAATTTTCTTAACGCTGTCTATCGCTGAAAACTATCACCCTGTTATCGATGTATATACAATACATCGTTACATGGCGATAGTATCAGCTAGCTCGGCGAAAACTGCCACTAACACTAGCGTCAAGGTGATAAAATATTTGATGTTAGCAAGAGAAAAGTGACGAAACGCCAATTACCGCCAAAAAGATTCACGTTAGTCAGCCCAATGTCACTTTTCAGCCTCTAGAGGCAAAAATAGCCTATGAATACACCTCTAATGAAAAAAATTAAATAAAAACAATGGAATGCTGAATGGAGCAGCCAGGGCCAAGTTCAGCACAGGTCAACAACCCCACCAAACCCCCCAATAGCCAGGATGACCAGCCAGAGACCCAGGGGAAGAAGAAATGCAGAATCAGGGCCTCATTTATGAAAAGAGGTGCATCGCTGGGGGAAAACAGTGATGCAGCACTCTGCATAGTGCTATCCCTGCGACACCATGGCAGCCGATGCCTGGAAGCGCGTACAGTCTCCGGGGCCCGGAGGCCTCTCTGGGCCTGCGTCTGAGACCCGGAGTGGGAGGCGGCAGTGCTGTGGACTTACTGCGGCCTGTCGGTGGAGGAGGGACGAGTCGGGCCCAAGCCTGTGGGCTGTGGCGGTAGACATTGAGGCATCGGCGATTGCCCTTACCTGGTGGCGAAGTCTGGCAGGTTGCATGGAGACACATTGCTGACCTGTGTGAGAAGACCGCCTGGCGCCCTTTGGAGCTGTGATCGGTAGAGGCACTCCTGTGCACCAATGTAGGGAGGTTTGCATTGCATAAAACGTGCCACCACTACACAAGGGTGCACGGAGGAGATTGCCAAATGTGGGCCACGCCTCTCTACCTCACAGGCCGGAGGATGTGAGGCTGCCCTGACGCTGTGGCGGGTGAGGCCCCTGAGCTGCGCCAAACTTGTGTGGCGGGAGCGCTGCAACTTCACGCCTAAGGGGGCCCTGTTGCATCCCCAGCGGACTTGCCGGCGACTGCTGTACCCAGGCTTGTGAAATCCCACCTGGCTGAGGCTCCTGCTGGCTGAGTCACAGATTTGGAGAGAGCACAGCGGATTGAGCCCCGGTGTTGATGTCCAGGTGAGGATACGGTGAGACGCGGAGCGGAGGAGGCCCGGGAGTCGAGCCGGGCCCAGGCCTTCTGCCTGTGGGTAGCGCACACCATGCCCTGAGCAGTCCCTGCTCTGTGGCTGACCTACATCACCGAGGGCACCGACAAGACTGGTGGGGACTCCACTAACTGGCTCTAGTCGCTGATATCGACCTTTGGTGGTGGCAGGTGCCAAGGGCACGGGGGCCGGTTCAGGCCCAGGCCCTTGGGCGCGCAGCTTGATCTGCCATCACTCACTGGGGCACACGTAATCTGGTCGCCACTGTTAGATGGGAGGAGGCGACTGTGTGGTGCTGCCTTTCCTCACCCCCTGGTAGTGAGCTCTTGGGAATGGGGGATTTCCATTGGTGCCGCCCGAACGAAGATTCCTGGCTAGCATACACCTGACTGGAGGAGAGGAGCCGGCTGGCCACACTGCACTGCACCGTATGTCATACATAGTGCCTGGGCGTCTGGCGCAACGATGGCTCGCCCACCGACAGGGGTGGCATCGACATTTGGCTGCTCCTACGTGTCGGTGAACTGTGCGGCTGGTGATCACTGGCCGCTGTGCCGGGTGACAGCAGACAGCCTGGACTCCAAACTAGACTCTGTACTCGCAGTGGGTACCTCCCTCGAACAAATGGGGCACTTCCTTTGAGGGCGCATAGACAAAATCACAGTCGACTTCATCCAGGAGCACACAGCTGACTTACAAGGTACACAATATTGAGCAAGAACTGGCTAAAGTCCCCCCGAGTACACTGAGCGCAGCGTTGGGGGTATAGCAGCTAATGGCACATGTGAAGTCACTGGCAAGAACAGTGGAGGATGTGGAGGGCCGCTCCCAGCATAACAACGTGAGAGTGTTGGGTTTGCCTTTTGGAGCAGAAGGGGCTGATGCAGTGGCATATACTGAGACATGGTTGCGTGACCTACTGCCAGCAGGTACACTCTCCGCATGCTTTTTTGTGGAGCAGGTCCAGCGAGTGCTGGTGAGCCGCCCACTGCCGGGGACAGGTCCTAGACTGTTTCTCTTCCGCCTCCTACAGGGATCATGAGGTTGTCCCGAGGGAGGTACACAAGCTGGGGGGAGGTGAAAGTGGATAACACCACCGTTATTTTCTTCCCTGACTATGCCACGGGGGTGCAGAGGCAGAGGGACTCGTCTCTAGGGGTTAAGCGATGCCTCGGAGAGTTGGGCATCAAATACTCCCTCCTCTACCCGTAAAGGATGCAAGTGATCTCAGATGTTGAGACGCAAATCATTGACGCCGCTGAACAGATCTGGACCTGGCTGCAATCTACTGGTTGCCAGGTGCTGCAGACAGGGAGTGAAGGGACTGCGCAACAAGCTGTCATTCATGGAGCCAGTCGTACCGGAATGTGTAGGAGGAGCAGGCGTCCCCACCACAACTACAAGCCACCGCCAATCTGCAGCAGGTTATACAAGAGAGGCGGAAGGCACTGCATGCGGCGGCGACGATGTGCAATCGCACTTTAGAGACAGGATCCCGACACTTCCCCTGAACGCTCCCCCAGTGACTTGGGCTCCACTGCGATGTGGTCATCCGGTGCGGATTCCGTGCAGCCCCCAGATGTGACTCCTCAGACGGCAGATAACCTAATTTAATGTTGACTGGTTGTGCATCTCTCCTTCTTCCACGGTTACAGACAGCTCCGGAGAGTCTCTGGTTTTCTGCGGTTCCTGGTCTCCAGCTTCCTGTTGCTGAAATTCCGGTGTGCAGAGATCAGCACTTAGAGGGGATCAGGTCCAGTTGTCACCCAAAGGCAACGGAGCAGTTGTTCAGGTGAGCGATGCATGTCAGGGGTGGTGGTCTCCTTGATGCTCCGAGCTGCAATGGCAGGAGGTCCATAGCGTTGTTGACCTTGCCAAGGATGAATTGTGGGAGTTCTATTATCCAAGAGCACTCTTGCAATGCTGTGTGTGATCACGTGTTTGACGTTCCGGTTGCGCAATATGCCACAGCATGTTTACAAGGCCACGCAAAGCCACTTTATGTGGCTTTTCATGGACTTGTAAATATGTGACCCTTTCATGCATTAAACAGTGTGAAAGGGGAGTTCAATGGGTGTTGCTGTGGGCTTTCCCACGCCAAACCAATGGAATCTGAAGCATTCCCATGTTTACGAGAAACCGTAAACCTTCGGAATGCGTCAGAATCTAATAAAACCCCAAGGGTGATGTTTTTTCTATGTGTGCAGCATTTTGCAGCACACAGAGAAAGAGGAAATACCCTGGATTGATAGGTTTTGTGCATGTAGGTGTCCCTTCCTGCACAACATCAATGAACTCCGCAACACAGTCACCCTTGCACCATGGCGCAAGGGTGCCTGCATTGGTGCATGGCAGACATTGTGCATCAACGTACGGGAAAAATACAGAGGGGCTTAATCATGAGCCCCTTCCGACAGTTTAACGCCGCCGGTGCGTCATTTTCTTGACGTACTTGCAGCGTGAATTTTGCACCACGTTGCGCCGTATTTACAAAGTGACACGCCTAGGCATATGACCTTGTGAAGACCTGTGCCACATTATGCCTGCGTCAGGTATGATGTATGCAGGGTGGGCATTCCCATGCAACAAAGCCTCATAGGAGTGGCGCAGTGAAATCTATCAGATTTCACTGCAACAATTCTAGGTCGCCACTGCGTCAAAACCTTATGCCTGCCTCATGGTAGGCGTAAGGGTGACACAGTGCCATAGGGATTGGCTGGCCCCATGCACTGCTGGAGTTGCGTTATGCTTGTGACACAACTGCAGCAATGTGTGACTTTAGCGCTGACAGATACGTCAGGATTCCAGACGTATCTGTCATTGATTGCGACATGGAGCGCCGTACAGTAAATACGGAGCAGACATGGTGTCGCAAGGAGGGGGCAGTGAAAAGTGTCCAATCTCTGTTTTTATCAAAGTGATGTGACATTTTTCATGAATGGGGCCCAGGAATGTGCCCTATCTTTTTGATAAGGTTCATTTCGACCTTTTGTTTTGGTGCAGGGCAGCGCAGCAATATTCCTTGCAGCGCTGTCCAGCACCCAGACATCTTATATGTGGGCCCAGTGTCTTCACCAATTTTAAGACCAGCTATTTTCTGGCCTTAAAAAACTGCCTCTAATTGTACTTAGCGGCAGTTTTTAGGGTTTATCGATGTACTGGGATTTCCTTGTAAATGTCGCGTTGTGTGTTCAGCTGCAGTTTTTTTCATGGGAATGCCTACCTATCATCCCATTTTTGTCGTGTCCTGCTAACAGAAGTGCCAATCTTGAAAATTCACGTTTAGGCTGGAAAATTTCCGCTAACTGGAATTAGCAGCAACTTGTAAATAAGGCAGTAAAAAAAAGCACTGTAACGTCAAAAAAGTGACGCTACGGCAGGGTTAAGTTCTTGTAAATATGCCCCTCAACATCTTCAGTACTGACGCAAATGACCCGGAGATCTGTTAAAACCCCACCTCGCACTCGCTCTGGCTATAGTCATGAACCTGCAGCCCTCTAAGGGTTGCACATTATATGTCAGTTTAATAACCCAAGAAAGATGTTATCACATTTGGACCGGCAGCCGGATGCTGAGCACTGGCATCCTTAGCAAATAAAAATTAGAGCAAGCAAAAAGATTATGGATGTAAAGACCTCCCTACACTATATGAACCTACATATCATACATACCCTGAATCGGGTCCCAAGGCTCCTGTTTGCAGTTCAGTGCTCTTTAAAACTACCTATATACATACGACATACATATCTGTACACCTGCAGCTTGCCTTTTGTTGAAACTGTTTAATATATTTTGAAAATACAACATTAAGCCTGACGCAGGCCAGAGATAGTGAAATAATTGCATCAAGACATGCTCAAGCACTTCCTAATGACACTAAGCCAACATACCTTATTATCACGTACAGGACACTTATTTGAAGTAATGAACAATGCCTTCTAAACCATTGTTACACACTATATTAAAATATCGCACCCCTTACTTCCCAGGAGTGTGCATCACATTTCTCACCTGGCTCAAACTGGCGTAGTTCTATGTGACTAGGTTATATTTGAAAGCAGCTCCATTAGGAGGAAGGGGGGCACAATGCTGAGCGGGCAAGGGAGCAAAGACTGTACTGCAGGTGGTGAGATATTGCCCCTTAATCATATGAGCACACAGTGCAGTGCTGATGGTCACTTTTAGTGCCTCTCCCATCATTGAAGGAAATTAATCAATGTCTCTTCTCCACATGATGTCAGTGGGTATCAGCGAATGTTAATTCATTGCCTTCCAATCACTGCAGTTTCTCTCAGTTCATGAGTTTACTGGAACTCATTCAGCCAAAAGTGATGAAGGACCTACGTGACTCCCCCTGACAACTATGCATTAAGAACATTCTTTGAAGGCCTAGCTCCGAGCCACAAACCAGATAGCCCTGCCCCCTGCCTTTACAGTCTGTGTTTTATCAAAACTCCCATTAATACAGGCATTTGATGCCAGCCCGTTCTCGGAGTAAGGTTTAGAGACAAAAATGTCTCGTTAAGATTTTTCATTTTTCCCTGACCTGCCTGAATTATTTTTTGTCCTTCATTGTACTTAATCATCTGGTAGCCCACGGAGAGTGTTCCCTGTTTTTAAAAAAAATATTTCATCATAAGAGCAAATGTTTCTGTTGGAAAGCAGTGGTGTCCCTAGAAGTGATTTTTAGGGGCACCTAATGGATCAAAACTGGTAGGGCTACCTACAACGGGCATTTGTGAAGTGTGTATGTTCATGATGGTCTCTATGTGCGTGTACAGATATACACACATACATACAAAGCCATATATGTTAATCAAACATCTAGACTCGTATTAACTTAAACAAATGCTGCTTTGCGGTGAAAGGTACTTGTACATATTAATGTGTGTGCCACAGTGTTGTTTCTGGCTTCTTTTTCTGCACCGCTGCCAGGCAGGAGGCTGCATCCCGGCATGGGGCGGGGACAAGCCAGGATGAATAGAGGTGTACCACGGGCCCCATCTGTCATTCCATCCACAGACAGGCAATTGTTGGTCAGAGGATGCACTGAAAGAGTAGCCACACCAAAGGTGAAGGAAGGCTACCACCCTCTTACATGGCTCTAAGTGAATTGACTGGCTTTGGCAGCTGAAATTTTAGAGGCTTTTTAAACTACTCATGGTGGATGGTGGTCTTTCGATGTAAAATTCAATAAGTCCCTCTTAAATGGAGCTCTCCAAGTCCCCTGCATATGTGGTGAAATTCATGTCATGTAACAAGTTTTATTTGTGGTGCGTTTGTGCCTACATGTGGTGTTCTTGGACACTGGGTGCATTCTGACTGTTGTCCTCTACACAATATAGTGTATGCAGCAGAAACATGGTTAAAAAATTCTGGCTTCTCCGTTCTTAGATCAGTCCCTGTGGCTGCACTCAGAAGTCCCACAGGAGTTTCCTCTATTCTTCATTCTGTTTGCAACTTATATACAGCTAGGGTCCCTAAACTCAACACAATAGACAGATCAAAACATATATTACAACTTTTTGTGTTGCTATACTTGCTAGCACTGCCTACAGATATTCCTAGTGATACGCTGCCGCGCACAACAGAGGAGGGGCGGCAAGAGATTAATGGTTTGCTGCTACGCTCTCCCTCATTATATGGCCAACTTAAAAAGTATAGCAAACTAGAGGAAAAAAATGACAAGTGTGGCATGCACCCCGATAAGAGCAAAAGGTATTTGGAGAAAGAACCCACAACCACTATTAGTGGCATACTTTATCATCATGTTCAATCAACAATCGTAAATCATTGTCTGAGTGGACACAACCTACATTGTGTGCTCTTATATTTTTATAATACATAGTGATTAAGCCGGATTCCAATCTAATAATTTACTAGGAACCCTCGGGCGACTGGACATTTTGTTACCTGCTGAGAAGTGTAAAGGGGAGAAACAACGTATTCTTTACAAGCTAACATGCATCAATTTAATCAAAATTCTGAAAGAATCAATGACTCCGAAGTTCAAGTTTAGGTGTTTAGTACAAAACCAAAAATAGCTGAACATACAGACACCTCAGAACGAGGTTGCAAAAATACAAAGGCACTAATACAAAGTTCATCCTACGCACCAATCTAATCCGATATAGCATGAAAAGAATGAGTAGCTCCAGAAACACTAAACAGGCAATAACTGCACCAACATCTATATTAGTCTTCATTGAAATCCGTAAAGAAATCCGTTAGTCTATCCCTACTCTATTCTAAAGGGCAACCCTACTTAACTTTGCTCAAGCAAGATCATGAAAAAGGTGTCAGCTCGTGATGACTTCCTCAGAAGTACACTCACGTTGTGAAAATCCGTCTAAGTCTCCATCCTAAGAATCGATCCCTTGCTTTTACCCTCTTTGCTCTTCTACCTCTCCTCAATCAGCTCCTGCTCAATCTGCCATCTCTGCGGACTACCTCTCCTCTGTCTGTCTCTCCTCTCACCTGACCCTCCTCCCACGGGGCACTGTCCCAAATACAAAATGGACCTTCGTTAGGCCCGCCCAGGTAACACCTCTTCTGGCCAAACACCTCTTCTAGGTGATTTTCCACTAAAACTTGAAATCGGTCCAACGACGGTTGAAGTGTCCTTGGGTCTCAGGCTTCTTCAGCGCATCTTCCAATTATCAGCATTCCTGGAGACTTTGTAGCGGATCTCCTCCATACCTAACTCCTAAAACAAAAGCAATATTCTAACTAACGAAGACGATGTCCTTGCACCTGCAACGAATGCATGAGAGCGAAACAACCTTGCACGCATATGAATTTCGCTGACCGTCTCCAAATGAGAGCCTCACCAGGGGAGAATACAATTTGGGCCTACATAAACCAGCTAACATAAGGAAACGAATAAGCCTTTCTTAGCACGAAAGAGTAAATACTCCATCAAGGCCTTTAACATCAAATTAAACACACATTAATATCACATTTATAAGCACTACATTTCATCATTGTTAAACACAATTAATTACTAACGCCACTTTACGTTTCTTGAGTGGCACAGCTCAACTTAACATTTCATTTACCACTGATTATTACATCACGAATTCTAACTAATGTTAACGCACACATAAAATATAAACGAGTACGGACTACTCATGGATATAGTGTACCCCTACAATTTTCAGAATATCTTTGCGCTCTATCAGTTCCCCCCTCTGATGACTAGTGTCATCAACAAAATCACAATTCCCTGGAGAAAGAACCGACCTAAACAGAGCTTGTAGCCATTCTTCCTTGTCGGAACCTTTCCAGATTCTTGATATTCTCATAATGACTGTCCTGCAGTGTAGTCATCCTTACTTCTCGTGCCCTAAGGGACCTTTCAACCTGATTCGCCTTGTACCACTTATAGGCCCTCACAAAACCCCATAGGCAAATCACACAGACCACGATTATAAGGATAGGTCTCAGAATGTAACCAAGAATACCTTTTCCTAAGCTCGCAAACCAACTCCCCACTTTACCAAATCCCTTTCCAACTTTCTCCCAAATGCCCTCTTCGGTCAGATCCTGGATCTCATGATGAATCTCAGTGATATTACTTATATACTTCTTCAGATCTTTACTTTTATCTGGTATATAAGTACAGCACTCTTGCACCTTCAGCATTTTACAGACTCCGCCCTCTTTTGCCAATAAGACATCTAAGCAAGACGGTTCTGCATCACCATTGTCCTTATCGACAACATCTCTCCATCCACAAGCAATAGTGATTTAGCTGTATTCGTCGACAATCTGTCCACAACAGTCGCCAGCTTTCTAATCTTCACATCATTCAAAATCACTCCTAAACCTGGTATTACAGCTCCAAAAATGTCTCCAATCACTCCTCCTGTACTTGCATCTCTCCTTACCCTAGAATGGATTCCTCCCTCGAGGAGTCCCAGCTCCTCCACATGATAAATCTTGGGGAAAACAGCTGCCAGGTAACAAGTACCATACCAATTGGCAGGCAATCTCACATAAGCGTTTTTCCCACATATGAAGTATACTGTTGGTACCACTTGTACCGGACCCTGCAAAAAGTTCTTCGCTGACTCTTCCATGGTGAAAACGTGATCACACGCACTCTGTCCCACATAAATTTTATCATAATAGGTCTGGACACGTTTCACACACAGCTTCCCTTTTTGCACCAGATCTAATGCTATAGGGCCATAGCTCCCTTTCGCTCTGTGAGCTAACTCCTCCTTCGTCCAATCTAATGGACTTTCTCCAGTGTTACGTGTTTGTGTTAGTTGTCTATACCTATCCTCTACTTGATCTACAAACTTCTTTTCTATCTCTGTTAGTGAACAGGTTAGGTTATGTCTATGTGCATAAGCTGTATCTAGTGATGCAGTCGGTATGAAATACTTCCCAATTCTATCTTCTTGCTTGTAATAATCATCATACTTGTTCAGGTGCTTATATGCTGGAACCTCTGAAAGCACTGCATCATAATTGGAAAAGAAGTATTCATAATGACCTCTCCCATAAAACATGCTAAGCAACAAACTACATGAAATCCCATAAGTCAACGGAAGATGATGATATCTAATACCCTCATCCACTGACGCAGGCAATTGCATACACACATAACAATCACTCCCATCCATCGTATCAATGTACTCGTATAGCAGCTTGGCATACGCATTAAGCTTAAAATCACTTCTAGACAAATCTACATGCAATCTACGACTATTCTGATCTAGCATAGCCTTTTCAGCTCCTATGGTGTCCTCTTTCTTGCTAGAAGTACTAGATGTAGGTGTCCCTTTCACCTGCACGACTTCTGGCTCATGTGAAATAGTAACTGACACTATAATAACTATAACTATTGAAACTATCACTCCCACTATGAAAGTACCTATCACACACTTGGATCTATGGTTCGGATTTCCAGACTCCATTTTCTTGACAGTCGTTCAATTTAGAGGATACACAAAAGTCTCTTCTTTCCACCTCGGTTTGCTGCTCAAAGGTTCAAGCAAAGTTCATTGGAATTCTGGAAATTCGTTCAAAGTTCAATTTTTCCGGATTTATTTACACAGTCCAAAAAGACTTCCCTAGCCCTCTTTCTTCTTCTATTGAAAAAGCTCTAAATTTATTCTTCTTCCACTCGGGCCTAGGTTATCTTCTTTTGAACACCTATTTACAATGCACAGTTCATTCACAATCCACGATAAGTTCAGATCCTATTGCAGCTAGAACATGTTGCAAAATCTCAAGACGAACATCTACCAGTTCATGAGGTGATGCTTCAAATCCAAACGTTGGGAAAATTAATTTATGCAATATCAGAATTCGCACCTTGCTCAAAACTGGAGGTTTTGGGACAGTGATTGTCAGCACTCCTTCATCTTCGAGTCCTGGAACTATCAGTCCCACATCAATTTTCAGTAGAGGATTCCTGCTGATCACTCGCACGGACCTCAGCCTCCCGGAACTCACTACTCCCGGCTTCAGTTACTGCGTAAGTCCACTCCGGGGCAGCGTATCTCTGGCAAGGCACTCTTGTCCTTCTTGACCTTCTCGGTCTTGCTCTTCTTTGCTCGATTCTGATTCAGATGTCTCGGACACAGGGGCGAGATCTCTCTCAGGGGCCAACCTCAGATTCAGCCTTCTTTGTCTTTCAGGCCACGATTCTTCTGCTCGATCAGCCCTTTTGCCTTTCTCTCGAACCCTCTGCGCACCACTTCCTTCGGCTGAGTCTGACTCTATATTACCCGCAACGTTACCTTCTTCCTCAGAGTCAATACCTGGGTTGTGTGTAGCGTAACCCTCCTCAGCCTGGTCTGGTGAGCCACCAGCTTCGTCAGCAACCCTCACAGCTTGGCTTGTCTTCTCTCGTGGCCCTGCCGCCACCGCTGGATTTTCATTCACGAGAGGAGCTGTCTCTTCCAAGGGTTCTGAAACTCGACGGGTATGGGAAGCATGTATCCAATTTGGCAATCCTCCGCACTTCACCGATGTGTTCGTTACCAGTATCACCTGGTAAGGGCCTCGTCACCGAGCATCCAAACAGCTCTTTCTCACGTGCTTCCGGACTAGCACCCAATCTCCTGGACACAGGTCGTGGCAGAGATCTTGTGAAGCCGTAACAGCAGCAGCATCCACCTGCTGAGACATAGAACGGACCACATCGGCTAGTCCTTTGCAGTAATCAAGGATTAAGTCATCAGTGATGTTTATCAAGGCTGAATACAGTATTGCTGGTAATCGCATCACCCTCCCCATAATGATTTGGTGCGGGGAAAGACCGGTCCTCCTTTCTGGGACACTGCGAACACTCATCAACACTAGAGGCAACGCATCAGGCCACTTCAGAGATGTAGATGAACACACTTTCGCCATCCGTGCTTTCAAAGTTCCATTAATCTGCTCCACTATCCCAGAAGCCTCTGGTCGATAGCTACAATGAAGTCTCTGATCAACATTTAAAGCCACGCAAAGCAATTTCATGATCTCACTGTGGAAGTGCGTTCCTCTATCGACTCCAATGAAGTTGGAAAACCGAACCTAGGAATCAACTCTCTGAACAGTAGCTTGGCCACTGTTAGAGTATCACACCTTCGTGTTGGGTAAGCTTCCACCCATCGTGAAAAGACACATACCACCACTAAAATGTATCTCATTCCGTTACACCTAGGCATCTCAATAAAGTCAAGCTGTATCCTGTTGAAAATTCCTCCTGACCTCCCAATGTGACTCAGTGTAACTGCAGTCTTCTTTCCAGCATTCATTTGTTGACAGGTAACACACCTATGACACACTGCTTCAGCAAACGCACGAAACCGTGGATTGTACCACGTTTGTCTGAACAATGGCACCATCGCATCTCTTCCTAGATGTACAGCACCATGAATTTGCCTTGCCATCGGGCTCAATAGGTCATCTGGTAACACTGCTCGACCATCACTTGAAACCCAAATTCCATTGTCTCCCTTCTCACATCCTGATCTGACCCATACATCCCTTTCCTGACCTGAAGCTCCTTCCTGCAGGCTCTTGAGTTCTTCCCAAGTGTCTGCCATGGCTAACATCATGCTGAGCTTGGTTCCCTCTTGGCTCTCTCCAGTGTAATCTCCAGTAAATATGCACCCTTGTTCAGCGCAGAAACGTGCAATTTCGTCCACGTACTTATTTCCAACAGACACAAAGTCCGTCCCCCTCCCATGTGCAGTGCACTTTACCACTGCAATTTCCCTGGGACATTGTAACGCTTCTAACAATCTTCTCACATAATCTCCATTTCTGATGGGAGATCCAGATGAGGTCAAGAAACCCCTCTGAGACCACAGCTGTCCAAAGTCGTGAACCACACCAAACCCATAATGGCTGTCGGTACAGATGGTGATTCGGATCTGATCAGCTGCCAGACAGGCACGAGTCAAAGCAATGATTTCAGCCACCTGTGCGGAGTATACTCCTTCCAGGCAAGCAGCTTCAACCACTCCAGTAATGGTACATACAGCAAATGCTGCTCTCAAATGACCCACATTGTCTCTGAGACATGAACCATCGACAAAGAAAATTTCATCAGGGTCAGACAGAGGTTCATCAACAATGTCGGGTCTTGGTTTGGTGCAAAGTACAGTCACATCAAGACAGTCGTGGTCTTCACAATCTTCATCACCTACATTTGGCAATGGTGTCAATGTAGCAGGGTTTAAAACAGAACACCTCTTCAGAGTCACATTCTCCGCGGCAAGTATGACTTGCTCATAGCGTGTGAGTCTATTATTCGTCAGGTGCTGTGTTTCAGTCCTTGTCATCAACAGTTCAACAGAATACAGAACGTAAACAGTCAAAGGATGGCCCATAACAATGCTTTCACACCTTTCAATGCTGCCACCTGTTGCAGCAACGGATTTGAGACATCCGGGCAACGCTGAAGCTACTGGATCTAAAGTAGCTGAAAAGTAGGCAACTGGTCTACGGACACCTCCATGACTCTGAGTCAGGACTGACAATGCGCAACCTTCTCGATCATAACAGAACAGTGAAAAAGATTTATTGTAGTCAGGCATCCCCAGAGCCGGAGCACGACATAAGCCCTCTCTCAACTCCAAGAACGCAATCAGACAGTCATTGTCCCATTGTACCGGATCACTCACATCCTTATGCGTCAGTCTCTTCAGAGGCTTCGCCTTCAGCGAGAAACTGGGAATCCATTGGCGACAGTAACCAACCATTCCCCAGAACATTCTGACTTCCTTTTGAGTGGTGGGCACAGTCACCTCAATTCGATCTGGTGACACTTTCCTCTTGCCTTTCTCAATTCGATGGCCTAAGTACTGAACCTCACTTAGACAGTACTGCAACTTGTTCGGGGACACCTTGTGTCCATTTTCTCCTAAATGATTCAGTAAGGCAATCGTGTCGATCCTGCAAGCATCCTCCGTTTCGGACGCGATGAGGAGATCATCAATGTACTGCACGAGAACAGAATTCTGTGGCAGTACAAGACTTTCAAGATTCTTTTTCAAGATCTGATTAAAGATTGATGGACTCTCTATATACCCTTGAGGGATACGACACTACGTTAACAGTACACACGATCTCCCAGACGGAAGGCAAATAACATTTTTCTCTCCTCGTGCAATGGTATCGAAAAGAATGCTTGGCACAAGTCAATCACCGTGAACCACTCGGCTTCACATGGAATCTGGAATAGTATCACTGATGGATTCGGTACCACTGGACAACATGGAACCACAATCGTGTTGACCTTTCGCAGGTCTTGCACGATTCTGTACTTCCCACTTGCTTTCTGCAATCCCATAATAATGGGTGAGTTACATGGACTGCCCATTATCTCCTTCAGGATTCCCTGCTGAATCATGGATTCGATGACAGGTTTTATCCCTGCAATCGTTTCAGGCGACAGATTATACTGAGGTGTTCTCGGAAACTCAGCATTTTGCTTGACCTGGATCTTAACTGGCTCAACACCTCTGATCAATCCGATCTCCTCTCCTGTAAAGTCCCACACATCCAATGAAACAGAGACTCTCAGCTCAGCTCAAGTGGAAGCTCTTCCACTGTCAACACAGGGTACATCTCTATACAGAAATGCTGATTTGCAACCTTGAAGGTGGCATCGTCATCATTTGTCTGTAATTCCACTCCCTTTGGGGTGCAAAAGATGGTACAATTCAGTTTGCACAACAGATCACGTCCTAGCAAACAGACTGGACTTGAGTCGCACACAACAAATTGGTGTCGATCTCGAAAAGTTCCTATTCTCACAGGAATCGGCTCGGTCAAGGGGCTATTCATCTTCTTATTTGCCACTCCTACTACTTGGATTGATTGTCCCGAGAGGGGTAGGTTGGGAACTACTGCAGATCTTACAGTAGAACGGGTAGCACCAGTATCAACCAAAAAGGTGGTGGGATGACCGTCAACATCAGCCTCGACAAACGGTCCCCTCTGGCCTAGCTCTAAGACTGTCCCAAGAGCACAGTCTTCCTCCCCCCTCAGGCACCGTTATGCCAACGGGTCTGAGCTGTAATCATCATAATCCTCGAAAAGGGGCATCTGCTGGTACGTTCGATTTCCCTGTGGAATTCTCGGAGGTTGCGGAACTTGCGCCTGCGGGGACACTGTCCCCCCTTGCATGGACCTGGGTCTCGTCACTGTATTGACGACCTCAGATGCCTGTACTGTCTCTCCCTCTTGTTGCACTTGGTTCGCTGGATTCGACCTACACTCGCGTTTCCAATGCCCGATCTTGTGACAAAAGTGACAAGCAGTTGTCTTTTTCAGTGTTGCCACATCCATCCCTGTCTTAGGGTCTATAGGTTTCCCCCTTCCTGGACCCTGCCCATTCTGGGTCCTTCCTTAATTGTTCCCCTGTCTTCTCCCTAATGTCTCTCCACTTGGCTGTGTCTGCATGATTTCCCTGTCAGCATTTTGCATCTGGACTAGCATTAGCTTATCTTTAAGCTTCCTATGTTTCGAGTCCACTTCATCGCTGCAGTACCTTGCGTACCGCAATATCTCGTCCACTGACTTGTTCTGCCAGCAGATCAAATGCTGCTGAATCATGAAGCTGATTTCTGATCTTAGACCCAAGATGAACTTGGAAACAAACTGTCCCATGTCTTTGGGGTCTAACGTGTCTAGCCCACTGTACTGCTTAAAGGCTTGTAAGAGCCTCTCATAATATTCATGTATGGACTCTTTTGGTTCCTGAACAGTTCGATCTATTTTAACCCAATCAATATCCTGTGGTGAGATTTTGGATTTCAGCCATGTAATTACTTGCTCAAACTTTTTCATGACAATTGGTGAAGGACCATTGGTAACCAAATCCCTGTCTGGTTCGGAAGTTGGCCAATCAACTGCAACTTTACAAGCTGCCCACAAATCACTTGGTACCACAATATCAAACAGTGTATTCAAGTCAACCCACAACACCTTCGAGATTTTAACAAAACGATCGACCTGTTTGTACCACTCGACAGGCTTCTCCCTCAGCCGAGGAAATTCGTTCGTGAATGCTGCCAAATCACCTCTACTCCAAGGCACATGCACATACCCTCCGTTCTGTACCTCTCGCAAAGGATAATTCCCTACTCCTGTCATCCCCCCTCCTGGAGGCGGTGTCTCTCCTATACTCTTTTTAGTGGTTTTCTTTTTGGACCATCTTTCCTCCCACTTGTCAAGCATGCTCCATGCGCGTATCCCTACAATCAGTTCTCGAATGTGAGTCCTTAGCCCTATCACTCTCTTCTCTTCCAGTTCCTGGTCACTGTACTGTAACCTATGGCTTCCCTGCATCGTCTTAGTTTTGGATAGATCCACCTCATGTCTTCTTGCCAATTATGTCAATTTCTCATGTGCTGACCTCGCCTTGCGAGTTACATCTTTTGCTACAAACAGCAACTCGTCTGGTCCATAAAGCTCTACTCTTTCCAATGGCAGGTTCCCACTAATTATCTACCTCACTCATCTACCTCAGCTTTTGATCTTATCACATCCAGCATCTTTGCTCTTATAGCAGTTTTGAGCATCCCTCGACTTGTTGAACCACTTGATTCTCCATTCTCATTGTCCTGATCCTCACATCGGTTCCCTTCCTCTATATTCCCTAAGACTGGTCGCCTTCCTGTGTTCCCGCGATCCCAGTCTCCTGTCATCCTATCATTAGCGTTTCTCACTGGTGGTTCCCACATCCTTATGTCAGATCTCGAATCGGCCAAAGACCTTGGTCTCGCCGTTCTTACCTCTACCTGTCCTCTAGAGGAGTCTGCCGTGGCTGGCAAAGGAGTACTTGATTCCACGGGCCTCGGAAGGTGACCTATTCCACTCACTAGCCATTCCCTCCAGAGCCAGTCCCTTCTCCTGCTACTGATCACGCTAGACTTCCATTTCTTGTTTGATCTGGGTCATATACTGACACTATGGGGCCTATGGTAACCGGTACTGTAAGAGCATCCGGTAGCCTTGTAACAACTGTAACTCCATTAGCTTTGATGCTTGCTGGTGTGTGTGTTCCCATCCCTTCTGTTCCAGTTGATATTCTTCCGACTACTCTCGCTCTAGGTTGAGTCTGCGATTCTCCAGTTCCCTCCATTGATACTGCCTTTCCCTCTTCGGAATCTGGGTTATATGGAGGTGGTCTTTCTGATAGCAATCTGTCTAGCAAGCTGTCATCTGTGTCACTATCGTCTTCCTCACCCCACTTCTTCTGAGCCTCTCCTACATTTATCAGCAACGGATATAGCCTATCCCATTCAATAGTTTCCACCCTCCATCTCTTCTCCAATGCGTTTCATCGTGCATCCTGAAACGCCCTGATTGACTTTTTCACTCTTTCCTGGCTTCTGTCTCTTTTCCTATCATGCGCTGCTCTTATCCATGCATGTAGCGCCTCAAACTGTGTTGGTCTGGGTAAAGGTCGCAATGAAGACATCACCATTTTCAATTGGTACAACGCTTCCAACCTGAAAGTGCAATAGCGCGGAAAAGTCAATTCTCCCTCATGTTCAGTCATTTTATGCCAATTTTCAAGCCAAATTATAGTATGCAAACCCCCATTCGTAGCCATGTAATGGGCTGGGGTATCCTCGGGTGGAGCTTCTTCTCCCCCCGAGTAACCACTCGTCTGTCTCCTCTACACATATCTCATAAAACTTTGAAACATTTCATGATAATCAACGTTATCTTCTCTTGTTTTCACTCGACTTCCTGATGACAATCCACCAATACCAGCGCGACTTCACACCAACCGACCTATCACAGCGCGACACTCTCTGACGTCACTCTTCCTCCTCATGCAGCAGTTCCCCTCCTTTACAATTCGTCTCTCGCACTCTCACGCGTCTCACTCATGCTCTGAAATAACTGTTTGTCCACCAAACGACCGAACAGTCACTTCTCTGACTGTCTGTCCACAAACGACCGGACAGTCTCATAATTGTCGACCTCAACTCTGGCAACCGTCTGTCCGCGAACGACCGGACAATTGCTCCAGACTATCTGTCCACGAACGGCCGGACAGTCATGTACTTCATCGATAGGATCCAATCACTCGATGTTCCACATGCAGTAACCCATGACCTGCGTCGGTTACTCACACACTCACACACACGTTTCCCTATCACCAGTGGGTTAGTCAACGACGTCTCATGACTCCCACAATCACTGGTCAGACAATTTCAACTCTGGGTGTCTTCTACACCACAATTTCTTATCCCGGGATATCAATAAATCAAGTCTCATGGACCGCACGCGTTCGGCCCGAAACCACAATCACTCAACTCTCATTCCAACTCCGCAAGACATCACACAATCAAAACAACACCGCAATCTAACAGACACACATCCCTGTTCATACTCACTCCACCACGAACTGCTGTTTCCGCTGCACCGTCACTCGCCGTCGATTTCCATCAAACGCCGTCGTCCTCCGCTCACAATCCACTGGATAACCATCACTTGGGCTCTACGGGGATTCAATGACTACCCTTCTCTACTTCTCCCCTTACTGCAGAGGTAACCATCCTACACTGCTACCAACTGATTAAGCCGGATTCCAATCTGATAATTTACTAGGAACCCTCGGTCGACTGGACCTTTTGTTACCTGCTGAGAAGTGTAAAGGGGAGAAAAAACGTATTCTTTACAAGCTAACATGCATCAATTTAATCAAAATTCTGAAAGAATCACTGACTCCGAAGTTCAAGTTTAGGTGTTTATTACAAAACCAAAAATAGCTGAACATACAGACACTTCAGAATGAGGTTGCAAAAATACAAAGGCACTAACTCAAAGTTCATCCTACGCACCAATCTAATCCGATATAGCATGAAAAGAATGAGTAGCTCCAGAAACACTAAACAGGCAATAACTGCACCAACATCTATATTAGTCTTCATTGAAATCCGTAAAGAAATCCGTTAGTCTATCCCTACTCTAGTCTAAAGGGCATCCCTACTTAACTTTGCTCAAGCAAGATCATGAAAAAGGTGTCAGCTCGTGATGACTTCCTCAGAACTACACTCACGTTGTGAAAATCCGTCTAAGTCTCCATTCTAAGAATCGATCCCTTCCTTTTACCCTCTTTGCTCTTCTACCTCTCCTCAATCAGCTCCTGCTCAATCTGCCCTCTCTGCGGACTACCTCTCCTCTGTCTGTCTCTCCTCTCACCTGACCCTCCTCCCACGGGGCACTGTCCCAAATACAAAATGGACCTTCGTTAGGCCCGCCCAGGTAACACCTCTTCTGGCCAAACACCTCTTCTAGGTGATTTTCCACTTAGGGGCCGATTCCGATCTCGGCCGGTAGGGCTCCGAATCGGATTCGGCATAACCGGATCCGATTCGGAGCCCTATTTCCCGACCGAATCGTACACGCGTCCGGACGAGCGAGTACGATGCAAATTCGCCGACCAACTCGTTCGGGCGTCCCAACCGCTCTGACCGACTCATTCCCGGGTCTAACCGCACCGACCGACTCGCTCGGACACGACTCGCACCGCGCAATGGAGACGTTCCCCGGCCGGGTAAGTACGATGCGTGCCGCGAGCAGTCCGACCGACACACGCCGTCCGGCTCGAAAGAGCAGTCGGAGCCGTACTTCGGGGGTCCGTGTCGGACCCCCCTGTACGCGTAGCCACGCGAGTCGCACACAGGGGGGACCCATGGGTCCCCCCTACCTGTGCGTGTACGGCGCGAGTCGCTTCACCGCGTACCCGCTGTAGGGGGCGCCCTTGTTCGCCTCGCACCCATTGAGGCAATGGGAGCCCGCGTACGCGTTGTACGACCGGCTCCCATTGACTTCAATGGGAGTCCGACCGACTCGAGTACGATAGCATACGGACGCATCGTACTCGTTCAGTCGGGCTGCACGGGTCCGATTCGGTCGGAAATCTCTCCGGGTCCGGCTCGGTCGGAGAGATTTCCGGCCCGAATCGGAATCGGCCCCTAAAACTTGAAATCGGTCCAACGACGGTTGAAGTGTCCTTGGGTCTCAGGCTTCTTCAGCGCATCTTCCAATTATCAGCATTCCTGGAGACTTTGTAGCGGATCTCCTCCATACCTAACTCCTAAAACAAAAGCATTATTCTAACTAACGAAGACGATGTCCTTGCACCTGCAACGAATGCATGTGAACGAAACAACCTTGCACGCAAATGAATTTCGCTGACCGTCTCCAAATGAGAGCCTCACCAGGGGAGAATACAATTTGGGCCTACATAAACCAGCTAACATAAGGACACGAATAAGCCTTTCTTAGCACGAAAGAGTAAATACTCCATCAAGGCCTTTAACATCAAATTAAACACACATTAATATCACATTTATAAGCACTACATTTCATCATTGTTAAACACAATTAATTACTAATGCGCGTGCAACTTTGACATGATGCACGGTTAAATCTAATGCATTACATTTCCTCTAAGCTACTTCATTAACTTTTATAATGAACATTAAAATTACACATTTCCCTCTGAACGCCACTTTACGTTTCTTGAGTGGCACAGCTCAACTTAACATTTCATTTACCACTGATTATTACATCACGAATTCTAACTAATGTTAACGCACACATAAAATATAAACGGGTATGGACTGCTCATGGATATAGTGTACCCCTACAATTTTCAGAATATCTTTGCGCTCTATCAGTAGTCTGAGGGATACAGAGACATAAAAGTAAAATTATCTTATGGGTCACCCAATTGAAATGTATTGGGAATGCCCTGATTTGATTAAAAACCATGTAAGTGGGATGCAAAGGAATTATAATTATTCTCACATCCTAAGAATTGAAATCTTTCAACCAACATTGAAGTTCAGACGGGTCGGTGGCTTTCCTCTGGAATTAGGATCCCTGACTGTTAACCTCCCTACCTAAACTATATGTTGTATATAGTAGAAGGGATAGTATAGCAATCGCAAAAAACAACCATTAATACTCACTGTTATAGATGATAGGATTCAGTTATTTCCTGCTAAAATTAAAAAAAAGGAGTCAGTGTTACTCCTATATGTACCAATGTACAACGCAAAACATACCAGGCAGGATGCACAAACAACATGCATTCACCCAAGAACAGAGATGGGTGTATACTAGATTACGCACGCAGCTTTAATGATGAGATGCCTTGTACACACATAAACAACCAACAATGATAGTTAAATCGAAAATATTCATCAATTTCGACTGACCCTTCTTTAGATAATGGGATTGGTTGCTAGCGATTTCTTTACTCTTCGACTCTAGTATCATATCGCATGTGGCATTTTCTATTTTCCTTCAAACCTATATTGCCCATATGGAATTGCCCTTTAAGTTTTTCCATTTGCACACTATCTCCTTCTGTTGCATATAATTTACTCATTTGTTCACTACTTTTGCTACTTGAATGATGAAAACCCATCTATCTACATATGTGACAAATATTTTTTCAGGGACATTTTAGATATTTTAAGTACCCCCAATTTCCCTTCTGGCTTTCTCTTCCAGATAAATTTTGCATAATTTGATCGTGCAACTGTCATATTATAGGAAGAAGTAATTATAAATATTTTTATAACAATACTCTTAACACCTCTTAACACCTACATCTTCTTCTTTTTGGTGAATAAGTCTGATTTTATGTCTCATATTTTTTCCAGGAAGGACGAAATACAATATGGACAAGCTGCCGAAGATCCTTTCTCGGCATATTAGCTACCCTTCCCCCTTCGTTTCTCAATGATATAGATAGGCTACTGTATGGAATTGGGTTATTAGTTGAGAGTGGTGGAAGCCCCACTGAAATAATAAACACAATCTTTGTCAGGGCTAACCTCAAAAGTCACTGAATAAACATGTACTTAACCCTCCGGGAGCTTGACACAATAGCAGCTAGGCTTAACTTAGAGGCAATGTGTAAAGTATTTATGCAGTACTCAAACAGTAATAAAGTTAAAATACAGCACCAACAAATCCCAAACCAATTTAGAAAAATAGAGTTAATTTTAATAAGCAAAATGACAACAACACGACAAAAATTCAATCAGTCAAAACGAAGATATGAATTTTAAAAGTTTATAGTAAAAGTAGCGCCAAAAAGCACAAAGTGCGTGTTAGACCTGGCATCATTGGCGTGGGTTTCCCCAGTATTTTTGCCTTTGCCTCCTGTGTTTTTGCTGTGTGTTGGACTTTGTTTTGCTGGTCTAGATACTTTGGGCAATTTGCCACTGCTGTTCAGTGCCAAAGTGCAAGTGCTCCCTTTGTCAATTGTTGATATGGATTGGTGTTTCCATGATTGGTCTGTTTGGTTTACTGTTAAGTCCCTAGTACAGTACACTGTGTGTGCCCACGGCCTGTAAACCAAATGCTGCTAGTAAGCTTGCAGCACTGATTGTGCCACCTACACAAGCAGCCTTGCAACAAGGTCTCAGGCCTGCCCTTGTGGTGCCTGTGTGCAGTCTAGTACTGCCATGTCGACCTGGCAAGTGCACCCACTTGCCAGGCCCTAACCCTCCCTTTTTTTACATGTAAGTCAGGGAGGCCCAAGGTACCCCTGTGGGCAGGGTGCAGTGTATGTGAAAGGTAGGACCTGCTGTGATGTGTGTGGCATGTCCTGATAGTGAAATACTGCCAATTTCGTTTTTCACTATTGTCAGGCGATCTGTCCCCATAGGATAGAATGGGGAGTTTGCTCATAACATCTTATGAGTATTACTGCCCCTGGGAACAAGATAGGAAAATAATGTTTAGTATGCTTGAACTCAGAATGTTAAAATGAATCTTTTAGTTAGGGTGATTTTTACATTCTGTGTTTGAAAATACCACTTTTAGAAAGTAGGTTTTTTCTTGCATAGCCATCCAGTGTGCCTCTGCTAGGATGTGTATTGACTGTCTGGCTTTTGGGTCACAGGGGACTAGGGATGTGCAGTGGCTCCAGAGAGTCTGGATGAGTCAGGGCTGGGCTGAATAGACCTGGGCTGCATTTAGAGTAGGGGGAGGAGATTTCCTTTCACCTGAATAGGCCTGGTCTGACTTCCACAATGCTCTCTCCACCTTCTGCCAGGAAGCTGCACCAGAGAGGACAGAACTGGTTTTGGCTGGGCAAAGAGCTTCTCTGCCACAGAGAACAAAGGATTTTGGATTATAAAAAGAGGGGCCCAGACTCCAGACTTTTAGATCACTTCTGGGAATCAAGAGGAACTTCCTTGCTGGGAGTTCTGACCTGCCAAGAGTTGCCTGTAGCTGTTCTGGGCCTCTGGAGGTTGTTCTGGCTGTTGGGAGCTGGAAAAGCAACGTAACGATGAGAAGCGTGATGCATCCATACTTGTTTCCAAAGCATCGCTGAAGAAACCGACGCAGCACCTGTCCCCGACTCGAGAAATCGCTGCACGCCGCATCAAGTGCACGGGTCTCCGAAGTCCGAGATCACCGCACTGATTCTGACGCAAGCCCTGCTGTGCAGCTGCAAGTATACACGCATCGTCCCGGGTCGTCGCATCGCCTCGAGGCACCAGGTCTGTCTCATCGTTGGGGAACACAGTAAGAAACTGACGCATCACCTCCCCACGCAGTAAGAAACCGACGCATCACCTCCTCTCCGGTAAGGAACCGACGCATCACCTCCCCCGCCCATCAGTAAGGAACCGACGCATCACCTCCCCCAGAGCAAGTAACCGACACATCACCTTCTTAGTGTAAGGAACCGATGCATCACCTTTCCTGCGACCCTTTTTGTTTGTGTGCGTGACGCATCCAAGGTACTTTGTGTGAAAAGTGTTGCATCTGCAATTTGCTTTGAACTGAACTATTTCTACCATTTGAAAGTCAAATTTGTATTACTGTATTGTGGTTTTTTGTCGTTTTTGTCTTGTGTGATTTAGATAAAGATTACTTATTTTTGTAAACTGGTGTGGTGTCCTTTTTTAGTGTTTTCACTGTATTACTGTATGTGCACACAGATGCTGTACACACTGCCTCTGAGTTAAGCCTGGCTGCTCTTGCCAAGCTACCAAGGGGGTGAGCCGGGGTTATTTTAGAAGTGTATCCCCCTTACCCTGACTAGGAAGAAGGGTCCCTACTTGGGCAAAGGTGCAAACCATTGCCAACTAGAGACCCCGTTTTCTAACTTCGCCATTCGTGGTTATCTGGCCGCACTGGACCTGAGTAAAGTCACAAGTTCAGGCTGAGCATAATGGAGCATGGGTCAGATACAGGGATCAGGATTGTCTGGCTGAAGAGTTACCTTCCCAAGTCAGTGCAAGTAGCTGCTGTTCTTGTTGGCGGGGGTCATGAAGACGTCATTGGTGTGGGGAGCAGGTCCGCCTACGCGGACGATCGCTGTTTTGGCACGAAGAGCTGGATCTCACTGGAGCTTTGTGTTGGCGGTCGATACAGGCTTTCGCTGTCAGTGTGAAGTGCAGGTTTCGCTGTAGCTTTGCGTTGGTCATCATGGACGGTCACTATCAGCGCAAAGTGCAAGGCCCTCTGTAGCTACGTGTTGGTGGCCGTTTCACAGTCTTGAAGAGACCAAATCTCTGTATCTTCACCTTCAGTTCAGGAGGCATACACCCTGATGCCAGCCATGGGTCCAAGACTTGGTGGGCATCTCTTGAGGATTAGGACTCACACCAGCTGAGGCCAGCAGTAGGGATGATGCAGGTCCAGTTGGTGCTAGTCTGCTGGGAAGTTGTGTGGAGGCCTATGGAAGCTTGGTGTGTCACTGTAGCTCAAACAAGAGGTCAGATAGCCTTATAGGAGGGAAAAATGACTTTGGGAGTTTTTTTCCCTGCCAAGGCACGTTGAGGTTAAGTACACAACCTACTTTTTAAATACCATGCAACCTGCCCAATGAGCCTTTAAGGCCTTCCTTGGAAGTGACTGATAAGTGTTAAAAAGGAAGGTTTAGGCCTGGCACAAAAGTTTGTTTTCAACCAATTAATGTGTACAGACTCTGTCACATACATCACAGTGCACTACTCTTGCCCATATGGTGCAATGCTACATTCAAGGAATTTTTACACAAATTCCATTGTTAAACAACTGTAACCTGAAACATTGACCTTAGTATTAACAGTAAAACAATGTATTCTATATTATTGTTGACAAAAGAAAACAACCGTAATCAAATTCACTTGACACTTTCCACGTGTCATCTGTGTTATACAGTTTTTTTAATGCATTAACAACATTACAAATTCCACATGAGGTTTTTCTGTGCCATGTTCCCCAAAAGTTTGCTTTGCCAGGTCCAAACTGTAGTTTGAAACTGCACTACTAGCTGCAGTGGCAGGCTTGAGGCATGTTTTACAGTGCTATTTTAGCAGGTGGCACAATGAGTGCTTCAGCCCACTAGTAGCATTTAATTTACAGGCCTGTGGTACATGTAGTACCATTCACTAGGTGCTTATAAGTAAATTAAATGTACCAATTAGGTGTAGGCTAATTTTACCAAGTTTCGAAGAAGAGCACAAGCGCTTTACCATGGATTAGTAGGAAAAAAGTGCAGAGTCCTAGAAGCCAACCAAAACGAGTTCAGCAGAGGAAGGCAAGAAAAGGCAAAAATCTGAAGTGGCCCTGCAGAGAGGGACAGGTCTAACAGCTACTAATGAAATTGTTTAAGCGGTTCTTTCTTGCATGTAATGTCATGCTGTGACATGCTGTCATATATGTCATGCTGTGACATGGCAGCATGACAGAACATGCAAGAAAGAAGTATTTTCAAAGCCAAGTGTATAATCCATAAAGCTATAAATGACACTGGACCTAGGCCACCACAAAAGAAATGTTGCCACTACAAACCTTTGAAACCCTTAAGATCGTCATCAGCAAACCTTGGGGCATATTATCAAGAACGGCGTTAAAAATTATCGCCGGTTTAGCGGCAGAAAAATGCCGCTAAAGCGGCGATAATGGGCTTGATAATATGCCCTTGAGAATTCCAATAGAAGTCCATGTTCTGGTGTGAACATGGGCTTCTATTGGAATTCTCCAGGGCATATTATCAAGCCCATTATTGCTGCTTTAGCGGCAGTTTTCTGCCGCTAAACCGGCGATAATTTTAACGCCGTTCTTGATAATATGCCCCCTTGTTTGTGTGCCTAGGTTTAAGAAAACTAGGGTAGGCGGGAGATCTTTTCAAGTCAAGGCAGAGCAATTATGGAACAGACTGCCATACTCCATCAGCGCGAATGGAAATCCGCTGATCTTTAGGAAGAACCTAAAAACGTGGCTCTTCCCTAAGAAGATAAGGTAGCTTAAGGTTCTTGTGGGAGGCTGGCTTAGTATATGGTGCACACTTATTCAAGTGAAGCACCTTGCACTAATCCAGACAACCCTTATGGTGATTTTAGTGGTCTTAGACAACCATAGAAAGCTCTCTAAGTGGTAGCTGTAGAGAGCAGCCTTCAGGATTAGTCCAGAAGGAGTGTTAAGCAGCTTGTCTTACCAGATCTAATCATATAGTGTAGGTTAAACAAAAAAGAAATACACAGTGTAGTTATAAATATAGGTATCTTTATTATACACACTCACTAACACATTGGTATATCTCCTACCCAGAGATAGCAACACAATACACACAATATTTCAAATGTAAAACAGGTAAGTAAGCACAAATACATAGTGGTCTCCAGTGGGAGACCAAACCATATACTAAAGAAGTGGAATGCGAATTTCGACCGAAGTCAGGACTTGGACCAGAAGAATCAGAGGAGCTGGGGACACAAGGAACCACCCGAGGTAAGTACTAAGGAGCCCATGGAGGCTGTGTGCAGAGTGGAAACACAGTTGCGTACTCATTGCAAGTCAATGGGAAAGTCGCGGTTGCAGTTTTCAAGAAGAAGGACCCTTCCCATTTGGCCCTGAAGAAGAAGACAAAAGGTTGGAGAGTCACCCCACCCGTGGATACCCCAGGAACCAGGATACCTACCTGCATAGGTGCGAAGTGACATCAGAAACCGCCGTAGACCACAATGGAGGACTTCAGGAAAGATGCCGCTGGCGAGGAAGGTGAAAGAGTCCAATGGAATTCAAGGATGGATTCTTGGAGAGAAGAACCTGCAAGCAGAGGGGACAGAGTCTATGCCACTCAGAGGTGACAAGGAAGCATGGAAGAGCAGCAATGACCACCGATGACGGAAGATGCAGGAGTGATGACGGTGACCTTGTTGCTGCAGCTGTGAGGACCAGGCGATGCTGTGGAAGACCAGAAGCCGTTCACGAACAGTCCAACATCAGAAGTCAAGAACCGGCAGGTCGTGTCTGGCGGGAGCACCACCAAGCCTTGGCAGCAGCAACAGACGTGGTAAATGAAAAAGGAGCAACGTTGGGACCAGCAAGGTCCAAGGGATTCACCAAATGCAGGAGAGTCAGAGCAGGCCCTGAGCTAGCAGTGGAGGCCATTGAATCCAAAGAAGACCCTGAGGAGGACCCACATGCCCGAGGTGCAGGAGTCGCAAGAGGACCTCAAGCAGCTCACCAAAGATGCAGGCCCACGGTGCAGAGGATGTGATGAGGACGAACATCTTGGCAGGAAGAGATGCTGGAGGCTGAAGCTTCTTGTACCCCAAAGATCTCTGGAGTACAGAGCCAATGAGCCTTGGCAACAGCAAGTCGGTGCGGTGCACAGGGGTTCTGCTCCGGCAGTTCAGACGAGGGATACTGGCCTCAAACTTGCTGAGAGGACAGGTGCAGCCTCGAGGGAGTTGCACAACCACCACCTGTGTTGGTGTGCCTTTCGATGTCTCTAGGACGTCAGGAGTAGCAGACCGGTCAGCTTCATTGCAGTGCCTGCAGATGCAGGGGTGTGACTACTTCACTCCAAGGGAGATTCCTTCAGATGTCTTTGATGCCCGCAGGCCTGGAGAGGAACCTGGATGAAGCAGATGACGAAGAAGACTTGCAGAACAGTGAGGCCAGGAGCAGCAGGAGTCTTACTTGATGCAGTCTCGGTTCCAGGCGAAGTCCAACGAAGTCCAAGGTGCCCAGACAGTCGAAGCTGAAGTGGTTTCAGGTTTGAATCTTGTTCCACAACGAATCTGAAGAGCCACCTACAGGTTAGCCCTAAAGTACCCTAGGGAAAGGGTTGTAACGATTCAAGGGTTCCTCCCAGAGGAGGGGCTGGACAAAGGGGAGGATACTTTGTCCAGTTTTGTGCCAGAACAGGAGCCAACGGCTCCCTGAACTGGCTCAAAGTGGAGTATGCAAAGAGGGCACTAAATGTGCCTTTCAAAGCAGTCTGGTGGCGCTTGCAAGCTCCCCCACCCCAGCCCAATACACTAAGTCCTGTCTGAAAGGTGGTTACACCTCCCTGTGACAGGAGACCTAGTGTTCTACCTTCCCCTGCTCGAGCTCAGCTCAGCAGCAGGAGGGCAGAATCGTGTCTGGGGTCGACAGCAGCACTAGCTTGCTGGCAGACCCTGGAAGGCTGTTACCGGGAGCACTGAGGGCTCCCCGAAGGAGCCACCCCGGTGCTCAGAATCATACCTTCAACACTGGTAACGGTGTTGGAATATGATTCCAACATGTTTGATACCAAACATGCCCAGGTTCGGCACAGTCAATATATAGTTAGCCATCGCGTAATGACGCATGGCCACTATATGTGTCAAAATGACTGAAAAAGCTTGGAAAATCGACTCCGTTTTTTTTTGTAGGGGGTGTCCTACTCATGCAGGGCACCCTCACACTTATAACCTAGCACCCTGCCTTCAGGATTGAAAGGCCTGCCTTAGGGGTGACTTATAGGTTTTAAGTGCAGTGATCTCTCATATAAGGAAAGGTATATCTCTGTTGTAAGTGGTGCTAGCACCAGTTTACACAGGCTGCAATGGCAGGCCTGTAGTCACAGTTGGAATGGTCTCTCAGGACTGGCATAATACATGCTGCAGCCCCTGTGAGACCCCTGGTGTACCAATGCCCTGGGTACCTTAGTACCATATACCAGGGACTTACATGGGTACATCAGTAGCCAATTGGGAAGGTACCAAAGTACTTACCAATGTCAAATTTAGGGAGAAAGCACAGTGACTGGGGTCCTGATTAGCAGGATCCCAGTCAGACTAGTCATAAAACAGAACAACACCAGCAAAAAGTGGGGGTAACCATGAAAGCAGATCATACTTTCCTACAGTTCTTCTGTCTGCAAACACTGAGGGCCTTATTATGAGCCTGGAGGTCCATGGACCGCCAGACTCACCGTGGCAGTCTCCCGACCACCCTATTGCGACTAGGGCTGTCAGGCTGCCCTGGGACTGCCGCAACCTTCACAACCGCCAGGGAACTGCCATTTCCTGGCTGTTGCGCGGCATTCCTGAGGCCTCAGTATGCTTGGTGACACCACTGTGGTCCCGACAAGCATATTAGGAGTTTCCTCTACTCCATAGTTTTCATGGCGGTGAGCACACCATGAAAACAATGGCAAAGAGGAAACTGGTGCCTCAGACCATGTGGATACACACAGGGGGGTGTGCATGGACCCCAGTACCTGCACGGCATGGACTGCAGCAGTCCATGTCGTGCAGGTACTGCCTTTGACATTCCCATTGCGGTGCAATAGGCACTGCCCTCGGAACGCCAAAGAACCACCCACCAGACCAGAAGAAAACTCCTGATCTGGCGGGCTTTTCGTACACAGGTTTGGCAGTGCAGGAGTGGGCGGTCCCGCTCTGCACTGCCAAACCCATAATGAGGCCCTCATAATGGTCACTCCCTGTGCGGTTGGTGGTTTTGATAGCGCAAAGGTGCCTGTCAGGTGAACGCTGTTATTAATGTTGTCATGCAGTCCATATGATGTGCACCAAGAAGCGGCTCCCAGGACACACTACCCTCTACGTCTCGACCTGCAATAAAGCGAGATGGTGTATTAACACACTAAATCGTAGTGGGGCACAAAGACCAATAAGAACACCAATGGGCCATTTGCTTTGAGGAAATAAGTGGAATAAGGAAAAGCCACCTCGTCCTTGTTACTGGACCTAATGGATTACATTGCTGGCACCAATAAAACTAGTGTTTAACTACAGGGAGATGCCTTCTCCCTCCCCATTTTGGGCTTGACTCCTTCTATATTAAGGTAAATTAAGACAACTGTTCTGCACATTAACAAGTGAAATGCACTGTGTGAATTTTTTGCATTGTACACAGGTGACATTTTGCTTTTGTACATCCTGTTACGCATGTTGTGCTTTGTACACTGGTGTACATAACTGTGACTTTGACCCCTTTTTTTCTTTTACCAGGAAATACCTGAAACCTATCGTCCCTAACAACGGGTATTTTTATTTGTTTGATGTGATGATTGCTAGATTACCACTACACTATACACAACATATAATTTAGGTAGGGAGGGTAAGAGTCAGGGGTCCCAAGTCTTGAGGAAGGCTACAGATCCATCTGGGATTCAATGTTTGCATCCACATATATAGTTTTTAATCTTATCGGTGGCACCTCCATTACATTTAAATTGGGTAACCTAAAAGATCATTTTACTTTTATGTCTCTGTATCCCTCCAATTATGTATCACGAATATATAAGAATTCCCAATGTCGGTTGAGCCCATTCAGGCAATAATTCACCTTAAATGTGGACAGAACCCGATGATGAAGCATGCCAAGAATTGTGGACGAGGGTTATTTCTCTAAATAAATCCACACCCATGAGTGTCTGTGCCCCCATCCTTTAATTTTTTTTTGGATTGCCTTAACTCTTTGGGAATAGTAACCAGTAGGTTCGTATTCTACAGCTCCTTTGTGGAAATCAGGGAACAAAGTCTGGAAATGTGCTCTCCTCTTCAGTTGCCTGGAGAGTTTAATTTTTTTTAACTTGGTTCCTCAATATGATTTACACTTATGCCTCATCACTATCTCCTCCTTGAGCCAGTAGATTGTACTCTTTATCTTTTTTTATGAATCCCAAGGATATTACTCCAAGCATTCCAGCCTCAGCGGACCTTAGGGAAAAAATTGCCACTTTTTTGAAGATAAAATTCCACAATGGGGCTTGTGCAGGCGCCTGATCCCGCCGGGAAGGCTGGAGTCAGTTTAGACAAATTTGGTCCATTCTCTACTTTACAAACTGAACAAGGGGATTAGATCTTGGCAGGATGGGCCATCCTGCCAGGATGGGAGGGGTGGTGCTCTTCCTTGCCCCACTTACATTTCAAAGGGGCTACCTCTACACACCCCCAAAGGGGCTACCTCCACGTACACACACAGGAACTTGACACCAGCCTATTGTCACCCCAGACCACTTGGAGCCTGGGCATTGAAAGAAAGGAACTTTCCAGAACCAGATGTGAGGGTGGTCTAGGAGTTTCTCCCACTTCAAAGGCTGGCATTAGCTGTAAATATTGGACCTGTTGAACCACTCATAAGATCACTTCTGGACTTGTGGAAGACTCACAAGAAGGGCTGCCCTGATGCTCTGCCTGATGAAGGAAGCCTGGACGTGCTCCTTGAACCCAGGACCACCAGAGTGGGCTAGCTGACTGACTTCCTGGTCTGTGCTACAGGGACACAACAAGCTCCAGAGGCCTCCTTGCAACTGCCCAGCTGACCTGGTGCAACTGGACCTGCTGGAGCCCTGCTGGCCTCAGCTAGAGTGAGCCACTGATCCCTAAGAAGTGCCTCACCAGGTCCTGGACCCTTGGCTGGCATTAGAGTGCACTGCTCTGCCAAGAAAGGGAGAAATCCTGAAGTTTTGGGCTTGTCACAACTGCGAACACGCTGAGATTCTGTCACCCGCAACACAAGGCTCTGGTGAACCTGACTCCGCCCTACAGCGACTGCCAGCAACGACTGGCAGCACAAGATCTTCTCTTCACGCTACAGCAATGACAGCCTGCAGTGACAGCCAACATAAAGCTCCAGCAACAGCCGTCTGGGACACCTGACAGGATCTTCACGCTCCAGCGATGACCATCCACGATGCCTGGCCTCTGATCTCTGTGCTACAGCGACAACCATCCATAACACTCTCCCTTCTCCTCACAGCCTCCTCCAGCGCGAACTGGAGTGTTCACGCCAGAATTTGGGAAGGTAACTTTTTCAGTGGGACTAATCGTGTCCCTGTACGCAGCCCGCACTCTATCGCTGTCTACCTGAACTTGAGACTTTCCCTCAGTCTAGCACGACCAGGTAAACACAAGTGGCGCTTGTTTTTTAGTTCTTGCCTACGGAGCGCGCAATCGCTGTTTTGGAGTGACCTCTTGGAATCACTCCGAGCTTTTGTGGAAACTTGTGCATGTTCTGCGCTGTTTCCAAGGAGCCCTCGTGCATGTATGGCGTTTACCTTGCGGGAGCGAGCAGCGGCGCCATCTGTTTGCAATTATCGCGCCCGCTGCTGCTCGCTCCCGTAAGGTAAACGTTGCGCGTTGCTTTAACTTTCGCGGCCGCGGGCCGCGCTTGTATTTCAGCGCTTGTAGTCATCAACATGAATGTTCAGGCTCAAAGCAGGTGATCGGCAGCTGAGAAGATCGAATCCTTGTTAGGTGGGATCAAACTTCTATCCTCGAAAGCCAGTAAATTCAGTTCCATAAATCGGGTAATTGTAACGTGTTATTTACAGTGCTTAGAAACACGGGACTGCTGCAAGAAGCGCTATATAAAAACACATAATCAACCTCGACACTCCTCATTGGATTTTCGTTATTGAATGTTCTTCGATCCAAATTATTCATTGGTACATGCTCTGTTCCAGAAGCACTGACGTGCCGAGGTAGGCGCATTTTTTATAAAAGGCCAGTGTTGTGGGCCAGTCTGTGTGCTTCGACGGTGGGGCGACGGCGCCTCCTAATTTGGACGCCTGGAGCCCAGTGACCCAATGTGCCCCCGGAAGTTTTTACATGAAGCGTTAAAATGGCTGCGCGGCCTTTGACAGGCCTGCTGCAGGTACGCTGGCGGGAAGGTAATTGTCCAATTACACGTTGTGTTTTGGCATGCGGTTGATCCAGCGCGACTAATATAAATTCTTCTCCTTTAGACATAACCTCCAGGTAAGAATCACTCACAACAACTATACCATATGACGGTGGGGCCCATAACACCGCATAACCATACACTCCCTCAATCGTTCCCTGGGTCACATCCACTTTTATCAAAGAGAAGAACTAAATTGCTGGAGGAACGGGATACCTTATTATAATTAACAGAATATTTTCTTAAACATCATACATAATCAGTTTTAATCCTGTCGGTTCTAAGACATCAAGGTATTCCGCTCTTTGGTCGATGGACCAACTAGTAGAATAAGTTGATGGTGATTAAGACCAGCTCAATCACATCCAAAACCTATTAAAAACATTACACTTATAATTGAGCTAAAGAACCACAGACTCGTAGTTTTAATTGTAATAAGATTTATCTATTTTCTTAAATGCATGAATAAGATTCAATTTTATTAATCGTTTTAATACATTTCAATATCATTATAAGAAATAAGCTTTTAGAAAGAATTTTATGCATACCCTTTTAGATGAAGAATAAAAGTTCACCAAAGAAGATAAATTGTAGATCACAGCATAGAATTCCCAAAACTGACTGTCTGTCCCGCTAAACAGGCCTCCTCGACGGACCTCCTATACAGGTTTCCCGCATCGGTCTCGTTCCTTCCCAGTCAAGTTTAAAGTTCAAAATGAATATTTCTATGAAGAAAATGGCCTATAGAGAATAGCAGCAGTCTCTTCAGCATCAACGTTCAGTGTTAAAAAATTATGCATGAATAGCGCTCCTCCTACTTAAGAGTAGGTCCTCTTATACCCTACTACTAGCTTACTAAACAAAGTTGCAATCTTTGGGGGCGAGAATCACGCTAATTGGTCCATTGGAGGGTGGCAAGAATCACCTCATTGCCCTCCTTGTTCAAACCGGTTCTGAAATTTTTTAAAGTTTCATCCTTTCACACGACCTTTAGGTAATAGCAGTCCGATTGACAGTTCATTTATTGTTTCTCTTTGTTGCTTATACTTAAACAGTCCATTGTCAATTCACTGGTGCTCATCCCCTGTTCTCACGGATGAACGCTGAGTCTTTCTTGGCATTCACCTTGTGTCAGGTCAGCCTGACCTTGACACTTCTCACTCTGGGCTCGACTCGTACCCACGTGATATGTTTCTGCGGCTTTCTTCCGCTTAGAAGCCATCTTTGCGTCTGCGCATTGAGCCCATCTGCCTCGGCAGCCATTTTCACAGCACGGCCTAACAGGCCCGAACGAACTAGCATGAAAACAAACACAATCATAATTAAAATAGAGAAAATAAGCCTTTCTGTTTCCCATCCGTCATTCTAAGTACCCCAATTAGGTGTTACCTAGCAAAAGCGACATTTAAAGCCATGTTTACTGACCATCCGCATTCTTTTGCCACAATACAATTTTACTACATAGCACAAATCATGCAATTTTACTCTAATTAGTACGCAAATCACTATATTAGTATTACTTTACTTTTACGATTGTAAATAGATTAACTTTGCACATAAATTGCGATTACCGCTTATTTAAGTGTTTACCAAAAGATGTAAAATGTTGATTAGTCGATCAAACAATTAGAAACATTAATTTATTAGCATGAATATTAGGGAGTTCCAAATTTTTTTTTATTTACCTCGCTCCATCAACTCCCCCCTTTGGTGATGTTTAATATCTCCACAAAAACCCATGTTACACAAATTTTCAGATAGAATGTTTCTTGTCCACTTGCTTTTGTTAGTTCACACATCAGTGTCCCTTTCATCTTGTCTTTTTGTTCTTTCATACATGTTTTCTTTTAGTTCTTCAAGTTCTATTTCTCCCAATTCTCGTTCTCTTTCTTTATTTATCTTATTTTCTCTTTTTATTTTATTTAGTCTTTTTCTCCTTTTAATACATATAACAACTAATTTCACTACTAACACCACTAATATTACTACTGTTGCTGATATTAATACTTTCCCTACAATAGAACCACCTATTTCAGTGAACCATTTTGGTATTGAGGAAAAATTCTTACCAAGTTTCTCCCAGGCACTTTCAACCTCCAGTGGAGCAAGTTCTTTGTGCAAATTAGTAATATTCTTTATATACTTCTGTATATTTTCACTCTTATCTGGAATGTAAGTGCAACAATGTTGGACTTTCAGCATTCCACAGACTCCACCCTCTTTTGCCAAAAAAATGTCAAGGGCAAGTCGATTTTGCATCACCATAGCTCTCATGGCAACCATCTCGGTATTTACCATCAAGAACCCTCCAGCTGTATTCGTTGATAAACGATCTACTACTGTGGACAATTTCCGAATTTTAAATGCATTCAAAGATATACCCACTGCTGGTATCATTGCTCCAAAAATGTCACCAACTATTTCTGAAAAACTTTCCCTTTTTCTACATGTGAATGTTTCACCCATTTCGTGTGTTCCTTTTTCTCCTCTCTCCACATGAAAAATCTTTGGAAAGACCAGGCCTAAATAGCATGACCCATACCAATGATCCGGCAACCTGTAATAAGCTCTGTTTCCACAAATATAATAGATCCCTGGAAATATCGGATCTTTTCCTCCTTTGAATCCCCATCCTCCAAAAATTTTGTAATTGTCTCGGCAGTCACTGGAACCCACGAAATAGTTATCATACCTAGTTCTATTTCTACTAATGCACAACTTTCCCTGTTGGGGCCAATCTAAAGTCATAGCTGCATTTGTCTTTCTCTTATCATTACTTTCTCCTTCAAACGCCCAAAGGGGTGTTTTTGTCTCCTCTTCTATTACTTTTCTTTGAAACTTAACTCTTCTGTTTTCTACCATCTCTAAAAATACCTTTTCTTCTTTCTTTAATTCACAGGTAAGATTGTGTCTAGCTATATACTCTAATGTTAAATCTTTATTTTCTAGGAAAGATTCACCAAACATCCTTGCTTCTTTCACCTTATTCATTTCAGGAATTATAGGAACTTTTGCGAAAACCTTATTTATGTCTGTATAATAATATTCTAATCTACCTGTTTTTATAAAATAAACTAGCTAAAACACTACATGTTATTCCATACGTCAAAGGAAGGTGATGATAGGTCACACCTTCTGTGACAGACGCAGGCAATTGCATACAAACATAACAATCCCTCTCATCCATTGTTTCTACATATTCATATAACAATTTTGTGAAAACGTTCTTTGAAAAATCAGTTATGAATCTATCCTTATGTAACTCGGCACTATCTATTAATGTTGCTGTGTTTTGTATGTTAGCTTCTTTATCCTTTTTCGTGTTGTTCCCTAATATGGACGTTTCTTCTACAACTAGTCTAATTGGAATGGTGATTGCTAAAATAAGCCAGACAAACATTAATAATCCTGTACAAAAGAAACACATTCTACACCATCTACGTAAAAACTCACATCTAGATTTTCTATTCTCTGTGTCTACCATTTTGTTCTATTACTTTACTATTTATATATACATGTACAGAAAATGTGTCACCACACCTCAGAATGACGTTTCAGCCACTCTACCCTCTCACTTTGTCTCGTTTGGTACTTTCTTTAGTTCTTCTCAGAACTCTTCCTTGTCTTGTTCAGGTTTTGGTGTCCAATCCGGTCTGGTTTTCTAATCTTTTCAGACTTGTTGCACTTCACTTTCACCCATTTGTTTACAGCTTTCTTCTGGGTTCTCGTGAGTGTTATCTTCTTCTTTGATCTCAGTCAATGCAATGTATAGCCACTTAGGTGACTTATATTTCAAATTAGGTTTCTTCGCTCTCTTCGTTTTCTGCAATTGTTTTTCACTTTGTTTTCCTTGTTCTCTTTGACTTGATATCTCATTTACCTGTTCTGCATTATCTCTATTTAAATTTATAATTTTGTATCTCAATCTTTTGACTTCATGGGGCCAATCATCTCCTTTTCTCGGCCTTTTTGGTTCACTTTCCTTTTCCTCTCGTTCAGCTCTCCAAGTCCTCTTTCTTGGTCCTAGTCTCCGTTTTCTCTCTTCTTCACTTTCTTCAGATTCTGTTTCAGACCTTATTTCACTTCCTCTTATTTTGAACTTTATGATTTCACCTTCTTTATCTAAATCTGAACCTACCTGTGTCTTTTCTGTTTGGACACTTGTTTCTATCCCTCCTCGAGTTTCTTCCGGATTCTCGTTGATCTCTCTGTCTGTTTCTAGATTTCCCTGTTGTTCTTTTATCTGTTGGTCTGTCCCTATTGCTCCTCGGGGTTCTTCCTATTCTTCTTCTATCTCTCTATCTGAATCTATCCCTCCCTCGTCTAATTCGACAATCTTTGAAGGAAATCTACCATAGCTTGTGCTTGGCTGATCATTGTCACTGTCTCTTGGTTCAGTTTCTTCGTTTGTGATGTCAGTTTTCCCTTTATTCTTTGACTTTTCATCACAATCTGATTGTTCTGTTTCAGATGCTGAACTAGTATCTGATATTTCCAGATGTCGACTTACAGGTCGATCTTCAAGTTCTGGAACTTTTGTTACTTCAAGTTCTTCTTCTGTTGCCAAATTTGTACCTGGGTCTTCCAGATGTCGACTTTCAGGTCGAGCTTCAAGATCTGGAACCCTGTTTGTTTCGACTTCTGCATCGGATGCTGAACTGGTATCAGATATCTCTAGATGTCGACTTACAGGTCGAGCTTCAGGATCTGGAACTCTGATAGTATGACTGGCATGCACCCAGTTTTTCACTCCAGCACATTTGACAGCAGTTGTTGTCACCAGGATCACTTGTCGCGGTTTATCCCAGCGAGGAACCAAACAGTTTCTTCTTCTGTGGACTTTTATGCGGACCCAGTCTCCTGGACTCAAATCATGAGCTGGTTTTCTTTCGAGAGTGGTCGCATCCGGTCCAACCTGATGAAACACAGAATGTACCACATCAGCCAATCCTTTGCAATAATCCAACACGAGATCATCAGTTATAGTCAGCAGTTTGTTGACAGGTACATGTGCTTGTCTCATTGCTCGTCCCATGATTATTTCGTGGGGACTCAGACCTGTTTTTCTGTCAGGTATGCTTCTGATAGTCATTAGTACCAATGGTAGGGCATCAGGCCATTTGAGTCCTGTGGCTTGACACATTTTCTCTAACCTATTCTTTATTGTTCCATTCACTTGTTCTACTACTCCAGAAGCCTCTGGTCTGTATGCACAATGCAATTTCTGTTGAATGTCAAGAGCTTCACATATCAGTTGAATTAGCTCATTTTGAAAATGTGTTCCTCTATCTGTTTCAATCGTTACTGGAAAGCTGTATCTTGGAATGAATTCAATCAGCAGGAGCTTGGCTACAGTAACTCCATCATTCCTTCTTGTCGGATAGGCTTCCACCCAACGAGAAAACAAACAAACGACCACAAGAACGTACTTCAGTCTATTGCTTGGGGGCATTTCGATAAAGTCTAGTTGCATTCTAGTAAAAGGACCTCCTTCCCGCCCTATTGTTCCTAGACTCACTACTGTTTTCCTTCCTGCATATATCTGTTGGCAAATAAGACATCTTTGACAAAGACTTTCAGCTATAGCTCTGAATTTTGGGTTATACCAGGTTTGTCTGAAAAGTCGGATCATGGCATCCCTTCCAATATGAGCTTGTCCATGGTACATCCGTGCCATGTTAGAAATCATGCTATCAGGCATAACTGGTCTTTCATCTCTATAAACCCAAACGTCATCTTCCTCCTTCTTTCTGCATCCTGCTTTTATCCAACCATCTTTTTCCTCATCATTTGCTTCTTCCTGTAACTGTCTTACCTCATCCCATGTTTCAACAATGTTAGTAAACAGCAAGGGACATGGAACATGCTCTCTTTCTCTTCTTCGGTTCAACGAGACCACATTTTTAGCACAATATTGGGCTATCTTGTCGGCATATCTGTTACCCACAGTAATGTAATCCGCCTCATTTTTGTGTGCAGCACATTTCACCACTGCAATTTGTTTAGGCAGCTGTACCGCCTCAAGCAATTTCTTCACAAACTCACCATTTCTAATTGGAGTTCCTGCAGACGTCAAGAAACCTCTCTGGGACCAGATCTGTCCAAAATCGTGGACCACTCCGAAGCCATACTGGCTATCTGTGATCACCGTAATTCGGACATTCTTTCCCAGTTTGCACGCCTGAATCAGAGCAATCAGCTCAGCCATTTGGGCTGAACGTATCCTTCTCAAACAGATGCTTCCATTATTGCATCTACTGTACACACAGCATACGCCGCACTCAAAACTCCTTCACTTGTCCTCAGACACGAACCATCCACAAACATCACATAATCTGATTCTTTTAAGGGCTCATCCTTAATATCCGGCCTTGGTTTCGTACAAAATTCAAGCACATCCAAGCAATTATGATCGACTTCATCTTTGTCTTCTACACTCCCTTCATCTGGCAATGATGTCGAAGGATTCACACTTGTGCATCTGTCAATGGTTACATTGTCTGCACTCAAAATCACTTTTTCATACCTAGTCAGCCGACTATGTGTCATGAATTGAGTTTTGGTTCTTGTCAAAAGAATTTCAACAGAATGTGGAACGTATACTCTCAATGGATATCCCATCACTATGCCTTCACTTTGTTCCAGACTCACACAAGTAGCAGCTACTGCTTTCAAACAGCCAGGCAACGCCTTTGCCACTGGGTCTAAAACAGCTGAAAAATATGCAATAGGTCTTTTCATTTTTCCATGTCTTTGCACTAAAACTGAAAGTACACATCCATCTCTCTCACTACAGTACAATTCGAATTCTTTTTCATAATCAGGCATTCCCAGTGCCGGTGCTTCACACAACCTTGTTTTTAGTTCTTTGAAGGCTTTCATTTCTTCGTCATTCAATTCAAACAGATCTTTAACATCCTTTTTCGTCAATCGCTGTAAAGGTTTTGCAATCAGTGAAAATCCACTTATCCACTGTCGACAATACCCAACCATTCCAAGGAACATTCTCACCTCTCTTTGTGTCATTGGAGCTCTCATTCCTCGGATAATCTTTATTCTCTCTGTCGATACCTTCCGCACTCCCTTTTCAATCTTGTGACCTAGGTATTGAACCTCTTGTTGACAAAACTGTAATTTAGACGGAGACACTTTATGTCCTCCTTCGGCTAAATGGTTCAGTAAAGCAATTGTGTCGGTAACACATGCTTCTTTGGTCTTTGATGCCACTAATAGGTCATCAATGTACTGAACCATCACAGATTTTTCAGGCATTTTTAAATCTTCCAACGATTTCTTTAAGATCTGATTAAAGATTGAGGGACTTTCTGTATACCCTTGAGGAATTCGGCACCATGCCAAAATACGCTCTCCGAACCGGAACGCAAATAATGGCTGGCTATCTGGATGTAACGGAATAGAGAAAAATGCAAGGCACAAATCAATGACTGTGTACCATTCTGCATCACGTGGAATCTGATACAGTATTACAGCAGGGTTTGGTACAATTGGACAACAAGGAATAACGATTTTATTGACTTTTCGTAAATCTTGCACTATCCTATATGTCCCATTTGGCTTTTTCAGTCCCATTATGGGTGAATTACATGGACTGCTCATTATTTCTTTCAAGATTCCCTGTTCAATCATTTTATTGATTACAGGTGTTATTCCTTCGATAATTTCTGGCGTCAATTTATATTGTGGAGTATTTGGGTAATTTGTTCCTTCTCTTACAGTAATTTTTACAGGGTCTACTCCTCTCATTTAGCCAATGTCTTCACCTGTAAAATCCCATACCTCAGGTCTGACTGTCTCTTTTAACTCATTTGGGATTTTCTCTACATCAAACACAGGAAACATGTCATTCACTCCTGGCTCTAGTTCTGCCATTGTCATTTTATATAGTACATCTTCATCTGGTGTCTGAAATGCAATCCCATCCGGGGTACAATAAATGGTGCAATTCATTTTGCAAAGTAGATCGCGTCCTAATAAGTTTACAGGACTGCAATCACACACCACAAATCGGTGCATTTCTCTGAATGGTCCAACTTTCACCTCTACTAATTTGGTAAGAGGCGCCTTAATCTGCTGGTTTGAAACACCTACGACTTGGATATATTCACCTGAGAGAGGAAGGTTTGGTATTTCCAATGATCTAACAGTAGAACGGGTAGCTCCAGTGTCCACAAGGAATGTAACATTTGCACCATTCACTTCTCCATCCACAAATGGACCTGTCTGGTCTACCTCTAGAGTTGCGCCAAGTACGCACTCTTCCTCCTCTCCTAGGCACCGTCATAAACTTTCATCCGATTCATTCCCATCCTGTCGTAACCAATACTGCGATATTGCAGCTGCACGCGGCAATTGTGTTACCTGCTCTCCTCCGTAGAATCCTGTCTCTGCACTGTATCTCTGAGGGTTTACACTCTTGGGAAGAGGCGGTTGTGGCACTTGACTCTGTTGAATAACTACCTGTGGTTGCTGCAGCTGTTGGTAACTCACCTCACTCTGCACCTGTGGATTTAATGATTGATTTTCCGTATTAGCTTTTGGAGGAAATTTACACTCGTTTCTCCAATGCCCTAATTTTCCGCAGTTGTGGCATGGCCACTTCTTCTTTGCCTCTTCTATACTCATCTGACCTTTGCCTTTACCTATATTCGGTTTGGATTTAGTCTGTCCTGTCTCATTAATTTGATTATTCAGTTGAGCTTCTTGTTTTTCTGCAACCTTCACTTGTGCCCACATTGCCTTTTCTTTTAATTTACGCTGTCTACACTCAATGTCATCACTACAATATTTAGCATACCTCAACACCTCGTCCACAGTACTATTCTGCCAACACAACATATGCTGCTTAATCATTTCACTTATTTCTGGTTTCAATCCATAAACAAATCTATATACAAAATGACTCATGTCCTTTTCACTCAGAGTCTCATAACCGCTATACTGTTTGAAAACCAAAAGCAGCCTTTCATAGTAGGCGTGTACAGACTCCTTAATCTCTTGCGTAGTTCTGTCAATCTTTACCCAATCAGTTTCTTTGGGTGGAATTTTGTTTTTCAAAAAGGTAATAACCTGTTCGTACTTCCTCATTACTTCTGGACCTGGCGCTCCAGTTTTTGCATCTCTTGGGTATTCTACTGTTGGCCAATCAATGGTAATCTTACATTCTGTCCATAAATCGGCTAGTACTACAATGTCAAACAATCCATCCAGATCTACCCACAACACTTTTGAAACTTTGACAAACCTTTCCACTTGTCTGTACCATTCTACAGGTTTTTCTCTCAATTTTGGAAAGTCATTTGTAAATGACAATATATCTTGTCTGGACCATGGGACATGTACATAACTACCTCCTGGAGTTTCTCTCATCGGATACTCCCGTACGATTGATTCCTTGTCTGTCACCGCAAAAGCCAAAGACGCTTTGTCGGTTGTTCTCTCATTTCTTTTGGTCCACCTTCTCCTCCATCTGTCCACATCACCCCATTTTCTCAACAAAACGATCAGTTCTTTTATGTGGGTTAATCGTCCTGATGTATTCAAATTCTCTATATCTTTCTCACAAAAATCTACCCTATATGGTTTTTGTAAACTCCTGACTTTTACAAATTCTACTCCTAGTTCATTCGCTGTCTCTTCCAATTTTTCATGTAAATTTCTAGCTCTCCAAGTAATGCTCTTACACAAGAACATTATCTCGTCGTCCTGATATGTTTTCAATTTTTCTGCACCAATAGTCCCTAAAATCAACTCTTCCATATCTATCTTTAGCCTGATTACATCCAATGGTTGCGGATCTGTCTCTTTCTTTTGCAAATTCCTCATCCATTCATTTAATTCTTCTGGAGTTGGACCTACAGGTGTACTATTTATTTCTATCCAATTTTTATTTCTCTCTGGCGTTTCAGATGCGGACTCGGTTCCCATAGGAATCCTTTTTATCTCACTCTCATTTACTGTCAGGTTAGTAGGCGGACTCGGTCTATACGAGCTGACCAAATCTCTTGCCTCTCCAGTTTCTGTATTTATCCCTTCTCTCATTCTTTGCATATTTGAGTTCATTGGGATGGTTAAGGAATGCTCATCTATTCTCTGGTTCTCAAAAACTGGTATTACTGGTCTTATTGTCACTGGCACAGTCACAGCTTCCACGTTCATTGTTAACTCTCTTATTTTCTCAGTTAATTCTCTTGTGGTTTTTGCTAACTCAGCTGCATTGCCACTGTCAGATTTTTCACTTTGTGGAGTTTCTAACTGTTCATTTGACCTATTTATATCGTATCTTCGTTCTGGACTTTTATTCCTCCCAGTTTCCATTGGCGGTGCATTGGGTGTCACCACCGCAGAATTCTGTTGTTATGGAGGTGGTTTTCTGTTTAAAATATCTTCCAACAATTCATCCTCGGTTTCGCTACCTCCATACCCATACCTCTCTGTAGCTGTATGTTTTATTTTTCTCTGTACATTTCCTTCCTGTACCCTCTTCAACTGTTAGGGCTGGAAACAAACCATCTGTCATGTTAGCATATCTCCAACGCCTCATCCTGTTCTCATGATTCACTCCCCATACTCTTCCATGAACCAAACTATAATTCTTTGCACCTCTGTGTCTTTCTCGTTCATACATCTCGTCTTCCCATTCACCTAACGCTTCAAACTGTGTCGGTCGAGGTCTTGGCTCAAGTTTAATAATTTTCTCTCTCAAATTTCGAAGTATGGCTGTGCTAAATGAACCATTCTCTGGAAAAGCCAATACTCCATCATTCTGAGTATATTTTGTCCAATTTTCTAACCAAATGCAAGTATGATAACCATATTTCAGCATCATATGAGAAGCTGGCGTTTTCGGCGGAGGAATTACCTGTCCCTCTCTAGTCACTACCTTTTTGTCCTTCTTAAAGAAGTTCTTAATTTTCGCCATCCATGACGGTTTCTCTCTACAATACTCATAATAAGCCACATTTCACGATTCTCTCCCTTCGGCAAACTCACAACTCTGCTCTGTTCTCTATGTGCTATTCGGACCTATCCCATCGCGTCTCACACTAACGCACCAATCCGAAGCCTGTACGTCACTGCTCTTCAGACCTATCCCAGCGCGTCTCACACTAACGCACCAATCAGGGCGTTTTTTTCGTGTTTCCAAGCACTGGCCAATCCCAGCGCGGTCTTTTGTCAACGTCAGTTCTACTCCTGACCCCTCCTTTACAAAAATTATCGGCAGTTTGTTCTTGACTATATTTTATTAGTTACGACACAAAACACATTTCCATTGTCTGTTTTCGCTAAACAAAAGAGATAGTTTTACTCTATCCTGCAAGAATACAGTTTCGTTCGATAAGTGTAGCACTTCCCTCTACCTTACCCTTCTTTCAAGCAAGGGGTAAACCCGTTTCTCTGGGGATAAAACACATGTGGAGACTACACTGCTCCTGAGAATTAAGGCCAGAGTTTCACAAGAAAACCGGTTGCTATTTCACTCATACACGTTTTATACAGAAAATGTCCCTATCATAACACAACCTGTGTTATCACCAATTTGAAAAATCAGACAATGCACTATTCCATGTGACTTCTCTTGCCACACGTGTCCACTTCCTACTTCCCGGAAGCTTCAAAATTTCTGAATTACATATAACATAATACAATTCGACATGAAGTGTTAGACAAAAAATAATCAATAATCAATAATCACCAAACTAATCTATAGTAACCATAACTCTGCTACCAAGAAATCTGATCCAGCGCGACTAATATAAATTCTTCTCCTTTAGACATAACCTCCAGGTAAGAATCACTCACAACAACTATACCATATGACGGTGGGGCCCATAACACCGCATAACCATACACTCCCTCAATCGTTCCCTGGGTCACATCCACTTTTATCAAAGAGAAGAACTAAATTGCTGGAGGAACGGGATACCTTATTATAATTAACAGGATATTTTCTTAAACATCATACATAATCAGTTTTAATCCTGTCGGTTCTAAGACATCAAGGTATTCCGCTCTTTGGTCGATGGACCAACTAGTAGAATAAGTTGATGGTGATTAAGACCAGCTCAATCACATCCAAAACCTATTAAAAACATTACACTTATTATTGAGCTAAAGAACCACAGACTCGTAGTTTTAATTGTAATAAGATTTATCTATTTTCTTAAATGCATAAATAAGATTCAATTTTATTAATCGTTTTAATACATTTCAATATCATTATAAGAAATAAGCTTTTAGAAAGAATTTTATGCATACCCTTTTAGATGAAGAATAAAAGTTCACCAAAGCAGATAAATTGTAGATCACAGCATAGAATTCCCAAAACTGACTGTCTGTCCCGCTAAACATGCCTCCTCGACGGACCTCCTATACAGGTTTCCCGCATCGGTCTCGTTCCTTCCCAGTCAAGTTTAAAGTTCAAAATGAATATTTCTATGAAGAAAATGGCCTATAGAGAATAGCAGCAGTCTCTTCAGCATCAACGTTCAGTGTTCAAAAATTATGCATGAATAGCGCTCCTCCTACTTAAGAGTAGGTCCTCTTATACCCTACTACTAGCTTACTAAACATAAAGTTGCAATCTTTGGGGGCGAGAATCACGCTAATTGGTCCATTGGAGGGGTGGCAAGAATCACCTCATTGCCCTCCTTGTTCCAACCGGTTCTGAAATTGTTTAAAGTTTCATCCTTTCACACGACCTTTGGGTAATAGCATTCCGATTGACAGTTCATTTATTGTTTCTCTTTGTTGCTTATACTTAAACAGTCCATTGTCAATTCACTGGTGCTCATCCCCTGTTCTCACGGATGAACGCTGAGTCTTTCTTGGCATTCACCTCGTGTCAGGTCAGCCTGACCTTGAAACTTCTCACTCTGGGCTCGACTCGTACCCACGTGATATGTTTCTGCGGCTTTCTTCCGCTTAGAAGCCATCTTTGCGTCTGCGCATTGAGCCCATCTGCCTCGGCAGCCATTTTTACAGCACGGCCTAACAGGCCCGAACGAACTATCATGAAAACAAACACAATCATAATTAAAATAGAGAAAATAAGCCTTTCTGTTTCCCACCCGTCATTCTAAGTACCCCAATTAGGTGTTACCTAGCAAAAGCGACATTTAAAGCCATGTTTACTTACCATCCGCATTCTTTTGCCACAATACCATTTTACTACATAGCACAAATCATGCAATTTTACTCTAATTAGTACGCAAATCACTATATTAGTATTACTTTACTTTTACGATTGTAAATAGATTAACTTTGCACATAAATTGCGATTACCGCTTATGTAAGTGTTTACCAAAAGATGTAAAATGTTGATTAGTCGATCAAACAATTAGTAACATTAATTTATTAGCATGAATATTAGGGAGTTCCCAAAAAGTTTTTATTTACCTCGCTCCATCACGGTGTTTGCTTATCACATTAGCTGTGGTCTTCGGGGCTGCCTGGCACAGAGCGGCGAGGTGTTTCCAGGCCTGTGTCTGAGTTCCAACCTAGCCGCAGTGCACAGCGAGTACTAAACAGCACTCTGAAAACATCCACTGGGCGGCTGAAGGAAATCTATCATTACTCCCCCTACAACAGTACTAATAAAGTGGCCAGTCTGCAACACACGTGGCAGATTCCAAGACTACCCCATTATATATAATACATATTTACTTCTTCAACGGTACACCACGCTGCCTAGAATTAATAAAGTAGCATTCCATCAGCGTTCTACATATGGCTGAATATCGGATGCAACTCACTGATAGTTAACGTTTGTTGAGCTTCTTTTTTAAGAATATTTTTTACATTATGTAAAGACGAACATGAAGTACTGTGGACTGAATTGCTTTAACTTTTTATGTATGTATAAACACACAGTTATGGCGTTTAGACCGACTAAAAAAAGTAATAACGTTCATCAAAACAACGCTAACAACAAAAACTCTTGTTTCCTGCTCGAGTTTGAACAGATTTGAACAATGTGGGTATTATTACCATAAGGCATGCTTCCTAAACCACTTGACCTGGCGGCCTGCAGTACGACACAGCATCCGCAAGGGAAGGCCACGTGACTCGAAAACCCCTCAGCAGGCCAGTCTGTGGGAGTGTGGGGAGTGCAGCGCCACGAAAGCGCCAATACGGCCCTTACATGAGCGTCAGAGGGAGCTGCAGTCTGCAGGACATGCCTGGGCATGTTATCGAGTCGGCCACCTCGATTCAGGGGATTAGTGCTGAGAGAGAACACGGGTGCACCTCCGCTATCTGTGCAAGACATCTGTCGCACGAGGCGACCTGGAGGTTGGGGGCACCCGCCAACTCAGAGCAGCCAGGTGTATCTCCCTCCCCTGAGATCAAGAGAGCTGGAGACCAACCAACTACGGCCTGTAGGCAGACCTCCTCCTGGAGCAGAGGGTGTGGCAGGGTCGTGGCCTCCAGCAGCCCGCTGGCACTGACCACCGCGTGAGGCCAGTGATTAGCAAAACAAATCTTCACTTGATTGCGGGGCGTGCCTTCCTGTGAACTGAGCTGGGTGCAATGCATGGCAAGTGAAGGGCAGCTGTGCCTTGTGTTTAAAACATACCACAAAGGTCCATATTTTTGTATCAGGTGTACATTTGCAGTTTATATTTAGCGCGAACTCAACCCGAAGGTATTGGAGTGCTTTACAGGAGCCCAGAATCACAGGATGTTGAGCCAACGCCGAGATTCGAACCAGGATCCCCAGCACCAAAGTCGTCCGTTGTAATTCTTAGTTCATAGGCACGACAGTGGGGTTCTAGAACCACTGCAATACTAATCGATGACCACGATAGCTCAGTCAGCTAAGCGCGTGCTGCTCAGTTGTGCGCTCGCCCTGGATTCCAAAGGTTTTCATTTTGCAGGGGCTGCTAAAGATTTCATCCTTCCGATGTCGATGAGTGCAAGTAAGTTCAGTAAGAGGAAGGAGTGTTGAGCGTTCAAGGGTAAATCTGTCGTAGCACTCCACCATGCAAACTATAGGAAAAGCAATAGGTTGGTTGAATGCAATAAAAATATGTTGACACCCTGACCACCCTAAAAAGTCAGCGGCCGTATGCGCTATGTCCTTGGCAAAGAAACCCTGCTCCCAAAGAACAAAAGCTAACACATTAACACCCCCGACCAGAACAACACTGAGGTAAAACGTTAAAAAAATACATGGCATTATTTACATCCGCAATTTGGGTGGTGGATAGTTGATTGAACGTCAAATATAAAGAGAACAAGCATTGGCATAGCCAATAGGTCTCGCCTTTGGGACCTTATAAGTGTTTAGCCATGCAACAGTTGTTGTTGCACCAAGGATATTGTGCTGCATAACTAAATACTTATAAGGTCCCAAAAGCGAGACCTATTGGCTATGCCAATGCTTGTTTTTAGGTGCTATGCTTACTAAAACTTTTAAATTGCATATCTCCAGTTCTACTGATTGGAGTTTTGTCATTTTGGTATAATTTTATTCATTAAAATGTACTCTGCTTTTCTAAATCGGTGTGGGATTTTTCATGTGTTGTGTTTTCACTTTATTAAGCCTGACTTCTTTTGTGCCAAGCTCCCAGAGGGTTAAGCACAGGTTTATTTAGTGACTCTTTGTGGTTCACCCTGACAGGCATTGTGGCTGTTGCTTGAGAAGAGTCTTCACATCCCTCACCCAAAATTCCAGTTTCCTACAGGATTGATGTACCAATGTGACATTGGTCGTCTCTAGGACCCTGTCAGAGTAGCCAAGTTCTCTATAAATCTTTTCGATCATTCAATTATTTATTCATTCATCTAGTTTTCTGGACAGACTATCCTGCACAAGAACACTGAGGGCCTGATTCACAAAGGTAAGCTTACACTTTTGTGTAAGTTTATGATTTTTTGTTATTCACATAGGGATTTATGAGTAGTATCTTCACTAGTCTCCGCACATAAAAAATAATGATGCCTCTGTAGACTTATTCACATGTACTAACTTCCAAGGCAGAGCACTCAGAGGCCGGCAAAAGCATGATGTGGCGCTCACAAAAACACAGAAATTGATAAAAGACAGAAGACCTGTTGTCACATTAACATTGGTACACTGTTTACTCGACGCTCTGCTAAGGTCCACCAATGATTTATTTTATGTCCTTGTGGGTTGTGAGAACTGGTGACCTTGACGTTTATGCTTAGGTTACTATGGGCTCTGGGCATTTGGGGGACTCCTTTGATAATAATTACCTGAATTTTTTAAAGCGCTATATCACTGAAGACTCAATGAACTGAGTGTGCCACTCAGTAGCAGAACCTACATTGTCAACCACTGACAAATGTAGGTACTGACTCGGCCATGCCCATATGAGACCTAAAGCGTGCAGCAGATACATAAACCAGCTGAGCTATCTTAACATCTACTGCTCCCGCGCTTGACTGGAACAAGATCGCTTTGCCCCTTAATTCAAAACCGCTGAACAGTGTGACCAAAAGTAAATGTGTAGGCTGGGAAGCCTACACCTGCTTCAGAAGTCTGGGTTTAAATCAAAAGTTGCCGCAGCATTAAATAACCAGAAAGATTCACGGCCTCACCATTTGTTAATCCGAGGACTTTCACGTCTCGTTCTTTGAATTCTCTGATCCGGGTTTCTTAGAAACAGCCCACACCGCTCACTTCCAAGACAGGTAAACTTTATGGATCAGAAAGGCGCGAGACACGGCAGCTAGTGATGCACACCAGCCCTGCCCCCACTCTTCCAACCTTTCAAGCCAGCCAATATTTCCTTGAATATGGTTTCAGTCTGCTTCGGCTAAGTAGGAACACCCCGCTGGTGGCCGGGGACCGGCTAAGAGCGGTTTCTTTCAATCACTTGGAGTTTAGAATCCTAATGACCTCGCAACTGAATAAAAAAAATACAAACATCTGCTGACAAATTACATCACTAGGAAGGGATTACATGAGCATTTGATGAATGAACCATGCAGAGAACACACGCGCGCACGTAAAAACACGCCCACACACAGGCATACGCACAAACCATAGGAAACCACAACACCCACATTTATGCACATGCACACGAGCCCACATGCCTCTGCACATAAAAACACCAGATACGCTCTGCAAATCGAACAGTTTGGGCTTTTCTATGCTGTGTTGCGCTGGGTGTGGGCCTCAGAGAAGGCGGCCTTTGAAGGATGGAAGATGAGCATATCATTTCGGTGCCTATGGGCTAGTGGCACATGCTCACAGAAACAAAAAAGAGCAATTAGGAACAGAGCCTAAGAGTGTTGGAAATTGCCCCTCTTGCAGGGTTACCCCAAGCGTTTTACCTTCCTCCTCTTTTTCTGACCTTGTTTTTGTTGGCTCTAGAACTCTGAGCATTTTACCAAAGCTGACCAGTGCTAAGGTGCATGTGTGATTATCTCCTAAACGTGTATAATTGTTGTATCAATGAATGGCATATTTAGTTTACTTATGAGTCCCTCATGAGGTGGTTAACCATATACCCAGGGCCTGTAAATTAACTGCTGCTTGTGGGCCTGCAGCACTCATTGTGCCACCCACATAAGTAGCCTCTCAACCATGTCTCAGGCCTGCCACTGTAGTGCGTGTTTGTGCAGTTTACTGCCATTTTGACTTGGCATTTAAATCTACTTGCCAAGCCTTAAACACCCATTTTACTACATATAAGTCACCTCTAAGGTAGGCCCTAAGTAACCGTAAGGGCAGGGTGCTATGTAAGTAAAACGTAGGACATTTACCTTTATGTTTTGCATGTCCTGGTAGTCACAAGCAGCCTATTTCGTTTTTCACTACTGCGAGGCCTACTCCTCTCATAGGCGATCATTGGGAATTCCTCAGTATACTTTTAAGCAGCAAATACTGATCAGAGAGGAGTAGCTTTTTCATATTTGATATGTTTGGAATGGTAATGATAAATCCTCCTCACTGGTGAAGTTGGATTTGACATTACTGTTTTAGAAATGCCTCTTTTAGAAAGTGGACATTTCTCTGCTCTTAGCTCCTTTTGTGTCTTCCAGCCTGTCTCCAATACAAGTCTTCGGTTGGGTGAGAACTACACTTTGTGCATTCCCTCTAGACAGCCAAAAACACAGGACACTCAGCTGCATCTGCGTTCATCTGCATATTCATGGGTCTTACTGGGCAGAGGGAATTGGAGGGACTGACACCTACACTTGAATAGGTAGTGTCTTGCCCTTACACAAAGCACTGATCAACCCCCCAGGGTTAGCCTGGCAGAGAGGACGGGGCTAAAAGGGGGCCTGTGCACTTCAAAGACTTTGCTTTGGAGTCACCTCCACTTGAAAGACACTTTGGGTATAAGGTACTGGGTCTCTGTACCCCTAAAATCAAACACACTGCTGCTGTGGGACTCTGAAGCCCCTGAGTCTGGCAGCTGAATTACAAACAAAGACCAAGCACTCTACTTAAGGAGAGGCTCCATCGCTAGGCAATACATAACCTGGACAGCATCATCTAAATGCTGGTGCTGTCCCCAATTGGCAGGTAAACTCCACGATCTGGGCCTCGCTGCACCGAAGGGCAGCACTTTCCTTTCCCCACTGAAGACAAAGGGATACGCTAGTCCCTGACCGCCAGATGCCCAAAAGAAGCCCAAACACGACTCGCCGCCCCTCGCCTTCACTACCAGGAAGGAGGTTCTACCGATCCATGGGCTTCAACGGAGGGAGTCTGTAGCAGCCATCCCAACCGCAGTACCTGCTTTGTGAATGGCTCGTCACTGCACTTTTGGTCCCCCCACTCGAGGGAGACCTCGACAACATGACCCTGCACCTATGAGAAAGGTACTGTGTCTCCCTCGGGATACGCAAGGTCAATATAGCGATATCAGCGACAACACGGTGGTCGGAACCAAGCGGTCCTCTCATTTTCCAGTGACCTGCTTCCTCAGTCCCCAAAGGCGACTTGTTTGTGTAAAGCTACACTAGACCGCAATCATAATAATCGGTCCCCTGCTGGGATCTATCCCAATGCGCTCGACTGGAGGGGCAAGAGCCACAGCCCGAGCACCAGGGCTCCTCGCACCCTGTTATTATTCGCAAATGTCAAGTGTGCCCGCCATAAGGAATACTGAGTTGATTCCTATTGTATATTTGTGTGGGTTTCCTAAGTGAAAAGTATACCTGTGATTTTAGTAGACGAGAGTGTTCTGCAACACTGTATTTTCCTGCACACGTACCATATTTATAACTTGAAAAGCCTACAAGTGATGTCTATTGTTTTGACATTGTTTTCTACAGAATAACCAGTAACACCTGTAACTGTGCATGTCATTAAAAGTATATTCTGTATTTTTATCGTTTTGGCGTTAATGTTTTCAGAATATAATAAGCTTTATTTCAAAACATGTGTGGAATTTTTTTGTGGTGTATTCATTGTGTTAATATGTGTGTGTGCTGCGCAACTACTTTACACATTGTCTCTGTTGATAAGCCTGCCAAGCTACCAGAGGGGAGCACAGGTTATCTTCGTTGTTTATTTATCTTACCCTGACTAGAGTGTTAGGTTCTGCCTGGCTTGAGTGTACACCTTAGCCAACCAGAAACCCCATTTCTAACTCTGGTCATCAGCGGTGAGGATAGGCTTGTGTTTTGTGCAATATCAGGCGGACCAACGGAAGGGGGGCCTGCATCCTGCCTTACTACAACTATCGACAGCATGCTGGAAAGAGCAATGGGTATTGTATCAAAAGAAATTATGCTAACCGAGCAGAGACTATCATTTGAATGTGGCCTTAATCAAGAAGCCCGATTAGTTAATCCTTTACTGACTGAGGGTATAATGACCCCTTGTCCTACAGGTCCCCAGACACAGTTACGAACCTCCCCTGCCCTCGGTACCTAATTAAGTTGTCAGCCTAACAGCCCCCCAAAGTCCCACCAGTATTTTGTCAGACCCAGAGCCAATAGTCAAAAAGAAAATGACTGCTACTAAATTCCATATGGGGGTAAGAAGACCAAATGCTGCAAACCAGGGCCAACTTACTTCGTGGTGCCTTAAGCAACCTCTAACAGTCAACACAGACTCTGGCTTACTTTGATGTGGGGTTGTTTAATCTTGATACTCTCTGTGAAATGTTTTGTGCCATCTTAGAAGATAAACTCAAACCTATTAAGGACCAATTGAGTAACATTAAAAGATTGAAAGTAGGGTATTTGACTTTGCCCATAAGTTATTCGCCCCTGAAAATTCTCAGCTCCTATTACCACCTCCACCTAACTTTTTAAAGAGCAACGCATGGATAATTCACACCAAACTATCCTATCCAATAGCACTTTAGCCACTGGTAGCGGGGGAACTAAGGAGAAACCCAAAGAAATCAACAAGTTAGGATCATGCAATGCTCAGTTGAAGCCCCCTCATCTAGTCTATTTGGAAAATCCAATTACACAAAATAATGGCTACTTGGGCAACAACTCCACCGATCATAACCAGTCTGGAACTCTTTTTTCGCCTAAGAAAGATCACCTTGATTTACCTCCGGCATTGTGCCCATATGTTTTAGTGCTTGTAGTAGTCCCCCCTCAAGGAATCCCAGGCGGAATCTTGGACTGAGTTACGCAATAAGAGCATTGACTGGCTCCATAATCACAAACATTTTAGTAGTCTCCATTCCAACGAGATCCTGATGGTCCAAAGGTAGGGTAAGTGGGCCTTTCTAAAAGGACATTACAGGGGATTGTATTGTCATGACGCTTTAGAGACTGCATATTGTGAGAAACCTTTTGCGTATGAAGGAGGTTAACAATAGTATTCATAGCAATATTCCATTAGGCTATTTCTATAAGCCAACTGGGCGGGACATCCATCTAGGCTATGTAAGCCAAAATAGCCTTGGGTCTCAGATTGCATTTGACAATAGTGCTTTAAGTTACCTAGAGGGTTTGGACTGACTCAGTAATGCTCAAAATGATAGAAGAGCACTATCATTGCCATCACCTAGGAATCAGTTTTCATGCGATACCATCTTTCCGATTTCTCCCCCTGGCAATTTTAGTAGTGTGGGGGACCAAATATGGATTTTAAGTTGGAATGTGTCTGGTCTTTTAACAAAACTAATGTCATACGATTGGCTAACACTGTTAAGGCAATACGACAAACTTCTGTTTCAGGAAACTTGGTTAAACAAAGATATCCAGGTTGATTGGTTTGAATGTCACTATGTTCCAGCAATACCCTCCCGATCTGGGCGAGAATCTGGTAGTCTGGCCATCTGGGTAAATGTAGCAGCGGGGGGCAGCGCCAAAGTAATTATTACCAGTAGTAATAATTTTCAGGTTCTGAAATTAAAGAGAGATATGACTTTGCTTTTTATAAATTTTTATAACTGATTTCAGTAGCACCCCGAACACTAATGTTTCATGTGTATTTGAATCTGTTGGAATTACAGAACGATGTTGCTGCTCAAGGCTAGTTGGCTGTTTTTTGCCTGGCAGGAAATTTTAATGCAATACTGCCCATAGATGTAAAGTCCCCATTTGTTTGTACTTTAACTAGTGGGAACAACCATGAAAAACTTTTGTTTGGTACCAACACCAGAGGGATAGAATTGAGGAGCTACCTGGATTCCTACGATTTACTTAATGTAATGGATGTTACCGGGACTGTTAGACACTTGATACCCACATATAGGGGTAGAGGCTCTGCATCTATGATAGATTATTTCTTTCTCCCACCTAATTTGGCTGATCTTGTGTTACTGGGGAAAGGTTTGCCCTGGACTTATGGGAATCACAACCCACTCAAGGTAATACTTGCCTTGCTCCTTCAGGATTAATTAAGATGGAGTGTGGAGCCAGTAACTTACACATAGGTTCTGAAATGGAGAGCTATCGAGCCACCACAGCTTTTTCACACTACAATTAGTGAGAATATTACCCTGGTTGAAGCTTGTCTAGTCGATATTGACTCGGAACATCAGGTGGTCCAGGCCTTTACTCATTTGTGCTTGAATATCAAGAGTAAGTTATTGTTTCCCAAGCGTGAGTCCACCATTACTCCCAGGTGGTTTAACCACGACTTTTCTGAAGCTAATTGCAAATTACGTATGGCGCCTATAGATAGACCCAGGGATCCTGCCGTAATTGCATCATGCCGTGAAGCGTATAAAGAAGTTACTGATAGAAGGAAGCAGGAAATACTGCAAAATCAGTGGGATTCACTGACGCTCTTTGTGGCCACAAAGAATAGTAAATCTTTTTGGAGGGATGTAATAGAAGTGAGAAGAATTAGCCATATAGCAACCCCTATAACATGCCATATTGCCAACACTACATGAGAGGTACATTTCTCTAAAATGTATGCTGCTATAGAAGACTCGAACATTATGGTCCCTGAGTGTACTCCCTGGAAATTTCACGTCTCCCTAAAAGAGGTGGAAGATGCCATTGGACAAAGCCTAGGCGGGAAAGCACCTGGACTGGATGGGGGCCCAATGGACCTTCTTAAACATAACCCTGAGTTCTGGGTACCCCTACTGGTGAATGTTTTTAATTGTGTGGGCCACTACCCGCTACCTAGTACATGGTCAACTTCTATTATCGTACCAATTTTTTAAAAGGGTAACCGCACATAGCCTAACTGTTACAGACCAATCTCCCTAATTGACACTACAGTTAAGATCCTTGGGAGAGTTTTACATAACCAAATTAATGAATGGATGAGGCAAAGGCTATTTTATATCCTTGTCAATATGGTTTTAGAAATCGAGTCAGAACCGTTGAGCAATGTCTACATTTGTCTTTGATCATTGGGAAATATACCATCGCACGACAGTCACCCACATATCTAGCTTTCATAGATCTGTCCTCAGCATTCGATTGCATTAATCGTTCGAAGCTCTGGTTTATCTTTCTCGCACAAGGGCTGGTTGGATCACTAGTGCACTTTCTTGCTTATTTGCATACAGATATGAAGGCTAGGGTTCAAATCACTGCAGAGGGGGAGGTTTTGCCCGGAATAGGCGTCTTCTGGGGAGTAAGACAAGGTTGTGTACTGGCACATCTTTTATGTACTTTATATATAAATTATCTCTGTTTTTACCTGTTTTTAAAGACTATGACCCTGAATGTTCAGAAAATTAGTGGCTCCGCACTACCGTCACTCCTGTACGCGGATGACGCTATCTTAATGGCACATACACTGAGAGCCCTACCCCATTTAGTCCATGGTTTTGTTGGCTTCATGGATACTTTAGACCTGCATACTAAATTACAATAATCTTTTATAATGGCTTGTGGCCCTAAGAAACATTGTCAGCCTTCTTTTTCTGTAGGTAATAACACTTTGTTACACACCACCACGTTTTCATATTTGGGTCTAACGTTTGGTGCTACAGGCTCTTGGGCTACCCATATTTCACATAGTAGGCAAAAATTATCAAAAGCTGTTGGCACTTTATTTAGCCTACTACAACCTAGGAGTGGTGGAGCCCTTTTGCCATTATTACAAATCTATAAAGCTCAATCTGTACCTAAAACTACATATTGTGCAGAAGTCTGGGGTATCCAGAACTGTTTCATTATCCAGACTGAAGAGAATAGGGTTTGTAGAAAGTTTCTTAAGGTACCCATCTCCTTCCCAACTTTTATCTGTCATAGAGAATTGGGAATCCCATATAATGAAGACAACATTAAAGCCCGACCACCTCTTTTATGGTTGGCGATCTGGAAAAATGAGAAGGCAAGCTTAACAAGGGACAATATTTTAGATTGCCTTAGTTGTGATAATGGCACTAACATTCCCTGGTTTGCCAGCGTAGAATATGGCAGCAGGTTTTTACTGACCCTACAAATAATTTAAACATCAATAAAAAGAGTTAAGGCAGGCTTTATATTTATATGACCTGGCCACTTTGGAAATAACGCTTGTGGAGAGTCTTTAGGTGACTGTGACCACTTATATGACGCTAGCCCCATTAGATAACACTGCTGGGTATTTGGACAAAACAAGGGGCTGATGGAACAGTCTTTTTTCCAATACAGGGCTGGATCAATGATTTTTGTGTTTCCCATTGGGTTTTAATGTTAATCTTGATTTTATGCCATATGCCTGTGATGGGAATTTGGGGCAAATAATGTTACATTTCATGCTCTTTTTCGGATCTTATGTCATATATTCAAAGCATTTTCTGATCCCCCTTCTAAAAAAGGAGGTATTAACTATTTGAGATCTGCCCTGGATGTGCTCTCTCAACTGTTGGATGAGCAGGAGATTATGCATATGGGTGCCTTCTTGAAAGCAGCAGTGAGAGCTCGTGGTACTATGAACACCACATAGATCCGCTGTAATAACTTTTACTCTGCACTTTTTCCACTGTTGCTGGGGGACTGTCATTTTTAACATTTCTACATTTGTGTGCATCTTTCTATGCATTGTGTTTTTAAAGCTTATTATACTTAGGTGTAATTTTATTGCATTGTATTTGTACTTTTATGGATACATTCTGTATTCAAATAAAGCTTTTGAAAAGAAATACCAGATTTATGAAGGTGATACAGAGAAGTTGTTCATGCATGCTAACATGCTAACAAGAATCGAAACTAGCACACAACCAGTAAATGGGTTTTCTTGAATACTGTGAAGCAGGGGGTAGAGGTATATCAGATGGGAAGGTGCCTGATATTTTAGAAGTGTTGCCAGATAAAGAGCAATGCAAAGTAGATATTTTCATATTCTGGCGCATTTTCTGTAATAATGATGATTTTCATCTGAGAGCTCCATTTCTTCCTGAGATGACAAGTCTGTGTCAGGCAGGTTGGAATGCCCATATGTATGCCAGTGGTATTACATGTGCTGTGTGCCTCTAGAGGTAGCCAGTTCAACCAACCCCTGACTGGTTTGATCGGATCATACTTTATTGCATAGGGATCTGAATGCTCAACATGGTGCCCACCAAAGTCTGCAAAATCAAAGAAAGTTAATTTCTCTCAACGGAGAAATGTTCAGTGGGATTGTACTACTGAATATCGACAGGAAGGCTCTCGACATGCATGAGTATTGTGGACAGAATATCGAGGGACAAATTATCAAAGCTAAGTGCAAGTAGGGAAGTATAGATTTACTGTTTCTATTCCACATCTATGTATCCTGAAGATATATCTGCCACTGAGGTACAAATACATGGAGTTAGGTATAGAAAATCTAGATTTACCTGTTAATATTATTATTTTCAATATTTTGACCTCAATATTTAGGACCATCGATATTCTGACTTTGATATTAAGGTCCATATTTATGAAAAATTCATGCAACGCAATGCAGCAAGCCACCTACTGCGCTGCGTAAAAGGGAAAGTGTAGGAATGCACCATATTTACCATTATACGGCACATTCTTGTCCTTCCCTAGTGCTGACGTTCTTTTGGCTGCCTAGAACCAACGCAGACACCTTTGCGTCACATTGCAAGGGTGCCTGCGTTGCGGGAAGGATTGTTTTTATGCAGGAAGGCACACCTTGCTGCACAAAAACAATCCTGAGAGGCATTTTCCTCTGTCTATGTGTGTTGCAGAATGCAGCGCATGTAGAAAGAGGAAAAAATGGGGAGAAATATAGATATTTCTTCTCGTTACACCTCACCTGGGGAAGCATAGCATTTTGACGCATTTCCAGGTCTACCACAAATGGTAAATCTGGGAATGCGCCAAAATCTATTGGTGTATGAGTGGAAACACCCACAATCCACTCATGGAACTCCCTGGGGCAAAGTAACGCAGCGCAGTGATTTGCATTGTGTTGCGTTACTCTAGTTTTATCAAGCCACGCGAGGTGGCCTTGCATGGCTTGATAAATCTCACTTCGGTTTTGTGCTGCCCTTGCGTTCCACTGAGTGGCACAAGGACGACGGGAAAGCTTGATAAATATGGGCCTTAGTATGTACACCGTTCTGTGGTCCTCGCTATTCCAAGCCCTGTTTTCTACCTGAGCTGTAGTGGAAGGGTGAATGGATGAATGTTAACCCCTTCCCTGCGGGGGTAATTCCCCCACGGGTGCGGGAGGGTGGGGAGGTGAGCGCGGCGCCGCGGTGCTCATGACGAGACCAGCTCGTCATGAGTCACAGTGGAGCTGTGCTCATGACGAGCTGGTCTCGTCACAACCCCGCCCACTCATTAATTCTCCCGCACAGGCGGGGAATTAATCCCGCGTGGGCAGCGCGCAGCCGTAATGACGAGACCAGCTCGTCATGAGCACAGCTCCACTGTGACTCATGACGAGCTGGTCTCGTCATGAGCATGGAAGCGGTTAAGTCAATTTCACCTATACATTCTGGACTGTGACATGCTCATTTTCACTTTCTTATTCTGGATTAATTTTGCTAAGTAGCATACCCACAATATCACTGGCATGGAAGTGCAGCCATGAGCTGCTCCCAACAGAGAATAGTGTGTAAATTGAACATTCCAAGGAAAGCCAGTCTGCTGCACTACTCGTGCGCAGCTCCAAAAACACACTTTAAGCAATCAGCCGATGACAAATGTAGGTAAATCACCAAATTTCATATGCAAAACTAACGTCTGGACAGTGGCGGCCGCCACATACAAAAAGTGGAGGGGTGGGGGAGAGGGTGCGGGGGGAGGGGAGGGGAAGGGGTGCGGGGGACGAGGGTCTGTTCATAATAATAATTAAAAATAAAATGTTAAAATGACCTGCTGCGTCCGCCTCCCGCGTCTCGCCTCGGTGCTGGGACTTCCCTGTCCCAGAAGACACTGTGACTACGTCACAGACTCCCTGTCCAATGCAGCGCGGGGATTGGCCTGAGTGGGCTGAAAAGACACTCTGCTCAGGTCAAGGAGTCTGTGGGGTTTCTTTAACCCCTTTACCGCGGCGAACATTCCACCGCGGTGCGGCACTTCAAAGGAGTGGGCGGGACCGCGTCGGCCAACGGACGTGCGCAGCACTACCGAGGTAGTGCTCGCTACGGCCGTTGGCCGACGAACGCAGCGAAGGGGTTAACCTGGCTGTTCAATACAGCCGGGTTAGACAAACCTAAGTGCGCATGTGTGTTTTAGTCAGCCTGAGACTGCCGGCCAAACACACATGAGCACTTAGGGAGTGCACGTAGCACTCCTCCTCTCCACTCCCATGCCTCGGACCCGCCCCTCCCTGCACACGCTTGCTGAGCCAGCGGCTTAAAAATAAAACGATATTGTTTTATTTTTTTGCTGCTGGCTCTAAGCCAGTGGCGCGACGCTACTCTGCCATTGCGGAGGAGTCGCCCCTGCGTCTGGATGGAGGCAGAAGGATCAGTTTCAGTAATCAGTGATTTTACTATTCATCTGTGAAACATGGTGTTGTAAGCAGACTTCAGGGGATTCCACTCCATTGATTAATCTGCAGAACCCATTGACAATTGTCCACTAAATTGCTCATGTGCCCCAACAAGCAATGGTCAATTGTGAACCATTACCACAAACCTTATTAGTCAGAGCGCTGACAAAACAGGAGCAATTGCTGAAACACAGGAACACCAGAACAGGGTGGGAGAGGCAGAAATCTCTGTCTTCGGTGTGGACACAAGTGGAAACCTCTCTAAGCAACTGAAGATGGACAGAACTTGGAAAGTTCGGCGCAGGGCCTAGATCTGCCATTCCACTAGAGAGGTGGGTGATTTGTGCACCCTACTTCTTAGCACAATCCACTGCTTAGCTTGGAAAAAAACACAAGTTATGTTTTTCATAGGAACCCGCTACCAGCACTTCTGAATGCCAGCGCTGCTTGATACCAAAGCTGCATAGTCTTGATTCCACCTCTTTTTTCGCCCTCCCCCCCAAAAAAAATAAAAATAACTCCTGCCCCTTTATTTCATTCTTATGGACTCTATTGCATCCCTCCTGCATCCCCGTGCTCTATTTTCCCACTGTTCTCTTCCTTCTTCTATCTCCCATTTATGCTCTCTCTCGCACTAGATCAGTGCGATGATGAAAAACTAAGCCCCGGTACTGAGAAAGGAGTGACAGGGCTCATCACCGGCTCCCACCGGCACAAATTAAGCTATGGGAACGTCTAAGAAGGGAAGCACCTGTTTTATCATTAAACATCAATAGAAAAAATGAAATCCTCATCCTGCAATCCAACAGCCTCCTTTCTACCAGTTCTCTTAGTTTTCTTCTCAACAATTGCATGACTGAAAAATAGGTTTCCGATCAAAGCGATTTTTTATTTCGGCTGGCTTTTCAAGGAATGCCTATAGGAAAACGGATTACAAGAAGAGGGAGCCACCGAAGCCGACTTGACACCTCTTAAATTCAAAGCACAACCTCTGAAAGGTGTTGCGGTGCCTCATAAACTGTCCAAGGAGTTGCGAGCATCCTGTCGGCTTCATTAAGAGTCCTCTGGGAGGCAGCCTGCAGTAGGTTCTGAAGGCACCGCAATTTCGGGGGTTCTGAACAAAGAGTGATGCCATAACCATTTAAGAAAACTAGCTAAAAATGGCTGATTTGTCATGCAATTGCTCAACATGTTTGAACAGACATGAAGGAAGTTCAAGGCAAGGTGCAAAAAGCATTTTCGAAAACGTAAATTTCGCGTCAAACTTGAACTTCCCACTCAACGTGCCCGGCCATTCATCAAAAAGCTGTTTTACATTTTAGAAATAGGCCAGCGATGCAACAAGGTCTCTGTAGTGGGCAGTCTGCAGGTTAGCTATTGTATGTAGTAACATAGCAAATGTAGGTGAGCAGTTAGAAATGTAGGCATCTGCACACAGCGTACCACCTGCATGGAGGGCCCTCTTAACAGCATTATAGGTCCCTGGGCAAAGCAGTGCACTGGGCCCTGACAACAAAACCACTCACAGGAATAAAAATGTTTAACGGAAAATTATTGTTCAATTCTGGTCTGCATACGGCCCCTATGATCGTGGGCCCCCTGGGCAACTGCCCAGTGTACCCATGCGTTAAGACAGCATTGCCTACATGGAGGTTTTCTTGGTGCCCTCAAGCAAATCCATAGGACGATGTGCTTACAAATGAAGTGCCTTACTCCGTCCAAGACTGCCATGTGCTAGTCCCAGGATCAATTCCAGGAAAAGTGAGGGAAATGCTTTGGCATAGTCTTCCAAACCAGCATGAGACAACCCTGAGGTATCATTCCATATATTATAGCATTCTTGTACTATTAAACTAGGGGGTTGATGGAATGCAAATATGTCGTATAAGGCCCCAAAGGGGAAACCAGAATAGTGATGGGTTGAATGCTTGAACTAATCCCAGCCTTTCGAAATCACTTCGGCCACATTGCAGACCATCATTTTTAGGACCACCATGCCACCTCAGATAGGAACGAGCTATATCATGTGCAAATCATTCTTTTTTTTTTTTTATAAACTTTATTTATCGTTTTGGCAATAAGCAAGGCAGTTCAGGATTACAAATTCACTGTCGGTGGCATTACATCAGAAAGAATACTTTGAAAGAACGTCATATTATCATCACAAAACAGACATGACATAGGCTGTGCAATATCAACAATATAGCGACTTGTTAAAAAGAAAGCAAAGGCCAACCCCTTCCTACATATCGTAGCTGCTAGTTACTGTTGGCTAAAGTCTAGTCCCTTGAAGAGTCCCCAGACATAATGAGCCATAGAGTCAGTAAGAGCCACACACTGTGGGGAGCAAGAAAAATATGTAGTGCTGGCATTATGAGGAGATGAGCCCTTCACCCCACGCCTTCCGGGACTATGCCCTGCTCCAATTGAGAAATAGAGGCTTGTCGCATGGTTCCAACATATGATCTGTAGGGACCCCAGATGTCTTTAGGACGGGAAGAGCCTGGCAGCATACTGGCATAAACCTTGCAGTTGGTATTGCAATAAGCCAGGCTGCGCAGCCAGCCCTTTAAGGTAGGCGCGGATTTGCGGCCCCATAGTAGAGCAATTTCTCGTTTGGCTAGCAGCAAACTGAGGGATGCAAAACGTCTGATATTTTTGGGGAAGTTCACTGTGTATCACAATAGTGCCACTTCCGGTATGGGGGCAAGGGTCAGCTTCTTCATGGCCCTTAGTGTGCAGTGTACTTCTTCCCAGTATGTGCGGAGTCTTGGACAGGCCCATGTGAGGTGTGCAAAATCAGCATGTGGGGCAGCGCACTTGCGACAAGTATGCGGTCTGGTCGGGTCTAGTCTATGTGCTTTGGAAGGGGTAATATAAATTCTAGGCAAGAACTTAAAATGTAGCAGTTTATGTCTGCTGTTGAGAGAGACTTCCTTTGTCACTGCGCAGCACTTAGCCCACTGATCGTGCGTGATGGGGTGGCCTAAGTCTACCTCCCAGTCCGTGCAAATCTTGTCGTCATGAACAGGCCTCAACGAAGCGCATGCTTTATATAGTTTAGAAATTAGATGAGCCCCGCTCCGGCTTTCTATAATCAGTGTGAGAGGTGTAAACGAGTCTGGTTCCAGGGGGAAACCGGTTAGCGCAGCGCGCAGTGCAGAGCGGAGGCGACTCAGCACGAAGTTGTCCATAAAGGTGACGTCATGGAAACGGGTATCTTCCGACGAGGAGAAGACATGCCCCTCTGGGTATAAGTCCCCCAGTGTGAAGATATCAAATTTGGTTAAGGTGCGCTGTATCAACCTTTCGCCGGGGATTGGCAGCCAGCGAGCGTTTGGGACAGGTAGGGCAGAGGAGTACAGTATGGCGGCACCGGTGACCCGTCTCAGCTTATTCCAGGCCCAGCTGGTGGTGGAAACTGTCTGTATGTCATTAGGGTCTCTGGGAACTCCCTTGGGTAGTATGGTGGACAACCGCTCAGGAAGGACAAAATCTGCCTCTGGGCGAAGATAAGGGATCCTGGCGTCTGGGTGAAACCATGCGTAGGCATAGCAGCATTGAGCCACTAAGTAATACAATTGGAGATCCGGTACTCCATACCCACCTCTATCGTATGGGAGGGTAAGAATTTGCCAGCAGACGCGAGCCTGTTTACCCCCCCAGACCAGTCTTATAAGGTGCTTACACAATGTAAAAAAAAAACTGTTAGTGAGGGGAATGGGGATATTGAAAAGGTATAAAAATTTGGGGAGCACTATCATCTTAAGAATCGCGACCCGGCCAGCAATGGACAAAGGCAAACGCAGCCATCTCTCAACCTGTGATTCAAGGGTGGTAATTGCCTGCCCATAGTTAAGGCGAAGGATCTGGGCAGTGTCGAGATGTATGTGAATGCCCAGGTATTTGACAGAATCGGTACACCACTCAAGAGGGAATTCACACTCCCACGGGGTCGTGCTGGAAGTTAACGGGAAAATCACAGATTTACGCCAGTTAATGCCGAGGCCAGAGAAGAGGCCAAATCAAAGTATTTCTCTAATGAGAGGTTCTAAGTTTACCCGGGGATCTCTGACGTAGAGGATGGTGTCGTCAGCGTAGAGTGAAGCTAGGAGGGGGCCGGTGTTAAATTGTAAGCCCCTCTGTAGATGCCATTCCTGAAAGTGGCGGATTAAGGGATCCATGGCTAAAATAAACAATAAGGAAGATAAGGGGCAGCCCTGGCGTGTGCCGCGGGAGAGTGAGAAGGGACGAGATAAGGTTCCGTTTAGGCGGAGCCGCGCCGTGGGGTGGCTGTATAGTAAGGTGGTGGTGGCTATGAAGCCCATTGGCATGCCCATGCGGCGCATAACCGAAATGAAAAAGGGCCATTCTAGAGAATCAAAAGCCTTCTCGGTGTCCAACAGGATTGCGGCAGCCGGAACTGCGGGATTGATTCTGTGGAGGACCGAAAAGAGTGTCCTAAGATTCAAAGAGGTGGATCGGTGGGGGATAAAGCCGGATTGAGCCAGAGATATGATAAATTCCATCAATTGGGATAGGCGATTGGCGATGATCTTAGCTAGGATTTTATAATCTAAGTTCAAAAGGGATAATGGTCTGTAGGACCCGCATAACGTCGGATCTTTGCCAGGTTTGGGGAGGAGGATCACGACCGCTTCCCTAAGCGTGGGGAGGAGTATTTGTTTCTCGAGGGCCTCTGAGTAGACCTCAATCAGCTGCGGGGCCAATAGCGCTTTGTATGTCTTGTAGAAGTCCCCTGTGAAGCCGTCCAGCCCAGGGGCCAAGGAACAGCAGAGGGTGTCAATGGCACTGAGAACCTCGGCATCTGAGATTGGTTCTGCAAGGAAGTCTTGCATGTCTTTTTCCAAATAAACCAATGCGATTTCCGACAGATAAGCTTCCTGCGCCGAAGGGTCTTGCCCTATCCTGGTAGTATACAAGGCAGTGAAATAAGCTAGGAATTCATCACGAATCTCCGAAGTGGAGGTGAGTGTCTGATCTGTAGAAGAACGTAGCTCAGTGATGCAGGCTTTACTGTAAGGGGGCCTTAACATCTGTGCCAGTACCTGGCCCGGCCGCTCATTCTCACCGTATCGCCTAGCGGTTTGATATTTGCCTAAGTACAATATCTCGCGGTCTGCGGCCTCGCGGAATTCTATAAGGAGAGCTAAACGTCGACCTGTCGTGTCCAGAACCGAGGAGTGTAATGTTGTGGCATCCAAGTCAGCAAGTTCACTTTCAATGCAGGAGATTGTGGTGCGGAGACTTTTAAGTACTCCTGCGTGTTTGGCGATGCAAACGCCCCTAATGTACGCTTTGATGCCCTCCCATAAAACCGCCCAAGAGTCAACTGAGCCTGTGTTGATAGTGAAAAAGTCTTCAATGGCTTCGCTCACTTCTGCATTAAAAAGGTCATCGTTAAGCGCGCGGCTCGGGAAGTGCCATTGTCGTTCAAACCCCTCCGGACGAGGGACCCTCAGGGAGAGCTGAACCGGAGAGTGGTCTGAATATGTCCTCGGGAGCGTCTCAAGTGCCTGGAACCAGTTAGAAATACCAGGGGATACCAGCCAAAGGTCAATTCTCGTCCAGGTGTTATGTTGGCCAGCGTAATGTGTATATTCGGTGAGGGTGGGATTACGCAGGCGCCAAATGTCTAGCAGAGTTAGTTGCTTGCAGAGAGCCAGGAGAGCACGCCGTGCATGCGGTTTAGTGTCAGGGGTTGTGGCTGTGCTATCTAAAATGGGATTAAGGAGCAAATTAAAATCCCCCCCAATAAGAGCAGGCAAGGTTCTAGTTGTAATAGTTGGGCATGTAAGGAGTGAAAAAAATCAGGAGAATCAGTGTTCGGGGCGTACACGCACACTAGAGCAGCCCTGTGTCCCATGAGAGATCCCGTGACAATAATGTATCTACCCTCACATTCCCCGATAACAGAGCCTAAGCTGAAGGGGAGACGTTTGTGAATAAGGATGGCCGTACCCCTGGCATAGCTACTAAAATTGGAAAATACCGGTGTGCCCCCCAACTGGCAGCAAAGCCGAGCGAGTCAGTTTTAGGTAAGTGCGTTTCTTGCAAAAAGGCAATATCCACTCTATGCCTGAGGAGGTAATGAATAACATGTCTTCTTTTACGATTATCGTTGAGGCCTCTGACGTTCCAAGACATCAGGGACAAGCCTGAAGGACCAACTACATTACCCAGCTGAGTCATTGGGAGAGCGTATCAAACATGTCATGCACATACAACAACGACAATCAAGGAGCTGTGACAGTGAACGATCCTGCAGCCATCTATAAACGTCCAAGCAATAATCTTGTGTCCCACTATGCAATAGAACAGCTTCCCCCCCCCAACCAAGCCTCTTCCAAAAGGGAGAGAGGCATACCCCAGAACTGAATGTGTAACACGATATACCAGTAAACTTTAAGCTGCAATGGAGAAAACCCCAACACCGTATATCCGAATCCCAAGAAATTAAACCAAAGGTGTACACCACGAGGGGTGGCAACGCCACGCCAGTCTGTCAGTCATTAGAAACATTCTGGAGTGCTGAACATTAATATCCCAAACTAGGAATGCCATCAGTCGATCGTCTTACAGGGTGTGATGGTCAGCCAGTGCCCGCACTTGAAAACAGTTCCATGCTTGCGTTGGAGCCGCTACCCAGGGGTGAGGATCTGTTCTCGTCCGCCCTTGCCTGGCTGTTGTTCTGTTTGTAAGTGTGGCAAAATTCCTGCGCCTCAGTCGGGGTGTCGAAAATGCGGGACCGGCCGTTAACATCAACTCGCAGTCTCGCCGGGTAGAGCTTGCCATATTTCAGACCCAAGTTCCTGAGTGAGGCCTTGACCCCATTGTACTTACAGCGGGCTTCCTGCACCATGAGCGTGAAGTCTGGGTAGAGCGCTATTTTGGAGCCTTGCCAATCGGTGTCTCCTTTCTCTCTGGCGAGGCGCAATGCTGTATCACGGTTGCGAAAGTTCATTATGCGAGCAATGATAGGCCGTGGGGAAGGCCTGGATTAGGCCGAGGGCCCAGAGTGCGGTGAGCGCTCTCTACCACGAATCCTGGGGTGAAGGACTCCCTGCCGAACATGTCCGCCAACAAGGTCTCGACGAAGAGGTCCAGGCGGCCTGTTGAAGTGGTCTCCGGGACCCCCAAAATGCGGATGTTATTGCGCCGACTTCGCGCCTCGAGATCTTTGTTTTTAATCGCCACAGCTTTGAGGATGCGCTCCATGCGCTCCAGCCTCTTGAGGGACTGCGCCGTTCCGTCCTCGATGTCGGAGATACGTGCCTCAGCGACGTCCAGGCGCCTGTCGTGTTTTTAGATTTTAGCCCCCATGTCTTCCAGGCGTTTATCTAGCGTGTCGAAGCGCCCATCCAGCGAACGGAAACCCGCCCTCATTTCCTGGAGCAGCGTGGACGTCTGTGCAGCGGGATCGTCAGCGCTGTCCGCACCCATGCTACTCTCCGCCATGGTGGGATCGTCGTCACGGCCTTGCTCCGCGACCTTTTCAAATGGAAGAGTCCTTTGTTTAGGGTCTTTGCGGCCCATGCCGCTGCGGGGCCAAACCGCGGGAGCTGCAGTGACACCTAGGCCGCGCCGCAGGCGATGATGAGGCCTGGAAAAAAGGCTGACGTTTGGCAAGGAATTAAGGTGGAGGGGCAAGTGATGGAACCCCAGAAATCGGTGAGCTGGTTCCCCAATCAAACTGATATTGGGGGGGGGGGTGTTCGTCCATGAAATGAGCCAAGAGTTGGCTGTAGTAGCACTGGCAGGCCCTGTGGAGGAGCGTGAGGTGGGAGCAGGGTCACGCCCGTATGCAATTATGCCCCGCAGAGGCCGGGAGGAGATGCAGGTAATGCGGTGGCGATACAGGCTCAGTAGGCGGACTGCTGTGACGCTGCGGGGCGAAGAGCCGCAATGGCAGGCTAGGCGCTGGAGTTCTGGGCCCTTAAAAGGTGAGCCTGTGGACTGTTGTGCCGGCAACGGTAGGCCCATGGAGGGGAGCACGTCGTTGAAGCGGGGCCTCACCCCGCGCATGGCTATGCCCCGTGATCGCCTGGGAAGAGCGGCAGTCAGTGCGGCAGAAGCGGGCACAAATGGCGGAATGCTGGGACGGTGCAGGGCGGAAGGGAGCAGCCCCAGGCCACGCGCCGGAGCACAGGACCTCGAGCCGGCTGGACGCCCTCCGTTATCGAGGAGCCGCCGGGCAACGGGCGCAGCAGCTCAGCCCCTAACACCCCCCGGCCCGCACCCGCTAAAGGCTGAGTTTTCGCTTCCCAGGCCCGCCGCGGGCCCTGTCCCCGCGGGGCCTATGGGGGGGAAGGTCGGGTGGTGCGGGCCTACGCGGCTGACCGGGCCACAAACCAGCAGTATGGGGCGTGCACAAGAGGGGGGGGGAGCGCTAATTGCCACCCGCGCCGGGGGACTCACCCCGATTCTCGGCTTCTTCGCAGGCTGGGGACTCCGCTGCAGCAGGCGTCCGCGTCCAAGGCAGGCCGCGCTGGAGATGGGAGCAGCACCGGCGGAGGTTCACTCCTCTCCTCCGCACCTCTATTGCTTGGCGCCCCGTGTAGCTGCCATCTGGTCACAATCTGGGCATAGCTGTGTGGTCACGATGTGGGCAGTCCCCTGGAGCCAAGCAGAGTTGCGACGGCGTGATGGTTAGGGGGATATCGCTGCTGGACTGAATACGACTGGCGGAGCTTCAACGCCGCGCGGCCATGTTGGTCGGCGGCTTGGCCACGCCCCCCTTGTGCAAATCATTCTTGATCTTGCTCTATTAGGAACAGCCCAGCCCGACCTGCAAGGCCACATCCACTAGAACGGGAAAATAAGCAACTCCATATAGGGTTTGACTTATGTGGGCCTTGTCAGTAGGGAGCAGCTTAAGTCAAATGGCAGTGGGCACAAGACCAACATCAGCTCGTTCATCTTGTATGTTAGACTGAAATGTGGCATAAATGATCAACAGGGGCATAACATAATTCAAACATTCCCTCTATCACCTTGTTGATTGCTGCCTTAAGCATCCCGAGTGTGATGGTTATGCACAAATATAGGTTCTGTACCCACAGTGGTACAGGCCTCAAGCTATACCACAATCCAAGGTTAAAACTGATCTGGGGTTGCTTGTGCTCCTGTTGGGGTTGCAGAGTTGGGGAGGAGGTGGAAACTGACTTGGCCAGGCAATTCCAGCTGGATTGTTCCTACTGGAGCAGGACCAAGATTGATTTGCAAATGGCAGGTTTCTCTCTAAAGCGGCATATTTATCGTCAGTAGCTCAAATAAATTCTGGCATTCCTTCTATCACCTTGTTTTTTGCTTCAGTAGATGCCTTTAGTGTGACTGTATGCCCAGATATAGGTCACGCAATCAGCCTGCGTCCCCCTCTGGACGGGACTTGGCCTGGCAGCTTGGTTGAGCCCTTCTTATTGGAAGCAGGAGAAGGACTCATTTGAATATGGCAGGTCTATGTCTACAGCAGCACTCTGGGTGGAAAACGATGGACTGGAATGTGGCCCAAGCAATCGGCAATGGCATAAATTAATACAAGCATATACCAAGGCTGCGTAATCTTGATTCCACCTAATGATTCTTCTTTTTCATCCCTGCTTTCTCCATTTGCACCTGTTTTTTTGTTCCTTCTTAATTCCCCCTTTTGTGTTTTTCTCTCTCTTGGTCTAGATCAGGGGTATTTAAACTGTGGAGCGCGACCTCCAAGGGGGCCGTGGAGTGATAGAAAGGGGGTCGCGCATTCCTGGTCACACTTCTGCCCAGGCCCATAGGACTACCGGGGCTTCAGCCCCCCTCCTCCCCCGTCGTGTGTCTCAGCCCGGGCTGCTGCAGTGCAGCTTGAGCTGCTGGGGGTCGGCTGGGCAGTGTCTTAACTCTTATCTCTTACAAATAGTTATCATTATGGGCAATCCAAGATAAGAATGATCCGAAAAAGACTCCCTATGTTTGGAGTAAATACTGGATAAAACACGAGTGGTAACCCTGATAAGTTCCACTGATCAAACGGACCGCAAGGACGCGTCCTCTAACACGCTTGCCCATAATGATAACTATTTGTAAGACGGATCGGGAGATGTGAATGAAATCGGTCGTCAATTCGTTATTTTTCATGTGGAAACACCCGCTAGCTATAGCTAGTGGATGTATGTGTACAGACCAATAGGAGCCAATTTTGATTGAAATACAATCGTACAATGACAGTTTCGTGCCAACTGCCTTGAAAAAGTCTATGGGTAGACGAAACACGTGTTGGCAGGCACATTGGCAGACTTCATGCTGGATGTATGAAGCACAAAGAATAAAATCGCCAAATTGAAGAACCTTTGTTTTTTGTGGACTTTGTATGCTGTTTTATCGCTTCAATTAACATTATTTGCTTGAGAAATTGTATATGTGATATGAGATATAGGGAATCTGCTTAATGATCCAGTACCCTAGTGGATTGTTATTTTCAAAGGGTGTGCTCATTGATGCTCTATGGTTTTAGGTTTTTATACACATTAGATTTTTCTCTTGTGTAATTAGCATCTTTTGGTAGTAGGTGCTGTTGAGTGAAGCTAGCACCCCAACATTAACTTCTGTGTCAAATAGAAATCTATTCACACTTTATTACAGTACAAGTGGATACTTTTGGTCTATCTCTTGATTGTGCGGTTCTTTCTCATTTAGTTGGGAACCATTACTACCAACTTAGTGGCAATAATAATAATAAAGCCCACTGATAGAGCTAGAGGTATTGGAAATCCAAGGCATGAACAGCTCCAAAAAGTAGTTTACAGAAAACTAAGGAATCAAGACCATTACAGGAAATTAATATGCAATCCACTGTGGTGTAGTTTCAAATAATTATTAGGCACTTCGCGTTTGTGGACGACATAAACGTTGGGATGGTACCAGACTGATTCTGTGCACCCCCGCAGGATATGTTGCCCCATAGATCAGATAGCTCCCAGTGCCACCAAAAGCCCCCTTAACCTAGACAGGGAGCGAACAGTTCTGGCAACCAATGAACTTGATAACCTAGTTCCCTCAGGAACCATGGTGATAAATCTAAAACCTTTCGCTCATACACTTGCTCTCTCTTTTGCTCAGAGAAATATACAAAGAATACACAGAGGGACGGTTTCAATGTTTATTGAACCAACATGATTCTTGTATAGAATATATGGCTGCAATGATCAATAGACAGAAGCAGATGAAAGGTATAGGAAGTATCAGGACAGTGAACAAAACTAAAAGTTCCACCATTGTGCTGAAACAACGTATATGTGCAAGCATATGAAATAATATAACAATCTGGTGTGCTCTTACTATTCGGACCCTAACCTGTCTAAGGTATGCATGTGTGTTCTGCCAAGAATCCCTGTGCTGGATGGTCCAACCCCATTACCTGGTGGGTAAGAATGTAGGACACCGTCCTGGTCACAAGCTGGACACCCCTCACAGAGATTTTAGTCAGCTGCTGGTCAAAAGCATCAGCATGTAGAGACCTCTAGATGTCAGCAGAAGTGCCCCCTCTGTCTACACCTGGAAACAGATGTTTATTTATAGAAAAAGGCATCCTTGCCTTGGGCTGAGATTGTGATCAGGCTCAATCCAAAAAAGGGGAACTATGGGCTTTTCTAAGGTCCAGCATACATGCTCAGACAATTACACTACCAAGAGGGTATGCAGTTCCTGAGTGGGTCAGTAAAATGGAGAGAAAGTGTCGCAACAGGAGAAAATAGGTGATCCTACTGCGAAAGGAGGGAAAGGGGGAGCCCTCTTTTCGGAATTAGAGCCCTCACACACCCAGCCAGCTGGGTGTCATGCTTCATCATAGGGCCTGCTCCTCGTCGGGTCGGCGCTGCAATACCCGACGGGCACCCTATGAGGGGCTCTTTGGCGGAGATCTTTTATTCCTGCCGTTTGGTGCTGTGGGTGTGAGGGGCCTAATGGGTGTAGATAAAGTGAAGAGGAGGTAGTGAATTAAAACAGGTAAGGAAGTCCAACGAAACAGATTTTATTATGACTGGCTTCCAACCTGATTAAAATTATAAGAGTGGCGACTACCTGATGTTATGTGTCAGGATGTTTCGCTCTACTCTAAGTGGTCAACATGTTTCATGCCTTACTGTCTGACTGATCAAGCGGCAATTCTTCAGGACCAATTAATGTTTCTACAATCTACACACCGTGGTATGTGGGTAAACTAACCTTGGATTACCACGTAAACATCTAAAGGAAAAGTACCTAAGGATGTGATGGATGACCTAAAGGTTTGAGTTGCCTGGCCCCATCAATCTCCGACGGCTTAAAGACACATGAACTCTGTGTCGTTTGTTCTCTTTGTAACGGCGGTTTGGGGTAGGTCTACCGATCGTTACAAGGAGAACAAACTGCTAATTTGTAGATAGGCGAATACTAATTTGGGGGTTATCGCGGGTGATTGGAAACTAACTACTGACAGAATTTTACTACACCGGCCAAAATAAAGTCTTCGAGATTACAATATCCTGCACTTTCCCAGCCCTCTGTGGCGGAAGTCTCTAGCTGTACACCTAACCTATGACAGTCTCTTAGACGTAGAGATGGATGATACTGGGAAATCGGAAACTCGTGTCTTATCTTCTCGAATCTAAAAGCCAAAATGTGAGATAGCTTGTATCTGGGTTGCTTTGGTAGTCTTTGCATCTTTTTTAAAAAAAAAAGGGAAGTGTGATATCCAACTCTTTTAGCATCATTTTAAGATAGTAATAATTAGTGTGAGCCTTAGTGGTTGGTGCTCAAACAAGCTAGTCGATAAACGTGGCCAGGTAGTACATTTTGATGTGTGAAAGCGCCAGCCACTGTCATCCACATTTAGCTGTAATATCTTCAGATTGGTACGAGCCTTTTTGCCCTGCCATAAAAAGTGACGTATCATTTGGTCAACCTCATTAAAAAATGATTGATGGATTTTAATCATAATATTTGAAAAAAAGAAATACAAAGAAAGAATACCCATTTTGATTAGTGCTGCCCGTCCAATAATGGTAAGGCACAGTGAATGCCATTGGTGTAGTAGCCCTCAAATCTTATTCAAAATTCAAATTTAAGAGGAACAAGTCCGCAAAATTAGTTGTGACATGGATCCCCTGATATCTAATGGGAATAGTGTGTCCTCTTTTCAATGGGAAGAACTAAAGGGGCACAATTAAATAGCCGAACTTCAGACTTGGAATGATTGATTTCATACCTGCCAATGCATGTTAACTCCTGGATCTTAGCAAGTGCATTTTGAATATTTTGTTCCTTGGCTGCCAGATATAATATCATGTCATCCGCAAAAAGATTTATTTTTGCTACATCTTTGATTGGAGTCATTATACACACATCTTGCCTTATAGCTACAGCCAAGTGCTCAATAAATAGGGCAAAAAGAATGGGTGAACTAGGACACCCATATCTTGTTCCCCTCTTGATTGTAACATGTCTACCAGTTGCAAATTGATCACTATTTTAGTGTCGCCTTCTTGTACAAATTTTACAGTAGGTGTACCAATTTCTGATGGAACCTGAGTCTCCTTAGTGCAGTCAACCAGCTCTCCCACTGGACTAGATCAAAGGCTTTTTCAGCATCCAACGTAATGATAGCTGCCTTGATGTTGTTTGCAGAGTAATAATCAATAGCATGTACCAAACAGTTGGTACTGGTGGAATCAGCCTACTTGATAAAAAGCGCTTTTGATCTGGGTGAACCAGGGTCTGTGCCAACGGAACCAGGCTGTTCATAATTATTTTGGCAAAAATGTTATAGTCGCTATTCAGCAGACTAACTGGATGATACGAGTCCAGATTCTCAGGGGGGTGGTCCTTTTTAAACAAACTTACAATAACTGCTTCAGTAAATGAACTTGGAAAGTCACTGCCTTCTAAACTTTAGCTGAAAAGAGTCGCCAAAAATGTAGACACTGGATTTTTAAACAGCTTATATATTTCAAAGGGTAGGCCATCATTCCAGTAGGCCTTTGCGTTAGGGGATGTTTTTATTGCATCCTTCACCTCAACTAATGTAATAGGGATGGCAGAGGTGGCTTGCAAATCGCTTGCTAAGACTGGCAGATGTATAGGTGCTAAAACTCCTCAATACTCTCAGGGGTAGGCTTATCAGTTAGTGTGTAAAGCCCTGTGTAGTGTTTAAGGAAAACATATCTGATTAAATCAGGCTGGGTGACCACTTTATTCTCAGCTGTAGCAAAAATTGCTTTGATCGTATAATTATTCCTTCTCTTTTTGACTGAGCATGCCAAATATAGCCCCACACGTTTGCTTTCTTAGTAGTTTTTCTAAAAGCATGTGCTTTGATTGACAATTTCTATAGTCACAAAATAATCTTTCAGATTTTGACGTGCTTGCAAAAAATGTGATCTAGTTGTAGCTGTACGAAGTGTAGAGTATGCAAGTGTAGCAAAATCCAGCTTGGACTGTAAAAGCATGGCCAGTGCTTTCCTTTCCTCACTCACTCGTGCCTTAAAGGAAATCAATTCCTCACCGAATGAAGTCTTTCAATGCAGCCCAGACAGTGAAAGATGAAGCTGTATCAATGTTTCTTGTCAAAATTGAAGCACCATCTAGGCCGATCAGCCCTATGGTCCTCCACCTGCAAGTCAATAAAGGGGGGTGAATGATACGAAAAGGTATTGGCTAATATACCTGTTTTGTTCTATTCCAATTGTGGGATAACAAAAAGAAACAAATCCTTGAAGCGGAATTATACTGTTTAGAAAAACAGGTATATTCTTCCCCGAGGGGGGTCAACCTGCCATGGATCAATTAACGCAAAGTCACATCTCAGTTTTTTTTTAAAACAGGATGATTTTGGCATATATTGCGGTTCATTTGGCCATGAGAAATCTAATTTAACATCTTGAATTACGTTAAAATCCCCCCTAGAACCACTAGTCACCTTGATTGCAGCATAAGCTTGTATACTTCAGTAATAGAGGAAATATCATCCTCGATAGGACCATAGTAGCTTATAAAATGGTCCACTTGTTGATAAATTATTATGAGCACCCAAATCTATCTGCCCCCGGGATCCCTTGTCACCTGTTGGACTTCACATGAAAGATCTCGAGAGATCAATAGTGCCACCTCTCTGGCTACTGTGCTGGCTGATGCAAAAGATGCATGCAAAATAAACCCTGGAATACTGGGCTGCTTCACTGTGGTTTTAAGATGAGTCTCTTGAAAAAAATAACCTACAGTTTAGAAGTTTTAACCATGTTAATATGGACCTATATTTGAACTTATTTTTGAATCCATTAACGTTGCAGAGGCAATCCTAATACTTTTTAATTTATAATCACTTAATTTATTAGGAGAAGGTCCAGCTATTACTTGATACCCAAGGGATATTCTGGGTCACATTAGTCCAGGCCTTTAGCGCCCCACCTTCTTGTGTTCTCGCAGACCCACAATGATGCTGCACCAGCTTGCTATAAGTTACTTTTTAATAAACACACTGCATCTGAACTTTTCTATTTGTGTTTGTCTTACCACCTATGACCCTCACGTACCTCCCCCGCTCTCCTGTCCTATCCCCCCTACCAAACAAGTCCCCCCCAAGCTCAACCTGTCACGGGCTCCAGCAGGAACATCACCCACCCACCCTTGAGTGATCTCCCTGCCTTCTCCCTCCCACCCTCCCGTGGTTGAGTGGCTTGACAATGCACTCAGACCTGCATCATCAGGTGCTCGGACACGTGCTGGGCTATTTCGTGGCTCTTAAAACTGCTAAAGCTGGAAAGAAAGAGGGTTAAAAAAGAAGTGCCAGGTTATTAACAAAAATAGAAGAGAAGATATACTTAAACACCCTACTTAAAGTGCTCTCGCCCATTCTTAATTACATTCTCCTTCTCCTCCACCCGCACAAGATTTATTAATGAATTGTAAAATTTCATTAGCTTGTTCAACTAAAACAAAAATCCAAGATTATCCCTTATTTTGTTTCTTGAAACTGTCAATCATCGATTTGAACTCTGTGTGCTGCTATGCTGCGGATAGGGACAGATCGTAAAAGATCTTAAAGGAATAATTTTCCAAAGTTTGAAATGCTTTGTCTCTTATCGCTCTAGTCCAGACTTTTATACAAAAGTCTCCAAAATGAACCAGAATGGTATGGGGATATTTTGCATTGAGGGGGGGGGGGGGCAAAAATGCAGGGACTGCACCTGTGTGATTATAAGATCAATGGGCCCAATTCACAAAAGTAATCTAAGACAAAATCCTAACTTTACGACTTTCGGTATTCACAAAAGGCATTTAGGAGTAGTAAACTTAGGATTTTGTCTTAAGTTTTGATCTAAAGACAAAATCCTAACTTGAGTTAAACTTAAGTTAAACTTAAGTTAGGATTTTGTCTTAAGACCAAAACTTAAGACAAACTTAAGACAAAATCCTAACTTAAGTTTAACTTAAGTTTAACTTAAGTTAGGATGTTGTCTTAAGACCAAAACTTAAGACAAACTTAAGACAAAATCCTAACTTTACTACTCCTAAATGCCTTTTGTGAATACCGAAAGTCGTAAAGTTAGGATTTTGTCTCAGATTACTTTTGTGAATGCGGCCCCATATCTTTTGCTATTTTATCAGGAATCACATATTTATTGATCAAATCTGTGACCAGTTTGATGACATTCTGGTCATTGTCTTGTCCCTCAGGGATCCAGACAAAGCACAAGTAGGAGCAGCAAGATCTATTTTCTATGTCTTCAAGTTTTAACTATAGCTCAGCTAGTTCTGATTGAAGCTTTGAGATTGTGGAGTCCTGTTTGTTCTAATAATCTTCTAAATCTGAGACTCTCTGCTCCAATTATTCCACTCACAAGCCGAGCTGCTGAAAATTTGAGTTGTTATGAACAAGTTGCTCATTTATCTCCTTATATGCCTTCTCTTGTGAGTCTTTATTTTCCCTGACATTGCCTAAGATCTGCTGCAAAACCTCCGCCACTGGAGGTGGCTGAACTGGAGATGATACAAGCGATGGACCAAATACTGCCTGAGTAACTGGGACAGGTCTCGGATTGGACTGAATTGATGAGACTCCATTTCCTCTGTGTGGAAGCCAAATTGCTTCTGGTAGAATTATTCCACCAATGGGGATTTGTGGGATGTTTGAGGTAGAAAGTATGGCATTTAGGCTATCCGAGCTGGCCACAGCCCCCCACTTGTCCTCCGTCTTGTGCTGGTCAGACAACGGGTCTTTCTCTCCACTCACCGTCGCTGTAAAAATGGAAGAGGAAAACATGGGGTAGGTTGATATAATTTTTGACAAAGCTGTAGTTTCGGTCACTGAATGAGTCCAAGGTCATGAACACAGTTGATGACTGGGAAATTGAGTTTTGGGGTGGCATTGTTGTTGCCATCACTTGTTGATCCATGGCGACATACACTCTAGCACTGTAGCCTGACATCTCTCGAAGATGCTATGGAAGGATCTAGCATTAATGAACAAACTGAATTCACATCACTTATTCCTTCTGTTGGTGACACTGCCTTCCTGGAAACCACTGTCTCTTTGGTGCGCTCAGCTGGAGGCTGCTTACTTAAGGAGATATTGTGCTGTTCGACCTCTGGAGTTTTGAAGCCTGGCATCGTGGTAGTCGCTATCTGGGTACCATGCTTGGCGCCTTTTGCCACTTTGCCTGGGATTTAAGCTTTCCCCAAGAGTTCACGCAGTGAGTGTTGCTTCATTAAGCTACAAGGAGCATAGTCAGATTTTTACTTGATACATAGGGCACGCTGAGATATCTCTGAAGGCAAACAAAAAGGTTGTAATGCGGGAATGGGTCCCTGCTCTTATGCCACGTTTCTAAATGGCGGGTAAGTTGCCCCTCGCTTTTGCAAGGAGAGGCTTGGAACATAGAGCCGATGCCCAGAACACACTACAGTGAATTGCTCGTGTTTGGACGGGCAGTCTAGTGGAGGACTTGGCTCCCGCTTCCGCACGGTGAGGCTCGAATTGCATAGCCCGCCTCCACATCGGACTACGATCTGGATTCGCACGGAATGGCTGTCTCTGGGATTTGTTTCCCGACCATTGGATGCTGTATTTGGTAACCCATAGGTTCCTTCGGCTGTTCAGCCCTTTATAATGATCTCAAGTACTCCGTCTTTCGTCTGTCCTGAAGAGGCCAAAATGTGTTAGGCCGAAACGCGTCGACACCTATTTTTTTTTTAGAAGTCTCTACAAACTTAACGACACTCTATCAAGGACAATTGGTATACACACTTAAAAGAACAAAGAGGACAACCAGCTTCCTCAAATGTGTTTACACTAAAGATTATCTCTGAATGGGATTTTGCGTAAAGCAAACAGCACAACCAATATTATTAAACCTGCAGAAAGACTGAGAGGAGAGAAACCCTTTTTAAATAGCCCGTTAAGGGTTAATGCACCAATGTATATGTTTTATATACAAGTTAAATGTTTATGTGACCTGATTTTTGTTATACTGGATGTAAAGAGAGTAATGTCGTTTGTCATGTCCTATTTTCTATGTTTTATAGTGTGACACCATGCAGAATTCAGATAATTCTTATTGTGAGAAAGGACGCATACAACTTCAATGTTGTATAGAAAATAAATTTGTATGAATTATGTATTTAAATGCCAGTGATTAATTAAGGTAATCACCGTTGCAACTGTTTTGCATGTATACACTCCCGCATTACAACCTTTTTGTTTGCATTTGGTTATAGCTCTTGTGATGCGGGGTAACAAAGGCTAACCCCCTATATATATTTTTTCGAGGAGATATCTCTGAAGGTCACAAGCCACATCTGCCGCTACGCAGACCACCTCTGCAACCCTCTGTGAACCTCCTCTCTTGAGGGGCACTTACCATACCCCCGCAAGATGCCTACAGTCTCGATAACATCGTACATCACCCAGTACAATGCAAAGATGGAGGCTAACTTTGTAATTGAGCACTTAACGAGCCATTCAAGCTCACGTCATGACTCTGGGTTTTAGCCACCTACTCGCTTTTGCCTTTAGTTATTCCTTATCTTCCATTAAATTCTGATGTTTGTCACTACATTGACTGCATCCACGCTGGGCACTCACTGTGCACCTCAGTTAAGGCCACGCTCCTCGAGTCCACTCCTTTCCAGTAGTGGAGGTATAGCAGTTCAGTGTAACAATATTTTTATGCCTCTTTATGCCCCCTCCAAGTGGTCACCACACGTACCATATGATGTTGTTTGGCCATTCTGTGGCTCCGAGATATCCTCAGCCTCCAATTCCCTAAATTACAGAGAATCCATTGCACTCAATGTGACGCTACCACTCCTCAGCCTTCCCCCTCCATGCTATCGCAGACAGAGAAAAGAGCATTGGGTCTTCAGCTCAATGCAGGTTCCCCCCTACGAGATTAGGGCACTAGCCTGGGCCTTCCGAGCAGGAAAGAGATGCAGGAGCTGGCATCTCATAAGGGAAAGCTCTTCATGGAGTGATACGTCATGCGAGCCGAGACGCCAGCCACTACCATGGTGTTGCGGCGAGGATCAGTGGGAACCAGTGCCTCGGGGTGCATCCTCGGGGTCGCATCCACGCCATCTTGGCACGTTCCTAGCTACCCGGATGCAGTTTAGCACTGGAGCATGACTTGAGCTCCTACTGCACCCTTCCTAAATGTAATATGTTGTATATGGTGTCCATGTAATATGATCAGGACCACTGGAATTATGCGGCTGGGGAAATCAAAATTAAGCAGCAGGGTTGTCTAAAGTATGCAGCAAGAAAAGGCAAATTATGTAGTGTAATGAGGCACATTTTAGATAGTATTACCAAATTTTGTGTAATTTCACACATGTTAAAACAATCTGGGAAAAGGTTTCACCTCATTAGTATGCGTTTGACACCCAAATACAGCAATAAGCAACAGAAAGAAGGTGACAAGTCAACTTTTGTGAAGGACTTTCACTATGCAGCAACATAAGTTGCTGTATTTACTTGTAAATTTTGATCTGTTTGAGCTAGAAACAATTTTTTTGTGAATATCTGCAGATTATGCAGCAGATGATGGATTATATGGCAAATTCAAAATTATGCAGCAAAACAATGCAGAAGCAAAATTGTTTATTTCCAGTGGCCCTGAATATGATCTGTGTAGAACAGACTGCACAGCAAATAAAAACCAGAATAGGACAACACATAAGCTGGATGAGAAGCAAAGTAACAAATGCTCCTTTCATTATGCACTTCCTGGAGAAGGACCCCACAGCAGATGGCACTGGATGGCAATTGATCAATATGTGGTGGGTGAAAAAGCCTGAAAGAGGAGGGGACTTTCGATCAATGTTGCAAAGACTGAAATAAAAGTGGATTCAACACTGTAACTCCATTGATAATGGACTAAACACAATGGATGAATGGCATGGTTTCATTGCAAAATGTAACTAGGATGGCTTGCAGTGGGAGGACTTTGATGTATTGGCCACATTATGTGTCTTTGCCCTTATAAGATATGAACATTGCAAATTTCTATGGGTGGGCGATAAACTCTGCTCTGCCGGCAGAGTTTGCAGAGTTTTGCCCAATCTGCGCTCTGCGTGGAGCACAGGTTCAGGTAAAACTCCGCCAACCGCCGTGTGGCGGAGGTTTTTTCTCATGCGCGGCTCAGCAACATTAAATTGGCAAGCAGAAGTGAGAAAATCGAGCGCTAGAATGCCTCCCGGCAAGATTTCTCAACATGGGCAGTCGGGGCAGGTCGCTACCGTTCATGTTGAGAAAGCTGCAGCTTGAGTAGAAAACCTACTTGAGCGTCAGAAAGAAGCAGCGCCCTCTGGCACGCCTTGTGGCACAGTTCATTCTGATTTTACGTCACGGAAAAAGCTCCCGGCGCTAAAAACCAGCGCGAGCAGCGCGACTTGCCAAATTCTGCAGCACGTAGAACTTTGTGGAATCTCCTGGAGTTTTTATGTAACTCCACAGAATTCCACAGAGTGAAACTCCGCGAGTTCTGCCCACCCCTAAATATTTCCCTCAAAATTTGCTTTTTTTATGTGGTGTTAAAACCAATGAGTTGTAGCTAGCACATAAGCTATTGTATATTACGAGGAGCTCTCTTCAATTGAATTTTTCTTTTTAACTACTTCTTTTACTACACAAATTTGTTTATTCATGTTATGTTTCAGATTGTCCGCTTACAGCAGTCTGCTTATTGTGGCGCCATTACCAGCATCCTAGACTGGTGCATTCCTACCCTCCTTTTTGTCTGTGGCCATTTTTTACAACATTTCCCCATTACGATTCACTGCTTCCCAGACAGTGTTGATATGCGCATTCTCGCGGCTCATCATCCGACCAAAGCGCAGATTGTAAGCAAAGTCTTTCTCACTGCACACTAGTGACTTTACACAATGTGAGCGGCTATCCTGACTTTACAGTGAGTTGTCCTAAGAGGTCCTCCTGATAAGAGAACAATTTAGACCCTTTCGTACTATCTGCCTTTAAAGTATTAATATTGCAGCAGGGGCCCAGTACCACTCATGGTTTACTTCATGGAGAGGTTGCACAATTTGAAACAGCCATATATCAGTGAGTAAGTCAATGCCTGTCATGTGCACTCTATTTTAATATAATCATTTTGTAATACAGTTGGTTTTTACATGACGGGCCCTTATTTTCAGAACCAGTGAGTGAGTACAATTTAGTTGCCCTCACTTTGGTATTTACCTTTATCCTTGATACATACTAGTCTGCAGGGGCGGCTCCTCCACTAGGGCAGAGGAGCGTCGCCCCACTGCTTTCTCCCAGTGTGAGAAGCAGAAACATAAAATGGTAATAACTTTCAGTTATTACCATTTTATGTTTGGTTGTGGGAGGGCGGGGATGCTCTGTGAGAAGCCAGGGCAGGGGAGGTTTGGTGTGCCCACTCCTGAGGGCGCAATGACTGTTTGGACGGCCCTCTGGGGCCGCCCAAACCAGTCATGCACACTCTGATCTTCTCCATGCAGGCTGCTATGCAGCCTGCATGGAGAACATGCCCCCCCGTAAGCCCCTGGCTGGGCGGTGTCCCCACCAATCACAAGGGTGCTTGCAGCGTTGTGATTGGCTTAGGGGAGGGTCCAGAGGGAGCCTGGCTGCCTGCTTCCTGTTCCTGCCGGAGGCAGGAGAGCAGGAGCCGAGAAGACGCGGGACGCGAAACCCGGCCCGCGGAAAGGTGAGTCTATTTTTTTTGTTTGTTGTTAAATTAAACCCCCCCTTCCCAGCGGCCCCCTGCTCTCCACATGCCCGCCCTGCCCCCCCACCCACGAGACATGCCAGCCGCGACTGCTAGTCTGTGTATGTCTGGATATTTAATTTGTTAAAATTTAGGTGCCAATGAAGTCATACCTATCAGATCTCTTTGGGACTGTTTTCCTACAACCTTTTAACAGGTATTTCTTTTGTGCATCATAGCCTAGCTGCTGCCTACATTTATTATAGCCTTATCATTTTACCCCTTTCCACCTAGATTTTGTTTGGGTCAAAACATCATTGACAATACAATATACAAACTAAGCTACATAGATGTCTAACACGAGATTCCAGCCTAACATTATTAAATGTAGGCTTGTTGAGCCAATAGATTAAGTCGAATGTCTTTTGTACATACACACCTTATATGTTTTTTACATCTTTCTTTCTTTTGTGTAATCACTGGGGACACTAAGCACATACGTTTCTCTGTCACTATCCTACGCCAAGCACTAGGTACAAAAACATTTTTTAATAGTTCCTTTGTCTTTATTTTTTATTGATAATACACCTATTGTTAATGAATTGTTTAGGCTAGACTTATTCTCTTTCTCCCACATTTTTTGTTTTCAGTGATTAAATCAACTAACTAATAATTATCCACTGTTAGTTGAGTCCTTGGTGTTGGTCAACCATTATTTTTTGCATAGTAGCATACGATATTGGCACTCATAAATAGGTCATTTATCCACTTCTTGTGTGGCTGTGAACCTACTGCCATTGTTTCAACAGCTGGGGTAAACATGGTCAGGGATACTACCAGAAAGCGAGGTTTAAACATCATGCTATAAAATATCCTAGTCAGAAGATTGACTTTCAAAATATTGTGAAGGTAACGATATATAGGCAACTATAGATTTACTATCCTTAACTCAATGCATTTGTACCTTGAGGGTATATATCTGCAAGGTATGTAGATGTGGAGTAAATTACTTAAGTGCTGTGGACCAACTGTTTATGTCCACTGCAATACCTCAGAGTGCGGTTTGTACACAACACTGCAGGACAAAATTGTTCTCGTGTGTGCATTAGAAGCATCGTTTTAAAAATAAAAATAATGTTGGGGCATGAGTGAAGAGCTTCCTTCTCATCCTAGGATAATTTTTTTAAATCTGTGCGATGCACAGCGTGTGCAACCCTCTGACGTTACACTGATCGAAAGTGGAATTAGTCAGCGCCATTCGGTTTTACTTTGTTCGGCGATAAGGGACATATCTCAGCCCCCTGAGTGCTGATCCACTCTGGAGCTGTACCACTGTAAAGGGGACAATGATCTCTTTCTAGCTGTACCTCACCCTCTTTGGGAAATGTCTTTATGAAGGTGATCCCAAAGCAGGGATCCACCCAAACGAGATCCGGTATAAAGTTTCTGAAGGAGACTGGCCTCCATGGGAATCGGCCAGTGCCTCACCACATAAAACTTACATTGAATCTTTCTGCCACCTTGAGGGGCAAGTAGGGGACTAGATGTCAAGGATAATTATTTGATTAAAAAAGGTGCTGGGGCAGCCTGCTCTTGCATTGAGTCATGCCCCTCACCTAAAAATCCCCCCATCAGTCTTTCTTCTCTTGCAAGAGGGAGGTAATTGGGGGATTTACCCCCCATTCTGCCCACCCTTTGTTTTATTTTTTAATATAGGGGCGGTGTTGGCTCACCCAAACATTGGGTCATGCACCCACCACATAACAAGATAAGCAGACCTTCTGCCACTTCGGGAGCGGTAGGAGGCATAAAGTCCACTAGAGACCAGAGATCATTTATAGAAGGGATGAGTGTGCTTCACCCAGGAAGTGCGCTGTGCCCCTACTCCATAACAGGCTGAACATTCTTTATGGATTTCCCCCAACCCCCCAATCTGCCTCTCATGCTGGGCAGAGAGCCCAAGGAAAACCAGGAAACATTAGTAAAAAAGAAAAGAAGGGCTGGGGGCAGCACATAAGGCATCAGGCCGTGACCCTACCCCATAATGACCCCCAACAGCCTCTCTGTCCCTGTGGGCAGATTAAAGGGGCAGAAAACTCCCTGGTGTCTATTGGTGGAAATTTATATAAGGGGTGGTGGAGGCCCGCAGAGGCATTGGGCCATGCACATAACCCAAGGTCCAGCAGCTTTTCTGCTCCCTTGAGTGAAAGAGTTGGGGAGTTTACCCCAATGTGCCACCCACTATGTTGAAGTGATGGTTTAAAATTAAAATATATGAGATGGTGGGGGCAGCATACACAGGCATCGGGCCTTATCCTCACCCCTGAGCCCCAACAGTCTTTCTGCCCCCCCCCCATGAGGCAAATCTAGGGGGTTTACCCCCAGTCTGCCACTCAGAGGGGGCAGAAAGCCCACTACACACAGGCATGGTTTAAAATAAAAAAACGGGTGTGGATCAGCTCACTTCTGGTCATGCCACCTACCCCATAAGCTACAACAATCTTTCTCTCACTTGAGGGGTGAGATTGGAGGATATACATGCAACCTGCCATTGGAATGGAGCAGAAAACCCACTGGATGCCAGTGACATTTAAAAAAAATAGGGTAGGATTGGCCTTCGCAGCATCAGGCCGTACTCCCACTCCTAAAGCCCAAATAGTACTTCTACCCACCCAGAGCCTAGAGCATCCCTTTCCCCATGGCAGGCAAGATGAAATTTAGATTCAGTTGGTGTTGTTTCGGCATATGGGCCAGCAGAAAGGGGATAAATCCCAATATCCTCTCATTTAGTGGATGAGTGGCTGCCCAAATCGGGCTCTTGGTCAGCCGGCAACCAAGGAATCCTACGAACACTGTGCATTTCTGAAACCTAGAAACCCATGCAAATCCAGGGTGGTGTGGCTTGCACATGTTAGAGTGTTGTGCAGTTTATATTTTTGGGCATTACTTTTTACTCATATTCTTTTTATTGAAATTATAACACATTACAACAAGATGCAACATAGCCACTAAAAGCCATTGTATCAGAAGTCATTGGATAATATAGAGGTGTCTAAGGCAGCACATAATAATAAGCAATACATGCATCAAGGATATATTCGCAAAAGGCTCCAGTAACACTTTGTGTCACCTAACAAGAAAGAAAGAGACAAACAGATGTCGAAATAAATAAAACAATTTTAGGTCAAGGATATCCGCATAACATGTCACTGAGTGTGTAGTGTCGTGCATTATTGCATGCATGGGTGTCGCAGAGGGCATATGGGTAGAAAAAGGCATGCCTTTTAGGTCAGGCATTGGGAGAGAGTCAATCAAAACGTTGCAATGCCCTGAGTCTCAGTTGATTGGAGCAGGTGACTTCCAGGCGACTCAAGTTGTGGATCAAAGGGTACCAAATATGTTGGAATTCAGTTTCTGTCAACGGTAGGGTATGGGATATTTGTTCCATTGCTAATACATGCCAGAGATGGGTGAAGAATTGGGCAATTGAGGGAGTAGCTGTTTTTTCCACGTCAACGCTCTGAGCTGCCGTGCAGCATTGAGCATGTGGCTAATAGGTTTCCAGTCCGTGTAGGTCATTGCTTCCAAGCCAAAAAGGCCAATACACAGTACCACTGCAAGTCGGGGATGGGGTATCCTATGGTAGCTTTAATGTGCCCCAAGATCTCTTTCCACTAGTTGGCAATGAGGCGGCAGGACCACCAGATGTGATAAAACTCTCTTGCCGTAAGGCCACATCGCCAGAGGGAGGATGTGGTTAGGTAGATAGTGGCGAGATGAGCCAGTGTATAATAGCATTGGATCATGAGCTTATAAGCTGTCTTTCTGTGTGACAGACAGTGATAGGTTTTGGGAATGTCGTGCCTGAGGGTTTACCCTTGTTTTGGCGAGATGCCCTCTGTCATGGTATCCTGCCAGCAATGTTGATAAGAGTGGCCTTGAGGGGGTATTGAATGTTGGAGGGTCTGATATGTGTGGGATATACAGCCCCTTGGACCCATCAAACTCTCTCACCAGCTTTCAAAAGGGGTATATGGCTTGATAGCCTTGGTGGGGTGTAGTGCCGAGTGATGCAATTGGCAATACTGTAACCTCGTTATTTCCAGGAGCTCATATTCAGACTTACATTGGTCAAAGGATTTAATGACAAGTCCCACAAAGAGGTCCCGTGGAGTCCTGCAGTCCCTAATCTCTCAGCTAGGGAATGAGTGGGACTTGAATGCGGGTGTAAAATCAGGGTTGCGCACAATCGGTGTGTTGGGGAGAAGAAATTAGTAAGTCCCCTCTTGAGTGCCAGTTTGTCCCAAATGTCAAGAACTGTCCTAATGGGGGAGCTAGATAAGTGCTGTGTTGACGGGTGTGCTTGGGCAGCCAGGCTATGCCCCAAAGGGGCCGGCAAGCGACTGCCCTATCCATATGGAACCAGTGTTTCTCACTTTTGCGGACCAGCCACTCAGAGATGTATCGGAGGTGGGCAGCTCAATAATATTCGAGTAGATTAGGGCAGTTTACTCCACCCTTGTCTCTAGATTGCATCAGTAAAAAGTTGGAGATCCTCGGCTCCTTCTCATTTCAAATGAAGGAGCAAATGTCTCACTGTAGGTGAGAGATATTGTCCTGGGAGATCGGAGTGGGCAAGGGTTGGACATTCATTTTTGTGAGATTGATGCGCCACAGCCAGGAGAGATAAAGGGGTCTCCATCATCGGAGATCTGTCAGAATGGATTTCCGGAGTTGCGGCTATTTGGCCTGCGTGCAGGAGGACAAGATGGGAGTGAGGTTGAGACCTAAATATCGGATTGTGTTGGTAGCCCATTGAAATGGTGCTAGGGCTTGCAGGGCAGGGAGGTCCTGTTTGGGTTTAGTCAGATTAAGTGCATAAGATTTAGTCAGGTTCATTTTGAAGCCCAAAACTGCCTCGAACGCGGTGAGGCTGTCAACAATTGCCAGCAAAGAGGTAGCGGGTCGAGAGATAGTGAGCAAGAGGTCGTCCGCGAACAAGCTGATCTTATGTTCTCGGCCCCTGAAGGGAATGCCTGCAATGGCTGCGTTACGGCGGATGTCAATGGCCAAAGTCTCAACAGCCAAGGCGAAAAGAAGGGGCGAGAGCGGATACCCCTGACGTGTGCCCCTAAGAATGGTGATGGGAGCCATGTGTCACCCATTGACCCGGATGATAGCCAAAGGAGCAATATACAAAGCCCTAATCTTAGCATTCAGCTCCGGCCCTAAACTAATCTTACCCAAAACTACCCGGAGGAAGGACTAGTCCACCTGGTTATAGGCCTTCTCCATGTCACGCGAGAGAAGGCAGGCTGAGATGTTGTGGCAGTGAACCATTGAATATTTCTCCAGTCGCACATTGTCCGCCCCCTGCCTGTTAGGAATTAAGCCCATCTGGTCACGGTCAATAAGCCCTGGAAGATAGCGCTCAAGTCTAGTGGCTAAGATCTTCCTATAGATCTTTGCATCCGTTTTGAGAAGAGCAATGGAGTGATAAATCGAGCAGTGCATGGGGTCCTAGCCTGGTTTGGGTATGATTGAGCTCTCCGCCGCTGCCATGGAGGGTGTGAGGCTCATGTCCTAAGTGAAGGAGTTAAACAGCCTTAGTAGGTGGCCCTGCATATTGGGAGGAAACAATCTATAAAAAAAAGGACAGGAAGCCTATCAGGAGCTTTACCTAGTGGGAAATACTGAACCGCCCGATGCAACTCCTCAAGTGTGATTAAGCAGTCAAAGAGCTCAGCGTGTTAGGGATGAATGGAGTCCCAGTAGCATGCACTTAATTATCCCTCAACAGAGGCTGGCAGGACAGTATCTCGCATGTTTAGAGATTGATAATAATCATGGAACACCCGCTATTTGTCTCACTCAGAAATTGTCCAAACCCCGTCTCCACAATGTGTGACCTGAACTGGGCCTGGCAAAGCTTATGTGCCAACAAAGTTCCCCCTTTGTTCCCCCCTTCATAGTATTTTTGGTTGAGGACTAGGAGGAAGCGTGCTGCCCTTTTGGTGAAATGTGCTCTCATTTGGCCACAGAGAAGAGCTAGTTGCCGTTTCTTGAGTCTAATGGGGTTAATTTGGTCCTGCCTTTCTAAGGCTTTAATTTCAACCGCCAAATTGGTTTTCACGAGACAAGCTTCCCTCCCATTGACTATGGCAGAAATCACCCCTCTTATGGTAGCTTTGAAACTGTCCCACAACATATGCAGCGAAGAGTCCGCAAGGACGTTCAGCTCAAAATACTCAGTATTTCACTTACGAATCTCGGCCACATCCACTGAGTCCTGAAGTAGCCTTGGAGTAAAGCGCTAGTGCACTGGGCCCATAGGAAATGGGCCAGTGCAGGCCCAGACCAATTCTATGTGGGAATGGTCAGTGATGGAGACGTCTGAGAAGTATCCACCCCGTCGAGGTCATCAAGAAGGGAATGAGTTAGGGAGACATGGCCAAGCATGAGTATGATGTATGAAAATGGGAATAAAAGGAACAGTCATGCACGTCTAGGTGTTTGTAGCATCAAGCGTCCACTAGCCCCAAGTCCATTATGTCAAGCTTAAGTTAAACAGACAGCCCCAGTGCCCTGATATGTGACCGTACTCCTGTCTAAGGTTGGATCCCAGACTAAATTAAAATCCCCGCCAACTAACATCTCACCCTCCACCCTCATCAGCTGTTGCTGTGCAGTATGTCTGAGGTAGAGGTCCTTGCATGGTTGGGGGCGCAGATGCTAAGTAGCGTGAGCGGCTGTTTGCCCCTAAGCATACACAATTTTAAGAAAGACCGCACCTTGTCTCTTATTACCTTTGACACCACAGAGCGGAAGCCAGCTTTGCAGAGGACACCCACGCCAAACGTCTTGGTGGGAGCGTGGGCCCAGTATCACAGCGGATAGCTCAGGTGGGCCATCCGGTGGCTGTCTGCCCCCATGAGATGAGTCTCCTGGAGGAGTACAATATCCGAGTTGTGTTGTGATATGTAAACCCATACCTGCTTGTGCTTGTCAGTTAAGTTAGCCCACGGATATTCAGGAAGAGCAATTTAGTACCCATGGGTGGATCAGTGGTGGGGGAGAGCACGCTAGGGACTCATGGTACTTGGAGAGTGGCTGTGTGTTAGGGAGTGGGGGGAAGGGGCAACATCCAACGAAGTCCCGGCTCTTACTCCCAGCATTGAGCCCAAAAGGAGCGTCAGCTGTGTGGGGGCTGATGGTGTTCCAAGAGAGGGAGGATCGTGTCCCCCACAGGAGTCAAGCAATGGCACATTGATGGGCTGTGGCACCTCACCCTGTTGTAAATGTTTAGGGTCTTCGCGGTTCCTGTGGAAGTCAACCAGGTGGCCAGCAAAGCAGAGGTGGTAGTGAATCAAGGAAGAAGTGCGGTGGCAGTTTTTAGCCCCCTGTGGTGTCAAGCACCACAGATTATACAGCTGCTGAGGCTGCAAATTCCACCTCAGACTGCTCAAGTGGAGCAAAAGACACTATCAAGGTGTGAGTACTCACTGATCCGGCCAGCTGTAGGGGCCAGGCCAATGCGTTGTAGATGCAGATGCTAGGAGGCCAATGCCCCCCCCCGAGCAGAGGTCCAAGGGGGCGATGATAGAGGGCGTGGGCACGGCCAGAACACTTACAAGGTGCCGCGCCGCCCTCAGCCAGCCACCTGGGCCACATGGGCAGGCCCATCGATGCTTCAGTATTATACCGCCATTCAGGGCTCCGACTCAAGAAGAGGGGGCGTGAACCTGTATGTGTCTCTGTGGGACGAGTTTCTACTGCTTAGGAGGTGAAGCCAGGGAGAAGAGGAATGTCCACTGCTGTCTGGTGGTGCTCCCACCTCTCTAATGGCAGATCGCTCTTCTACTAGCAGTCGCTGGAAGGGAGAGGCAGGGATATACAGCCAAGCCTCCCACCATGTGCACTCACCGGGCTGCCAGCGAAGGTAAAGCCATAAGGTCTCCGGGCCTGTCCTCTCAGTCCTCATCCTCGTTGGGCCGCTTGCAAAATGGTGGCTTTATCCCCAACACCGGCGTCTAGGCAAGCCCAGAGCCAGATTGTAGGTAGTGTGACCTGCGGGGTTATCGGGCCTGCCCTCCACCACAGGTGAACCCTTCCACCGTAGGTAGCAGGCAGACCTCTGGCACCCCTATGCCTCAAGGCTGAGTTCCGCAGCAGGTAGCACGGCTGGGAAGGAGATGGTAGCCCTGCAGTGGCAGGCTGTACCGCCAGCCCCGGGATGCTCTAGGCAGCATTACTCTGCCTACGGGGGCCAAGAGTCCCTGACAGCCTTGCACCTTTGGACCACACCTCTGTGCCGCAGATCCGTTGGGTGTTGAGTCGATCCGCCATACATCATCTCCACAGGCCGGGCAGGTCGCGAGATCGTAGCAACAAGATGCCTGCTCAGCCAGGGTCAGATCTGGCCTTGCCAGGAAGCCTGTGATGCTGCTGCCGGGACAGCTGCTATGGGGTCCAACAGCTACTCCTCCGCAAGCACAAGAAGGGGGTGAGTGCCCTGCTGGGGTTAACATTGTTCGGGTGCGGTCCTGGTGTTCAGAATGGCAATTGAAGGCCAGTGGGGGCCCGGAGTGCAAGCAAGACTCGTCTCACTCCATCTTCAGCCAGACCACGCCCCTATTTTTTACATTATTAACAAGGTGCAGAATGTGGATTTACTCTCAAATGTAAATATTGACATGGTGCTATTGCATTTGAAACAAATTTGCTATGACGTATTAAAGTGCTTTTATTCTGGCTCATGCTAACTAGGCCTCAGTTAGGTCTCAACGCCATCTTGTCCAAAATGGATGTCTTCTTCTGCATGTTTAATAGTCATCATTTCTGCAACACACAGTGCCGGGACTGCTGCTGTGGGGTCCAACAGCCCCCCCCTCCCCCCGGCAAGCCGAAGAAGGGGGTAACTGCCCCACTGGGGTTAGCATTGTTTGGGTGCAGTCCTGGTTCTTAGGATGGCAATCGAAGGCCAACGGGGGGCTGGAGTGCAAGCGAGACGCTTCTCACTCCATCTTCAGCCAGTCAACGCCCCTATTTTTGTACATTAACAAGGTGCCTCAGTTAGGCCTCAACGCCATCTTGTTCAAAATTGATGTTTCCTTCTGCATGTTTAATAGTCATCATTTCTGCAGCACACAGTGCAGGGACCGCTGCTGTGGGGTCCAGCAGCCCCCTTGCCTCCGCAGCGGAAGAAGGGGGTGAGTCCCCCGCTGGGGTTAGCGTTGTTCGGGTGCAGTCCCGGTGCTTAAGATGGCGATGGAAGGCCAGCGGGGGCCCGGAGTGCAAGCGATACGTATCTCACTCCATCTTCAGCCAGACCGCACCACTATTTTTGTACATTATTAAAAAGGTGCAGAACGTTTATTTACTCTACAATATACACACTGACATGGCGCTATTGCATTTGAAACAAATTTGCTATGACATTAAAGTGCTTTAATTCTGGCTCATGCTAACTAGGCCTCAGTTAGGCCTCAATGCCATCTTGTTCAAAATGGATGTCTCCTTCTGCATGTTTACTAGTCATCAATTCTGCAGCAGACATTCAAGCAAAGTTATGTTTGTAAATTGACACTGTTCTTGTTGTTTTAGAGCAAAAGTTTCTATCATGAACACACTAATGTTGCAGTTTCTTAAGGCCCTTCTGCTAGCTTACTGTACTGCGTTCATTCACAATAGTTTGCTGTTGTTCTTGTAACTAGTTTGTCCTGCCATCAGCGGGTGACATTACCACAGAATGGGCGGAATCAATATTCATGTAGTAGGATAGTGCTTAGATAGCAAGGCAATAAGAGGTTTAATAGAACCATGCTCCTATTTGCTAAAAGTGTAATTCTCTTGCTCACACCATGATGATTTTGCCGAAATTATTGCTTTTCTATGCAAGAAACCTGGGGGTGAGCCAGGACACTTTCCTGATTCTTTTGTGTGCTACAAGGGATGCTGCTTATTTGGGACTTAATTTTTTCTACTTTTTGACCTTATTCTGCATTGCTTTATTTACTGACAGCCTTAATGGAAATAACTTCATGCATTCACATTTTCAATTTCTGTACCGCACGTTTATGATTTTTATAATAAATCTTTAAAAATGACTATTTCTGCTCTTGAACTCAATTAATGAGTCTGTACTTACTTAACGGACTGTAAATTTAACATGCTGTAAGGTGTATCATCTCTAGGAAACGTTGCCTCATGATATGGAGACTGAACACTATCTCCAATTCATCCACCCGTGGGTGTGCTGTTGAGATAATATTTTGGGGTGTACAATTTAGAGGTTCCAGCACCCACGAAGTTTTGATAGCAGAGGATGGTTGTGAGATTAGAGCACCTCCTTTTTTGCTTTAGGGTTTTTCTTTTACCCTGTCCTTTGTCACAGTGGATTTTCCTGGTGAATTATTTGCTGAGTTCCTGACCTGCAATGCCGTTCTGAGCAAAGAGGATTGTAACTATAAACAGGGCAGAATGATGCTTGAGATTGAGAGTGTTCTGGTGTGTTTTGGAAGTATTGTGGTTTGTGTTATGTGATGGATTATTATGATGCATGTGAGGTTTTTGGTTATGCAATGCTGGTTCTTGGTTCAATTGGTGGATAGATTACTGTGATACTGATGTGCTCGTCTTATTTGTGATTTGCGTTGAAGAAGTTTTGGTTCTGTCATTTGTTGATTTGGTAATTGGATTAACTGAAATTCAAGATCTTGAGATACTATTGTGAACTTGTCTGCACAACGATAGTGCGTTTTGCAAGGCACTGCATTCACATAGATGGGGATTTTACTGAAGTAAGGAGTTTCCTTTGCAGGGTTTGCGTGTCTAAATAGTTTGTGTTATTTGCTCCTTGGTGCATGGAAGTAAGTACTAACCAGAAGTGGATTGCTTCTGGACAGGAGTCTGATTTAGTGTGAATTGAGTTTGACAAGTGCTGCAGAGGTAATAGTCTCTTTTCTATTGTTTGTAAGATTATTTTCATTTTAACTAGCTGAATTTTCTCCTATTTTGGTTGAGGAGACAATATTTATTTTGTTTATTTGTGCACGTTCATTGAAGAAGGTTGTGCAATTATTTTTTTGTTCACAGAGAAGACGTGTTGTGATTGATTATTCAGCTGAGGAGTCGCGCTGGCATTGGTGAGACATCACGACAGAGTCGTGCTGTCATTGGTTGGTTGCTGTCAGAGTCGCTCTGTGATTGGTTGATCTTTGGCATAGCCACACTGGCATTGCTTGTCGCAGCTTGTTTTGTGTGAAGTGTTTGGATTATTTTGCGTGAGAATAATGGGTGCTGTGTTGAAAAAGACTAAATCCTTTAGCATACCTGCTATGGAGGGACAAAACACACCTGCAGAGGGTTCGTCTGCTTATGAAATGTTGACGAATATTGGGCTTAATAAGTGCACCTGGATTCGTGATTGACATGAACACACCTCGGTGACAAGGACTTGCAGTTTCCTATAGACAACTAACATTAGAAAGCCAGGTATCCTGATACAGAATGAGAGAAAGTCATTACCTAGACCTACACACTTTGGGGCATTGAATAAATGGGATTGGAGGGCCACGAAGAAGGAAAGGAAGAGAATGAAAAAGCAGATTAAGAGTTCATTTAGACAATGCTTAGAAAGCAAGTGGGACAATCAGGAGAGATGCTGGAGGCAGGATGGTAGAAGGAGTGAGAACTGTTCCTGTAATAATTAAAGAAACAGCAGTCAAAAAGAAATTCAATGAGGGAGACAGAGAGAGGTGGAGCCAAGAACAGGATTCAGATGAGGAGGATAACTTTTAGAATGATCTTTTAAATTGCAGACCTCCTCCATCTACTGGTGGTATGAGGAAACAGGTCTCCAAAGTACCTGGTATGGGTGCAGCAGGAGAGAGTACGAGTGTACAGGCACAAGGATTAACAGTACTTGCAGTAGTGGCTACATTACTGAGTGCTCCCCCTGAGAATACGGGGATACATTTGTCAAGTACTAGTAGAGATACTACTGCTGTCACAACTCCAGTTTCTAATGACATGTCTGCCACAGTCCCTGCTGAGTCTCCTGAAAAGAGGGGAATTAATATTGGACTGTTAAAGATTGAATTTGGAGATGTTCAACTGGGAACATTTGATTTAAATAGACTGATGTCTTACAACATAGATGAAATGAAAAATCTAATCAGAGAAGCAGAGAGGTGTGCGAATGAAGCACACAATAAATTTGAAGAATTAGTTGAAGAATATGGAGTGAATATAAGCATAATGAGGAATGTACAGAGAAATTATAAAATTGATTTGACTAACGAAATAAAACAGCTGGGCTCGGTCACTTTATGAGCTCAAATTACGAACTTGGTGGAGAAACTTAAATAATGGAGATATTTAAAGAAGTACATAGAAAAGTGGAATAAGAATGTTGCTACTAAAAAGAAAGAGACCAAGATAGGAAAGAAAGCAAAGGTGATTGTTAGTGATTTAGAAACCGAGACAGTGTCACAATTGCCTCTGAAAGGTGCATGGAGGGAATTAAGTGCATGTACTTTGGATTAGAGGTGAACTTTATGCATTTACAATGAATTTTCCAAAGTTGAGCGAGGAACCTGATAAGTGGTACAAGGAGGTTTATAGATTGGTGACGATTTAAAAAAATGCTTTGGACTAATTTGAATGTGTCATTTGAAATTGTTATTCCTGATGATGTATGTAGTTTAAGGACGCTGTTGCTTGGCCGACTGAGGAACCAACTAGAGTTTCACCAAATAAAGCTCCAGCTAAAATAGTTACTGACAAATATAAAGCAATGAGGGATCATTTGAAAAAGAAGGTGCCAGAGAAAGAAATAAATTGGGGAAACATCATGAGAGCGACATAAGAGTCAAAGGGGTCGGTGTATGCTTATTATGAGAGGCCTATGCAGATTTATTGTAAATACTTTGTAAATAGTTGAAGAGCCCTAGAAAGAAGGTGTTAGCAGTTTTATATAGTCTTCTGTTTTGGGTTTGTGTCTCGGGCTTAGTTCATATATTTAGTAGAGTGTAATGTGTTGGCAGACTAAGGGAATCTCAAATATGTCAAGAATTGTAGTGATTGTTTTGATGGGAAACAAAGAAGGATTAAAGAGAAGTTGATAATAGCTTCAACAAAGCAAATTCAGAGAAGTGGCAAAAATTAAATGATGGGCTTTGATTAGGATTTTGTGCCACCTGATAATTCTGGAATGAATGGGGATCATCACATGCAAGGTGTGAGAATGGAGAATGAGATGGTGCAGCTTCAAGGTCATAGTGAAGGAGTCGTGAGTAAATCTGGAATGAATGCAAATATCAATTTGCTGAAGAAGAGCACTGCTTTTCATTTCTGCAGCAAAATTGGGCACTAGACGTGCAAGTGTAGGCAGAATCCTGATCGATTTTAGAAGAATTATGTTCCCCAGATGCAGCGAACCGCAGATCAGATGCAGACAGACATCCACAATAATAATGAAGAAATGTTTTAGAGGATTGAGCCCCTTGGTTAACATGGTTTGGTAGCCTACTTTTTCGCTGAGGTTTCCAATGCACTCAGCCATTGTAGTTATTAGTCATTTTGCTTTAAACAAGTAGACTAAAATAGTGATAAGGTGTCTACACATAACACAAATGACTACATTAACAGAATGCAACGGGAGAGTCATAAATCAAATAAAGTCAAAAGGTCTGGCTTTTTGTTAGAAGTGTTTGCTAATTGTTGGGTGATTATGTGCATATGTGGGGCCCTCAGCTGTCCTAGAACGAATTTCCCACAATGAAGCAACACCTTCAGCGATAGCAATATCACATTTGTGAGTAGCGCCATTTAGCTGAACAAACTGCATTAGCGGATGTAGACTACACCCTCACAGAAGACTGTTATGAAAAGGACCTAAGATCAAAAGATGAAGTCTGTGTTATAACTGATATAATTAATAGGCATATACAGCAACATATATCAGACTAAAAACCAGGGCTCGAGTCGGGGTACCACGCGGGTGGACGGCGTCCCCCCACTTATTTTACTGGGTGCACGCCATCCCCCCTGCCCAAAAGCTGGCCGCATTGAGGGCTTCACGAGGAAATCAAAAAATCCCAGCGGTCTTTCTAACCAGTGTTCCCTTCATATCACGTGATTCATTGTCTCATTAAACCCACAGTTTGATGCTGAAAGCCTCGCAGATTGTTTATTATCATGAGGTTTGCTGCTGGCAGTCTGCCCCCATCACCTTTCGTGACGTCACTTCCTGTCGTGACGTCACTTCCGGTGACACCACCTAACTTGGAGCGCCCCCACTTCTTTTTTTAGGACTTGTGCCCTGCTAAAAACTTTGTTTGAACTGCCAGCAACGGCAGGAATTTTGTTTATCTCAAGAAACACTGTCTAGTTAAAATTTGGTAACCAAAAAAAAAGTGAATTAAATAGGGTAGTTAGATCCAGCAGTACAATAACACACATATGCATATACGGATATTAGTAAAAGTGGAGTTCACAATGTGAAAGTAGTATTTATTTAGTATATCTGAAGAGGTAGTACAAGGGTGTTAGTTGCATTAGGATGGTAATACGTGTTCTAATAGCATTTGTGCTAACTAAATTTGGTTGAAAAGGTGATTTCATATGTTTAAAAAGGTTAGTATTAGCGGAAATTGCAGGAATGTGTGCACAGCAGTTTTGTTAAGGCAGGATGACTGTTAGGAGTTAGTATCCTAGTAGGTTTTGTTAGGAAGAGAATTGTATGGGTTAGGTACTAATAATATGGCTACATCACTGGAGCATAGACAAAAGGGAAGCATTTTTTGTTAATTTTTTAAGAACGGCTGTGTGCAAACATGCCTTTACTTAATCAAAAGGCAATATCAGTGGAACTTACACAAGGTCACTATACTTGCTGCATTGTTAGAAGCCGACGCGTGTCTATGTCTTCATTTTGTGAATGAAAAATGTAACTCCAACAACATGTTATTTTGACAGGTATAGTAAATGAAGGAGCAAGTGCCATTAGTGGCCCCGCTATGCAAGATTACCAGTTGCGATCGTCCCGGTGCAGGATTGCGAGCAATAATGTAAAAAAGGCTTAGTCAGTTTGGAATACCTCCACAAGAGTAATACATAACAGCATCAGCTGCAACGCCCCCTAGCGTAAAGGGAATAATGTTACTAATAAGTCTCCCAATGCTGCATGATTAATCATTCAAATATCAGCTTTAAATAAATATATTTTTGAAATTTTTGGTTCTGAAAATACACCTAGTTTTGCCTCAAATACACACTTTCAATTTTGGCATACACATATTAATTCAACCAAGCACAAATTTCTAATGTATTATGCTGGGCTGCACACAGGAGAGCTACTCACAGGTAGCTGGAGGGCTACCAGTAGCTCATGAGCTACTCATTGGAGAAGCATTCAAACAGCACCTACTTCCGTAAGAAAATGGCGATAACTCAGCAATTTAAATATCACTGTGCCAGCAAAGCAGTTACATCGAAAAATACACATTGACTCTCAATTGTCCTGTCACATCTGTGTGCTAAAAAAAGAGTTACTTGACACCTTTCACCTGGGCCAATGTAACAATCCACAAAATGCCATGGCCTTGATGGACAGGCCATTCAAACAATGACAAGCCATCAAAAAAATACATGAATGCCAACAGCTATAAGGGTCTGACCCAAAGACCACTCTTTCTCTCTCTCTGTACTTCTTTTACCATACTTATTTGAAGAATAGATGACTTGAGATCTTCCACGCAGCTAAAGTTGATTGTACTTTTTCAAAGAATTGATAACAAAAGCAATTCTACACAGCTACAGCTGTCTATATCTAAACCTCTAGAGATTAAGATTGCATTTACATTATATTTTTTGCAAATGAAATTAAACAACAAAAACTAATCATTTGCAGCTCCTCACAATAGTTACTGTGCATAACAGTAGGAAAGTAGGTAATTTCATTTCTTATCCGATAGGAAATCTATTTTTCCAGAGCAAATACTTCAGTAGAAGCAAATAGGATGCCATCACCGATGAAAGAAAGAGACTGGATTGGGAATAAGTGGGAGGCCATGGTAAAGGTTTGACAATCATATCCCAATGAAGCTGACATCCAGGTGTGATCCTCTAGTCACTCCCATGGCCTGTGTTGTGGGGCCACCAAGTTTGAAGTCACTCCTACTTTGACAGACTGCTTCCTGGACAAAGGGCAGGACAGAGGAGGGGCAACCTCTACAGAACGAACTAAAAAGGGCAGGATGCTCAGGACCTGATTTATAGTTTGTCAGAGATGATACTCCATTGCAACGGTGACGATGTACCCTCTCCGCCAAACTGAAGGTCTGCCCGCTTCATTTAGAGTCGGGTGGCCCTTCAGTATGTTGACTACTCCTTCTCCGCTGCAAAATATACCTCTGAAGACCCGACAAAGTAAGGGCTGTCGGAGGTTTGTCCATTTGACCGCTCACCCAATTTAAAGTGGCAGACAAATGGCCAGTTTCACTGTTTGTCACTGCTGCTAAAGCCTGGCGGTAAGGGACAGTTTAATTACCTCAACACCATGGGAGAAAACTCCACCGGTGAGGGGGTAATTGCTTATTTTATGTTTTTCAAAAAGAAAATCCTGCTTTGGAATTTTCTTTTTGAAAATATAAAACATTGAAAGTTTGCCGCACTGCTTCATCATGTTGATGGAGCCTCTGTCAAATGTTAAATGCATTTGCAAGAACCGCTGTGACCGTGGTTCCTGTGATTGCAAGAGATGTACACGGGGCTCGCAGACATCTCAAAATTTGTCTGGGGAGGCAGGTACTCCCTCAGTGTGATCGAGTACTTTGCTTTGTTGCCCTGACGGAGTAAATTCCCATCCACAAAACTCTAAATCAAGCCCTAAATTTCATTTCAGTGGGAAATGGATGATAAAAAGGGGAGCTTGAACCTCCCAAAATTGTTATATTGAAGCCGTATATCAGCATGGAGAAGCTCAGCATGACTTTTGCCTGTTGTGACCTGGGCTGGGGACAAAGGTCTGCTAGTCTCCCTGCTGGGTGAGGGAATATCATTTAGGAGAATTAAGACCACTCACCCTGGAACCTGGAGCACTAGCATCTGCCTGCCTGCCAAGACAAGAAGACAATGTGAGGAGAAAAAGAGTGCCTGGAAGGAGCAAGGTCCAGTGGGGATCCTGTTGAGTGGACCCATGAAACAGAGTGTGGAATTTCAGTCCGGGTTGAGGACCGTGGTAACTATTGGGCTGTCCGTCCGAGTGCTGTTGTTCATGAACCCCATATGCCGCGTGGGGGCCGCAGTGAAGATTGAGAACCATTGCACAGATCAAGCTGTCCACCTGATTTCTGTTGTTCGATACCCCCATATGCCAGGTGGGGGCTAACTTGGAGATTGACGACCATTGCACCCATCAGGCTGTCTGCCTGAGTGCTGCTGTTCACGACCCCATATGCCAGGTGGTGGTTGTGGTGAAGATTAAAGTCCATCGCCCTGCTGTGACAAGAGGTGCGCCATCGCCTAGTGCAGTGTTGTGACCCGAAGAGGCTGTTGCTCTCAGTGTGCTGTTTGCGACCCTCCCGTATGTCAGGTGGGGGCCGTTCTGAGGAGAGAGGGCTATCGCCCTGCAGTAGTGAGTGATTGTGCAGCATTGCGGGTAGCGACCTGTGGAAGCAAAGCATCAGTTCAATCATCTGAACCCAGAAACACCCAAAGCTTACCACCGGACTCAGGAAGACTTACCCCATGATCAGAGGAGCGTCATGGACAACTCCAGCCTTGCCCACAGCATCCAGATTTCTGTTCACTGCCGGGCCGCTGACACACACCTGGGCCTGTTAGACCACAGCTACAGCGAGAGTGGGTAGGACTGATTGCTGGGTCACCGAGCCTCTTGGGGAACTTGCTCTGACTTAAATCGCTACAGCGCTGAGACACTTTGACTTTTAAGAAGTCATCATGGAGCTTTTAAGACTTGTACTTGCTAGCGGGGCCTAAGTTGCCTCACATGAATGGGGAATAACCACAGTCCTTAGACAGGGATGTGAGGCTCCGAACTTTACCCGGACAAGAAATGCCAGAGTGCTGGCTTTATAAAGACTCTTTTTTATCATTTGTTGTGCGCTATATTTCACTTTGTATTGGTACATAAATACTACTTTTGTCATAAAAGCAAATATCTGGTTGGACATTCATTTATTGGGGTTGCTGAGCGTGATTTTGAGTCTGTGTAACTCTTGCATTTATCTTTCCCCGAGAAAGCTTGGACTGCTCGACCCCCACTACCACTGAAGGGGTACTTGGCCAGGCTGCTCACGGCCCATAGTAGGCTGGTACTCTGGACATCAGAAGTAAAAGGCCTCATCCCCCACGGTGGGGTCCAGTAACCCCGGTTTGCCCAATGATCCTCTCAGTGCCGGATTAAACGCTGTGGAGGCCCCTATGAAGTCAAATTTTCTGGGCTCCTCTCAACAAATTTTATCCAAATACCCAATGCACCAGACTTTTTTTTACACACTGACAGCTGCCAGAAGATGAGCTTTCAAGAGACAAACTGTTATGGGAATCTGATGTCTCTGGTTTATGTATTTTAAGTTGTTAATTGGTACATTACATTAATACAGTATTTTCTCTATAGAGTCTATAATGTAAAGTTTTCGTTTCTTTGAGTTGATTCACTTTTTCCATCTTTTGGAAATAATATTTAAGAAAACTTGATTGTAATTTTCTTTCAAGATCAAATCAATATTATTTTGATCCATTATCGCGGGGCCCCTAAAAGGAGTGCGACCCGTAGGCCGGTGCCTACTTTGCCTATTTGGTAATCCGGAACTGGGTCCTCTGTAAAGGGTTTTGACAGGGTGATTTTAGTTAGTAGGCTCCAGCTCTCCTTCAAACGCAACAGCTCCACAGGCTTCTGCCGAATCGTCGCCGCTCTAGTCTGTGCTGCCAAGTTGTGACAGCGCTTGATACCGACTTCCGGACTCAGACCAGAGCAGGAGAGAATCCAGTCCAGTGCTGAAGACCTTTTTAGGTCGAGCCTCGAGTAGCGCGCAAGCGCTGCTAGAGGCGAAGACTTTTAGTAAGTGAGTTTGAAAAGCAGTCCAAAAAACGCTCGTGCGTCGTGGCTGGCCTTTTTGGGATGGGTACGCGCGGCAAACATGTGTTTCCAATTATCGTGCCCAGACGCGGGCGCGATAATTGTAAACACATGCCGGCAAAAGGCCATGACGCACGAGCGTCTGGTCAGCTGAGCAGGCTGCCGCGCTCCCTCCTCCCCCCCTCCGCTCCTCTGTGGTGCGCGCGCACCACGGTCTCGCCATAGACCTGCGGCCCCTTTCTTTGCAAGTGTTCATTCATTGTCTGGAAGCTCAGATAGGGGACATTAAAAAAAACACAGAGATCGCGCGTGCAAAAAAAAAAAAGTAAACTCGACAACTAGAGACGCTCTTTGTTCAGTGCGTTGGGAAAGCAGGTCAGCAGCTGCCGAGAGAGCTCCCCACTGCTGCTTCAGCCTGCACTCTCTGCCGTTTACTTTTGCACTTTCAATAAAGGAACCCCTCACTGTGCCCAGACCGAAGTGGATGTCCGAGGTTCACTTGCAGCTTGCTCTTGTTTACTTTTAAAATCGGGATTATACCGAACGAAATCAGGTCTATTGGCATGCATTCATTAGATGTACCCTGCGGTGGGTGGGTTAATGATTTGATTGCTTCCGTTAGGCCACTTTCGAGAAGGGGACGCACTTGTGCGAGAACATTTCACGGAATGTAGAAAATTCCGTCATGTAATCTACTAAGGCCTCCCACGGAGAGGTTAGGGCCTTGAAAGTAGTCCTCCCGCCTAGGGCCTGGCTACTTTGCTTTGGTCACCCTACGGCTGTGGTGTTCAGTGGGCACAGAAGGAGCAGGCGTGTGCGTCAGCTCTCCACTCAGCACGCACTCGTCGGGGAGAGCTGATCATTAACGTGGGGCGGGGGTAGCTGATTCATTGACGTACCCAACCCAGCATGGCGCGCTGCGCGCGCTTCAGCAGAAGGGAGCGGCGCCCGTGAAACACTACAGACTCACAGTGTCCCACTAGAGGACCCCCGGGGAGGGGGTGCGCTCTTGGGGTGGCACCAGGCTTACCTGCCCGCCGCAGGCAAGGATTTGGCTCTGATCTTCTTCCGCCCTGAGGTGATTTTATCCCCTCCTTCCTCCCGTCTCTTGCTTCCTCTGCTCTGCAGCTGAACTGAACTCTGAACTTGGATCCAAGACAAATATTTATCACACAAAGCATGTAACTAACAAAGGTCACGCATGTTTTACCCGCTCAGCAACACGAGAATTGGAGGGCGGGGCTAGGGCTAACACAAAGGAAGGGGAGTGGAAAGTTAAATGAAAGGAAGGAGGAGGCGATCAAAGGAGAGTTAAATAAGAAGAACAGGAAAACAGATGAAGGGCGCAAGAGGGGATAGAAGGAATGAAATGGAAGGGGCAAAGTTGAGACTCAGAGGAGCCAGATTACCAAATTATTGGTGCGGCCTAGTTCATATGAGCAACTCCATGGAGGCGGGATAACTAGCATGCCACCCAAGATGCCTTTACTCACAAGCATCATGGTCCATGGAAAAGACCCTGGAATGAAAGAGCTCACCCTAACTCGAGAATAATAAATAAGCAACTGATTTATTAATTTTGAGTAGCGTCAATCAACCAGTGCTGGAAGCCTCTGCCTGCCATCCGTTGAACACGGATCAAGCCCTAATAAAACAAGCATTGGCATAGCCAATAGGTCTCGCCTTTGGGACCTTATAAGTGTTTAGCCATACAACAGTTGATGTTGTTGCACCAAGGATATTGTGCTGCATAACTAAATACTTATAAGGTCCCAAAAGCGAGACCTATTGGCTATGCCAATGCTTGTTTTTTTTGTGTTCTATGTTCGAAGGAAGCTCTGGTTTTATTCCAAGACTACGAAAGCTGTGAACGAGAAGTAGCGAAAAGTGTCCGTTTACAGTCTCTCAGCTCGTCGTAAAATATAAGCCTGTCAGTAACATAATCTCTTAAAGATGACAAAAAGGCATTTTTTTCTCTCTTCACTTCACATTTCAGTTGTGGTAAGGGATTAATCGTTCTAATCAACACAAACATAGGACTCGCGGTGTAAACCCAGGGTTAACCTCACCGTGCGCTCCAGGGGTGTAACACAGGCCCATGCATCCCCCGCGGTGCGGGGGGCGGGCCGATCTGCAGGGGGCCCCCTCAGCACAGTACTGATGCCTGAGCGGCTCCGGATTAAATCCGGAGCGGGGCCCCTCCATGTACACTGCAGGGGGTGGCCTTAAACTTTCGTTACGCCACTGGTGCGCTCAACAGACTCCTGAGCAAAGCAGGCCTTTTAACGAGTGAAACCCCAAAGAGATGGCGAGTGGCTCGCGGCTTGCCAGAGTAATCAGCTCGGATTTACATTTGGAGGCCTTTCCCTGAGAGCGGGAACAGGAGCTTCTGAAACACAAACCAGGGAAACCCCTGCAACAGAAGCACGCCTGGAATTGCTGCTTTAATGGTAATATGCATGCTTTGCCGGGTTGCTCGGAGGGCTGGGGTGTGATGATTTTATACCCTTTTGGATGAATTTGCAAACACTTTTTATGCTGCTTGTTCAGGTCTTCCTTTTTTAGTGCCTCGCTGCGGCCGAGGACTTTAAATCTCGTTGTAATAGACTCCGTGCTCTTAATAAGATCAGGTGCATATTTTGCCTATTCAATTACATTTGTCTCCTAGGAATGCGGTTCATTCCTCGACCAGAGCAAAGAGCATTGCCAAGTAGGAAATCTTTGAAAGGGAAAGCAATAAACAGGTCACAGACTACAGCTGATTTTGAAAGAAACATTACTAAAACAGTATAGACAGACAGGAGTGTCGGATCTGGGAGAGGTGCTTTAAATGGTTTCAGTTTAAGCGAGCCAATCGTAAACGGATGTTTGCCAGAAATTAGGAGCATATATTGCAGCGTATTTCTAAATAAACTTCTACTGCAGACATGACCTACCAGGCTCTTCTATTCTACTCATGTTCCTACCAGATGCAACGTGAAGCTCTTTCTCTTTCTCACGCTCAGGCTGTCAATTATACCTATATAATCTCAGGAATACTTTCCCTTTTGTCCTTCTTCATGATGCTGAATTCCGCATCCTGACAACTTCTAGGTCAAAATTTAATAATGCTTTATGCGAAATCTATGACATTTGTAAAAATTTCACTTTACGCAATTTCTTGTAATATTTTTTTAAGCGCCCTCCCCGAAAAGAATCCTGCAAGATACCAGTGAGGGACTGGTTCACGCAGAAAATGTTTCACCAGAAGACATTTTATGATTGAAACACTATCCTACCAGCATCATGCGAAAATGTATTTTGCACCATGTGTCAAGCCCCCACAAAAAAAAAAACAAAAAAAAACCGGAACAGAATACAGGAAAATACACATTTAATTCTGAAAACAAAATTTCAAATACGTTTGTGAAAATGTAATTTAATTTTTTTAAATTTCAAGAAAAAATACACCAATAAGTACACCGAAAATCTTGACCCATGACGATTCTCACTTGTCTCACTCTTCCACTCGGTCATCAAGTGGATTCTCTTGCTCTGATCCAATCTATAGTCACTTCAACTACTCTTTGTTCTTGTTTTGCTCCAGCACCTCCTGATTGTCTATTTTTCTCTCTATCCTAGTGCCTTTCTCAAGTTCCCCTGTTATTTTCAACTCCTGAGTTGTTTTCTCTATATTATCTTCAGATGTACTTATGGCACGGATAAACCCCTATCCCCCTCCCAAACTAGTTATTTCCAGTTCTCCTCTCCTTCCTGGGTTTGATTCATCTCTGTCTACTGTAACTAAAGGCCGGGCAGGCCCGATGTCAGGTTCCTAATCTTAATATATATATATATATATATATATATATATATATATTGTTTTTTTTCTTAAAACACAAAACGCACGCTGTTATTTCAGATTGTGAAATCAATGCGTTTTTTTCCAGCCCACCACATTTTTTAAACTGTAACCACCATTAGTTTGTTTGGGACGTTAATAAGATGCAAAACATTTTTAATTTGTACAATACAAAAACATAATGAGAAGCAGTTCTGGAGAGCCACCAGGTCAAGTCTGTTTCACTTGAACGCGTACTGTGTTACTTTGTCCTACTAAGGGTATGAAACTCGTCCCTAAATCTGTTTTTTAGGTCGAGCATTCGAGACCTCTTGTATATACTTTAGTATATACTTATTATATACTTATACGTGTATGTACTATGTGGGCTCTGGAGATCAGCCCTAGGACTTGTCTGCTTCCGCTTAGGGACTTTTTTTTTCTGTTCAACTGCCTCTATTTAACTGTCTTGATAGAAAACTACCAGCAGAGGTCAGTAAAATACCAGAATTGCTTTCTGCTGAGAGACTTTCTGTTTTATATTTTTCTGGCAACTGCCTCTATTTAACTTTCTTGATAGAAAACGACCAGCAGAGGTCAGTAAAATACCAGAATCACTTTAGCATTCTCTAGATTCCAGTCCATAGAAATTGTCTTCCACGAGCACCCGTAGGCAATAATATTTTTTTCAAATCTTGTATTTTCAGTGATATGACCACCGAAGGCCCTGATTTTATATTAAAAACAGAGCTTTGGACTATACCATTTTCCGCTGAAAGGCAATATTTCTTTCCATGTGTTCCCATACCTGGCGTGTCACGCAGTTTGGTGCTTACCTTCCCTCCATGTTAAAGAACAGTAGATGTTTCAGCACCCAGGCTAATGTCCTGCATAACTAAATACATATAAGGTCCCAAAGGCGAGACCGATTGCATTGCAAATGCTTGTCTTTCTGTCTCCTAGCTTGAAAACAGTGGGATGCCCCTCCTTCTTTCTATTATGTCCCTGATTTGCTTCCCTTTGATCCTTTTTCTCTTAAAGAGCCTCTTCTATGTCGCTTAACAAACCATGGTGTTTGATTGCTGCTGCTATAATTCTTTCAATACTGTATCTTTGTACTAAAGTAAGTTTGTATAGCACTTTGCTGAAGGCACTTTATAAATGTAATCAAATTAAAATGAACTGAATGAAATCATCCACAAATCTTGTTCTGGCTTTGCTATTGTATAATACACGCTGTGCCAATCTTGGAAAACATACCCATTGTTACAAATAGAAAATTAAATGTCTCTTGGCACAACTGGGATACAGATAAAGCACAGACTGTTGTGAAAGCTGATTGGTCAGCCAGCCAATTCGGCAAGCAGTTAGAATGCTTAAAATACATTGAATGACAGAGGCTGCAAAGCTGGCGCCAACTGAATGGAGCTCCAAAGGAGGTTTGGAACCGAGACTGTGCTGAACAAACGAGCCCTTTATGGCATACAGTCACTCATAAGCACTCAGTCACTCTACTCAGACAAGAAAGCTATAAACTTGGTATTATTCCCAAAAATGTCAAACTTTGGGCCATCAAGTAAAGTTGTACCAAGAACATTTACTTTCACCTGTCCCATCTAGATACGGTTATACTTTTTATTGTTTTTGCAAACTTGGCACATGTTGTGGGTTCCATGGTAAATTAAAGAAAGGACTATGTGACATCTATTTCTAGGAGGGACAAAGAGGAAGGTCTAAGTGCAACAAGTGACCCAGAAGTTGGGGCAAGTCTTATAGCTGGTGTCTGAAAATATGACTCAGTATCTAAATATATGCATAAATTACAAAGTTGAGCACCGGGGTACCTATCATTAACTCTTGCACCGGCTCAGAACCAGTGGCGTAACGAAACTTAAGGGGGCCCCCCTGCAAGGTACATGGAGGCCCCCCCCCTCCAGCCCCTCCTCCAGACTCAATCAGGAGCTCTCAGGGTAGGGTACTATGCTGAGGGGGCTCCCTGCAGCTTGGAGGACTCCCCCCCCGCACCTTAAGCCTGTTTTATATGCTTGCACTATGTAAAATTACTTTATTTAACCCAATATTTCCCACAGTTATATCACTACTTTAACCAGCACAGCTCAGAAGCAGAAAGGGACAAACCCTGCCCACTGTTTCCTAACTTTCTGAAAATCAAGCTTTAACTAGGAGAAATATTGGATTAAATGAAATCACTTCAGAAATTGCAGGTGCATAAAAACTGGGGCATGGTGCTGGCTGTGTGCGGAACCGAGCACCTGTTTTTTGCCTTTGAGGAGTCTAAAGTTCATGCATATAACTCAGAATTTCTCTGAGTTGATGCATGAAATGCAGACAACACAAGTAGGAAACAGTAAGCAGAGATTGCCTCTCTGTTTCCGACTTGATCATGCATTAACTCATAGAATTTCTGAGTTACATGTATGAATTTTGGATAATTTGAAGGCAAGAAAATACTCAACTTGCGCAGCTCTCCATGATTCAGTCCTATATCAGTTTCAAATACCCCAAAGTTATTATAGTTAGGTGCACAGCTACATGCAAATATGCAAAACAAAGTGATTCAGCCACAGGCTTCAAAGACGTCACAAAAATTTCTATGAACTTCAAAAGTGATTCTCTCCCATCTTGGGAGCATGGAAGGCTAATTGAGGTTCCAAGATGTGGATTATAAAGAAAAGGACTGACTCACAAACTGCAGTTTGTACTAGGTAAAGTAGTATTACAGTAGTACTACTTTTTGCAAAATGCAGTACACAAACTTATGGGTGGAAATCTACACTTCACCTGTCCTACTTTTCCTATGAGGGGATCCTCACACATGTAGGTTTACTACTTAGGGCCCGATTCTGATGCGGTTAGGAAATCTTCCCGATCAAATCGGTTTGGAAATGGTTTCCGACCTTCTCCGATCGAGAAAGTCCGACTGACCGAGTATGATGCATCCGGATGCTTCCAGATATGATTTGGTTGGACTCCCATTGACTTCTATGGGAGCCTATGTTCCTAACCGCATCGTAATCTGGCCCTCGGTCGGAAGACACGTTCCCGATCCGATTTGGAAGGAGCAAATGCTGTTAGGAGGCCTTCCTAACCGCATCGTAATCGGGCCCTAGGTGGGAATGCTTTCCTAACCGCATCGGAATCGGGCCCTTAGTAGAAAATATGGAAGCGACTGGAGGGAGTGGCTTAAAAATGGGAACTATTTACTACTAAATGGAGGGGATTTAGGATGATGTAAGTAGAGGTTTAGGGAGGGCTAAGCAGGGGATCAGGAAGGGGCAGACACCCACCCACAAAATAGTATGCCCATTGCTAATCACAAACTGCACTTCTAAAGTTACTACAGTCAAAAAAGACTCTTAACAATAGTAAATGTACTCCAGCTCAGATTTTCACTAAGAACAGCACCACACAAGGCCATCCACTTGTACTGCAACATCGTCCCATAAATAGTATGGGTGGGCGGAATTTGCGGAGTTGCGTTCCGCAAAATTCAGCGAAACGGCAAGAAATCTCCGCGAGCACGCGGAATTTCGCGTGCTCGCGGAGATTTTGCTGCGCCTGTGTTGTTCATTCTGGGACGATGCTCGTCTGCCCCTGAGAGTGACCCTGCATAGATTACAACTTGTAATCTATGCAGGGTCACTCTCAGGGGCAGATGAGCATCGTCCTAGAATGAATCCTGCCCTGCATATTTATCCACGAAGATGCCACCGTTTTGTAGCTTTAATTTTTAAAACAATAATGCAATTATTTATATACATAATATTAGGTCGTTTTTGACACATAAGAAATAAATATACAAATATGCATTTTACTTTAGGTGGGATTTTTTTAATAAAACTTAAAATTAATTTGAATCCAATTGAACAAACTTAATATTAATGTTTAATTGAAAATTAACTTAACACCCCTGCATAATTATTTTTATTTTGCACTATATGTAAAATAAATATATCAAGTTAATTTACATTAATATTTAACAAAAAAAAGTTTTACCATTTTTTAGGTTTAATAAACTCTTTACATTTTTCCTATACTTTACCATATGGAGGTTTCCACTGCAGAGAAGTCTTTCTAAGTGTAAGTGTAAATTTACACATGCAGATGTACTCATGTGTAAATGTACTTTTATGAATAGGCCCTTCAGTCTTTATCCTATACAGACCAATGTAGAATGGGGGCCACAGTGTACCATACAGGTGTCATGAATTATTCAATTTTGTTAATGTTTCTGTGTTGGTCACGTAACAAGCTCAATAGTGAATTATTATTATAGACTAGTCTAGACAATCAGATGGTCCTGGATGATTGTTTTTAATGTGAGCGTTATCCTATTGGATTTTGTGTATTACATGTAATTTCTGTTTGTATATGCTTATGCTTTTTCCACATCATTTTTAGGATTGAGACAAAAAATGTCTCGGAGGGAATGTGACATTGCATGGGTTCTATAGCGCAATCTTAAGGACTTTCGGGGCCCTGGGCCAAACGTATTTTAGGGACCCCTGTTCGCAACAACTTTGAATTTATGATTTCAGCTCTTTCATGCCTTCTTTGGCCAGGTCACTGAGAGTGCACAGGCACACTCATCCAAATTCTAAATGCATTTACATCTAATATTCAGGGATAGTGATGTGCATTGTCAATATTTTAAAACAGCAGCAGCAGCTCACTAATATTACTGCTAATAATCTCTTTGACACCCTCCCATTTCGCATATGTGAGGTCCTGTTTTGATCTAAAAGTGACTTTTCTTTATGGATGTTGCATGAAACAAACCCAATATTTCTCAGCAAAATGTCTGTAGTGGACTCACACATAACCAACATTAAAAATTGATGAAAGGAAAACGGTATTTAAAACAATCTGTTTAGGACTTATTAAAGGTTCTCGGGGCAAGACTCTGCAGAACAGAGGTGGCTCTATCTGGGGGCCCCCTGAAAGGTTGGGGCCCTGGGCCAGAGCCCACTTTGCCCATGCCTTAAAACGTCTCTGCTGCATGCACCTCACTAGCAGCTGTATAGCTTTAGAAACTGAGTGGAAACAACATTAATTAGGTGTCTCAGGTGACTTGTACTTGTTGTGCTCACGATGTAAGCATGCTGCATATAATATGCAGGATTTGAATGAAAATGCTATATATTTAATGTGAAAAAGGAGTGTGGGTTCAGCAAAGATGAATACATTGCGTTGCCTTGCACATCAACAAAACCCATCAGAACCAGCTTACGCGTTTTAGTCTGTGCTGCCCTGCGTCAGTTTCGGTGAAGACGTCAGACTGGAGCTGTGAGGTTCTGCCAGCGACGGTCCCTCCATTAGGGCGGAGGAGTGCCGCCCCCCTTGGCACCAGTGGCAAATAAAACAATAATAAAATGGGTTTCTAACCTGTTTTATTATCGTTTTTCTTTAATCCCCCTGGGCCTGCTCCCAGGACTCGGATGAGTCTTGGGGGCGGGTTATGGGGAATAACACTGTGGTGGGGGAGTGCACTGCGCATGAGGTGTTTGGCTGGCCGTTTCAGGCCGGCCAAACACCTCATGCGCAGTGAAGCTTTCTCCAGCCCCAGCTGCATTGCTGGGGCTGGAGAAAGCAGGCACAGGCTCCCAGTCTGCCTGGGAGCGCAAAGTTGTAACGCTCAGACCAATATTGACGCTGCTTTCGTGCAGCGTCATGATTGGCCGCAGTGCAGTAGGGCAGTCCTTCAAAGACAGGGCAGCATGGCAGTCCTCTTCTGAGTCTTCCATAGGTCCAAAAGTGATCTGATGTGGCATCTGATATTGCCACCTTTTATTTCCAGTACCAGCCATTGAGTGGGGGTAACCCCTACCCCCTCCCAAACTAGTTATCTCCAGTTCTCCTTTCCTTACTGAGTTTGATTAATCTCTGTCTACTATAACAAAAGACAGGGCAGGCCTTGTGTCACGTTCATTTGTGTGTTCTGTAGGCAAAGACCTATGAGTTGTAAGTTGGGCTGGGTACAGCCCCTTCCCAGCCCTCTTCCCAGGATGGCCCATCCTATCCACACCTAGCCCCTTTTGTCCCCATTTCTGGAAGTAATCAACAACCAATAACAGGAGAGACATCCACAGTCATGTGACCCTTTTTACTGCAAAAAGCTACAATTGGTTTGGGCACAAAAATGCCAACTTTCTAAAAGTATACCAAAAAGAGGGGTAGGGCTCTTTGTGTCAGTAAGGCTGAGCCACAACAAATATACTCTAACACATATTGCCAAAACTGACTGATTCTCTTCACATCCTCAGTTCATTCATGAACACTCTACTCAATAAACGTGATCACCATTTACTCTTCGAATCTTCATGAAAATGCGTATATTTTTTGTCATACACAGGAGACAAATCAAACAATAATCGTACATTTCTTCCCTCCCACCAACATAAGTTCATACACTACAGTGGATACAATTAACAAAAGACAAATTTTTACAACAATACAGAAACAGACAAAATGAAACAAACAAATTAAAAAATAATGTATCAGTTTTATTTCAAGGTCCAGAACAAGAGCTGAAAGATGAACCAAATATACATCACATTACTCTGGATTCCTATGGCTCTTTTTTACATGGACAGTGCCCCCCAACTTAAGCACTACTACTGTAACCAGGACAAGTTATGCTCAACATTTTACATTCGTTAATTGCCTGGTCCTAGGTGCCAATTATTTCTGTTCAGTGGGCGCACAGATGTTTGTCAACGCGTTTCGAACCAGCAGAATAATTTTAAGGGTTCTCCTCAGGACAGAACTGTTATCCACTCTCGTGAAAGTTGCTGCATTGGCACACACACGATGCTCAAATTATTTCTTAAGCGCGATATTTGCATTAATATGATGTTTAAAATCTTTCTTAACTGAGGGCCAAGCTGCCCTCCATCAAATAACGGTCCCGGATTATGCTCTGCCTCCACGCTTTTCTAATGGAGGATAATTCCTATTGTATATCTCAAGGAAGTCTTCCACCATAGTTCTTCATGGGGGAGAAATAGACATAAGAACAGGAATAACGACTTTAGAGGTGTCAGGCATAGACCTGTATCTTTCGTGGATAACAAAAACTAATCATAAATATCTGTTAGCCAGACTGAGGCTGAACACAATACATTTTTGGTTGCCTTCCCAGAGCCTGTGGTTTACTGTTAGAAACTTGGTTTCTGGTTGACTGAGGTGTGAGCCCTGGTCAAGCAGCAACCACAATCCTAGTCAGGGTAAGACACCATCAATCCCCACATTAACCTGTGCTCACCCTCTGGTAGCTAGGTAAAGAGCAATCTGGCTAAACATAGAGGCAATATGTAAAGTATTTGTGCAACACTTCAAACAGTAAAAACAGTGAAAACACCACACAAAAAGATCCCACACTAGGTTTAGAAAAATAGAATATATTTTAGTAAATAAATCGTAATGATAAAAATCCAATCAGGGAAACCGGAGATACTGTATATCAAATTTTTAGGGTAAAATAGTTCTAAAAAGCACAAAGCGCCTACAAGGGATATCTGGTGGCGCCAGATGGTAAAAAGTCACAAGTTCAGACTGACTGCGATGGAGCGCAGGGCAGCTACAAGGACCAGGTTAGGCCCACTGAACAAAGCACCTTAAACTCCTGGTTGCATAGCATTAGTTGGATCCGAGGCAAGAAGTTTGCGCTGTTGAAGCGATGCGCCGGTTCAGATGCGGCGAGGTTGAGGTGCGAGGTCCTGGGCATTGTTGTTGAGGATCCCGTTGGCAGGGCTTGCGTCGCGAAGACTGGCATTGAGGATGCAGTGAATAGCTGAGGTGATGCGTTGGTTCCAAAGAGCTGTGTGGCTGCAATGCGTCAGCGTCGAGATGCCGTTGATGAGAGATGAACGGATCTGGGTCGAAGATGCGACATGCCTTCAGCAATGCGTTGGTTCTGAAGATGCAAGGTTGATACAGACCTACTGCGCCAGGTCCAGTCCACGTAGCAGCGGTAATGCGTCGGCTCTGCTCGAGGATGTGCCGCTCAGGAGAGGAGATGCATCAGTTCGCTCGAGGATGCACCGCTCAGCAGAGACGATGCATCAGTTCCGCTGGTAAGCACCTTAGGCCAACTTCCAAGGACTCGGTTGGCACCACTTGGCAGGAGAGAATCACAGATGGCAGAGTGTAGGTGCAGATGCAAGGTTGTTGGAAGCCTTTTATGTCCCTGAGGCTTCAAATCAGGCGGCCAGCCAATTAGCTCTTGGAGTCTCTCTGGGTTCTGGCGTCAATAGATGCAGGGCCAGTCCTTCTCACCCAGTCAAGAGGGCAGCAAGCAGCAGATCAGCACAGCAAATCAGGAGTCCAGCAGAGTGGCAGTCCTTCAGCAGCATATCAGTCCTTCTTCCTTGCCGAGTATATACAGGGCCAGAAGTCTACTGAAGTGGTTGTGTCTGAGGTCCAGTGATGCAGAGATACCCAGTGATGCTTTTGAAGTAAGGGAGACTTCAAAGACATACCTTTGAAGTGCACAGATGTTCTCCCTTCCTGCCCTGGATCCAGACTCACTACAGGGTGGTATACAACACTTTGTGTGTGGACAGGACACAGCCTATGCAGGTCTAAGTGAGGTTGTGCCCAGCTTCTCCCTCTCATCTTGCCAGGATGGCCCATCAAGTCACACCTAAGCTCCCATTGTGTGTGGCTGTCTAGGTGGAATATACAAAGTCCAACTGCTACCTTCATCCAGTCATGTGATCAGAGACAGGCTGCAGGCACCAAATGGCTAAGGCAAGAAAATGCCAACTTTCTAAAAGTTGCATTTTCAGAATTGTAATTTAAAACCTGACTTTACCATAAGATGGGATTTTAAATTAGGATTCATGAGACAGCAAACATCAACCAGTTATATCTTCCATTTGGGAATTACGCTTATAAAATGTAATATAAGGTAATCCAATGTTATCCTATGGGAGATATAGGCCTTGCAGTAGTGAAAAGCGATTAAGAGTTTTTCACTTCCAGGACAATAAAAACTTAAAAATACATGTCCTGCTTTTTAAATACATTGCACCCTGCCCTCTTGGTTGTACAGGGTTTAACCTAGGGGTTACCTATATGTATTAAAAAGGAAGGTTTGGGCTTGGCAAGAGGTTTATCTTGCCAGATTGAAATGGCAGTCAAAACTCTGCAATGGCGGCCTGAGACATGTCTAAAGGTTACTTAAGTGGGTGGCACAATAAGTGCTCAGGCCCACTAGTAGCATTTAATTTACAGGCCCAGGGCACATGTAGTACACTTTACTAGGGACTTATAAGTAAATTAAATAAGCCTATTTGGGTATAAGCCAATTCTACCATGTTTTAAGTAGAGAGCACAAGCACTTTAGCACTGGTTAGCAGTGGTAAAGTGCACAGAGTTCTAAGGCCAACAAAAATGAATTTAGCAAAAAGTAGGAGAAGGAAGGCAATAAGCTTGGCGTTGACCTGGCAGTGAGGGTCATTTCCAACACTAACTCTAGTCATTTAAGTGCCTGTCCATGTGACCAAAGCTCTTCACAGTCTACTTTGCACTTAATATTCTTTTGCAGATTTTATACCTGCATTAGAAAGAGTGTCCCGTTGCCAATTATGAAAGCGGCAAACACCAGGTACTGCAGACAAGCTCTGGTATATGTTCAGTCCCTATCTGCGATTCATATCTGAGCAGCAACAGTAAGCTACATTGAGCATTCATTTCAAGCGAGAAAGTGTCTGGGTAGTGCTACTACTGTTTAAGTTAATTTATGCACTTTAGCGTGGCAATGTAAGAAAATGTTTATGACAGAGAGATGCTGTGTTTTTCTGCTTGTTCTATTTTAAATTCCTAATAGATTAAGTCTCACTCTTGGGCTCACAAAAGATATTCCTTATAAATGTGGATTGAGCCAGCTGATTTGAAACGGAAACAAGTGCCCAGCGCTAAGTATAAGGGAGTCTGCATAGGCATGGTTTCTTCTTGTTTAGGTGGGCATAATGTTTCTATGTGTGTGTTAAGGGAGTCAATCATCAGATGCCCCATTACCTATGCTCTCCAGGATTAATGTCCCAAAGTGGAAACGAGAGCTATCTTGAGAAGGTCCACTATTGTGTCTTGCATTTTCTTCGACCACCTGTGGCTCCTGTAGGGCTGCCTTCTGCCTTGAAGAGGAGCACACAACACACTCTGTGCTCATCCTACATATAGTCAATGTTCACCTCAATTCTTGCCTTGTAATATATTTTTTAATATAATTTCTCATTAAAACACGTGTCTCACCCATAACAACTGACGTCTTGATATAAGTATAACATCGAATGAAGAAGATGGGGACACATTTACTGAACACTGGAATTTGCACTATAGGCTCCAATTGTCCTTTTCTCTGTACCAATAATGCTTGCCTTTCTTCCCCCTATGAGCAAACACCATGGAGTTGAGGCAGACGCTGACAACACCAGGTATAGCCTTGCCTCGAAAGTGGTGTCCAAAACGGTTTCAGCATCCTACTGCACACTTTGCGGATTCGTGGGTGCCGTGCTTACTCCAACGCAGCGGCTGCTGTACTTCAATCCAGTGTGCGGCAGTGCAACCCCGGAAGGAGAGTCCTTCAGGGCAGAGTGAGCCTCCGAGTGCGCTCACGGTCGAGCATTCGGGCTCCGCCTGCCACTTTTGAGGCAAGTAGAAAAGCTTCCTTGGCAGCAGACTGACTTTGGGACATGGCGTGTTCTGGGTTGCGTTACCCCCTTGCAAGAAGACAGTGTGGCAGCTCCAGAGAAAATGTAGCCCCACGCGTAGAGTTGAATGCAGTCGGCCACAAGGAGTCGGGCAGGTTGCTGTTCTCTTTCACGCTGGGGCTGCTAACTTTGGTGAATTCTGCCCTGGCGAAAAGCGCAGCCTCGGAGTAGCACAGTGTCCTTGAGTAAGGAGAGAAAGGAGGCAGTGGCGAATGTGGATAAGGAGAACCAACTCCCCCATAAGCAAATAAAAATAAAGAGAAGAGGATGGAGGCTCCTCAGCTTGCTTCCAGGAGGGAAAGAGGAAGAAGGGGCAGTGATAACAAAGAGAAGGAGATTAATTGATCAGAGTATAATACAGCAGCATTTCAAAGGATTATCTGCTTGTGTGCTTCTAGCACTTCGACCCCTCCATCCCAGAGAGCGAAGAGGTGTGCTATGCAGGCCAAGCCAGTACTAGCTCATGCACGTTGAAGCCAACACTCAACAATGGCCTGCAGATGGTTGCATTGCAGAGCACTAGTCAGGCAAGTAACCAGAGTGCGAGCAGAAAGGAGCCTAAATATGTTTCTACAGAGACTGATCCCAGTGCCCCTGGTCAGTCCCTGTAGGGGCTGAATCACTGGTCATTCATTTTGGGTAACAAGTGGGGAGCACTGTGGAGGAAAACCGTGTGCAAGAACGATGATGCTTCATACGGAAATGGTGATGACTGAAGCAACATCAATTGTGGAGCTAGGGATACAGCCAGCACTTGTATCGGTACAAATGATTCATACTCTGGGCTAACATTAGAAGCCTGCATCAATGCATCAGAGGGGAGATCACTTAATCCCAGGAGCAAAACGGGGGGTGGGAATTCCCCTCGGGGGGATGCTTGCCCGGACTCAGTAAAAACCATACTGGACACTATATTGCTTGAGATAAGTAGGCTGAAGTTGTCCCAGGCTCAAGAGATCTAAGCTCTTCACGAAAGATTAACTAAGATAGAGGAGAATATGTCACTGTTGCTAGCCAGAGTGAAGGAGGCAGAATCTAGGATTTCAGATCTAGAAGATAAGATGGAATCTGTACAGCAAGGATTGCTCAACTTTGAAAAGAAAAAGGGTTATTTGGAGAAAAAGACCGAAGAATTGGAGAATCACACAAGACGTTCCAAATTACGCATTGTGGGTATTCCAGAGGGGAGCGAAGGCCAGAATGTCCCCCAATGGGTGGACTCCTTGATCAAAACCTATGTATTGTCGGATTTTTCTGGAGACTTGATTATCATAAGGGCTCATCGGGTGCCAGCTCAACACGCCCCAACTTGAAATATCCACGCACCATTTTGGTGAACTTTGCAGATTATCATATTAAAGAACAGATTCTATCTAAAACTATCCAGAGAAAAGCTTCTCAACTCCCGAAATGTCCCAGTTTTGCATCTTCCCAATATGTTGGCCGCCTCACCTCGTCGGCGAAAAGAGTTTGTAAAGATGGCAGATTTGTTCAGAACTCAGGGTGCCCAGTCAAACCTGAAGGTGCTAGCAAAGGGGCACTTTCATCTCTTTATGAATGTAGAAGAGGCTGAGGAGTTTTTGGCAAAAACATCTGATTAATGTTGATATCATCTGCTGATTGTTTTTTTTTCTTTCTCCTTTTCTTTTTCTTCCGCTATTTCTGTCTTCTCTCACATCCTTTCTACTTTCTGATTGCAGAAGTATTCCTTAACGAATAATTTGGTGGTTCAAGGGCTATGGGTGAGTGGGGCACGAGTGTAGCCAGGTGCAGTAACATGGCCCCTTTTTTGATGGTATTAGGGAGAGGATGGACTATTCCCCTCCCAAGGGGTTCAGAGGGTCAGTGGGTCACTTGGAAGTCAGACGGTGAGTTTCAGGGTGGGGGGAGAGCACGCTTAGTAAAAAAGAGCAGCTTTAATGGAAACTTTAATTAAATGTTCTGGAGCAGGAGACTGAGCAGGGAGTGGAGTACATCTGCAAGTATAGTAGAATTAATAGATGATGTATAAGGATAAGCTGTTATCATGCAATGCCAATTGTGGTTTAAATAGATGCAAATCTGGGGGCTTGAAGAGATGTTTGCCTTCATTCAGTCCAGAAGTTATTTTTCTTCAAGAGACTCACCTTAGAAATAATACTCCTAAACTCTACATCCCGAAGAAATATCCTCACGGGTATTTTGCCTCTGCTGTGGCTGCAGTGCGGGGTTTGCGATCTACTTAGGTAATGGAACCGACTTGAAGATGGCTCAGGTATTTAGGGATCCTGGAGGAAGATGGCTCTGGTTAAAAGTTTTAGTACAGGGCGCTCTCTTGAATTTGGCTAATTATTATGGTCCTGTTTGTGATGAGATAGACTCACTGATACATTTACATAATCTTGCTATGGGGGCAGAAGGGCCTATTATCTTTAGAGGCGATTTCAATTATATCCAGGATATCACTGTAGACATGTCTAACCAGGCCAAAAAACAACCTAAGCTAAAAAAACAAAAATGTTCTGACCACTATTAAGCAAGATTTTCAGTTAGTAGGTCCCTGGTGGCTCGACCATCTCGGTGCATCTCAGTATACTTGCTTCTCGCATCAATTTAAGACGGCATCAGATTTTTTCTTATTTTTTCAGGCAATTAGATGCGTAGGTTCAGATCTTTGGGCAAATGCTTTTTCCGATCATTCAGCTGTATCTATTATGGTTGATCAGGAAGCTCCCATTAGAGAAAGGCCCAGATGGCAATTTGACAAGTCTCTTTTGATGAATTAGAATTGGCTAGAAGAAACGAGAATATTTATGACAGAGTTTTTTCGGAACAACCGTAATGCGGCCTTTGACTTTGCAGTCTGGGAGGCCTTCATGGCTCCTTTGCGTGGAAATATTTTAGCATATAAGGCAAGTAGGAGCAGGCTATGCGCTGTAAGACCAGAGGAATTACAATGAGCAGTAAATTCTGCCACAGGTGCCTTCGTAAATACAGGAGGTACGGTGAGGTCTAAAAAACAGCTGGATGAGGCTAAGCTAAATCAGGGACTTTTTTATACTGGAGGAAATAAGTAATTCTAGGTCATTCCAGCAATGGATGTATGAAGAAAGTAAACAGAAAGGACATTTTTTTGCTTGGTCCACTCATATTAAACAAGACAAACAAGTGGTTAACCAAATAGTGATCCCTGCTACCCACGAGTTAGTGACTGAAAATGAGGAAGTTGCTCAATCCTGCAGCATTATAACAGTCTATATGAAGATATCTATTCTGTCTTACCTTCCAGTATAGAAAAGTATTGCAGCTCAATACGCTTTCCTCAAATGCCAACCACCCAAAGAGAAATTATTTTAGCAAAGATAACAGCTTTAGAGGTGACAGAAACGCCCCAAAAGTTGCTTAACGAAAAGCCTTTAGAAATGATGGGATGCCGTCAGAATTCTACAAAGCTTTTGCAAAATAATTAATTCCATTTTTAGTAGACCTATTCAACTTATTAAGGGAAGGAGGAGAGATCCCTTCAATATTAAAGAATCCACCTTAGTCAGCTTTTTAAAAAAAGAGAAAGGCCCAACAAATGTCAGTTCATATCGCCCGATAAGCCTGCTCAATACAGATTATATACTCTTGTCGAAGGTTTGGGCTGCTCGCATTATCCTGCCAGTCCAAATTCTAATTAATAAGGTTCAGAAGGGTTTAATATCAAATAGGCTTATGGCAGCAAATACCAACTTTTAATTCAGGCAATAGACTATTTCATGAACAATCAAATTAGTGCTGCAATTGTAATGATGCAAAAGAAACAATTGATGGACGGAATGCTGGACAATGCAAACATTCACCCCCAGGCACAAGGATCTGGGTTAAATCCATCATTCTTTTGTAATGATGGACAAAGAGAAAGTATTTGATTTGGTCAATTGGGATGTTCTCTTCTGTAGTCTGCGTACATTCGGGTTTCCTGCTCAATTTGTGACAATGCTTTGAAACATTTATCAGGGCGCACAGGTCAAGATCATCATCAACTCTAAAGTTGGAGGCACCTGAAAGTTAGTAGAGGCACCCAATCCTATCCTGGGCTGACCAGAGTGTTTAGGTCCTTCCCCATCCCCAAAACGTCCATAAAAGGTTTTGGAGTCTTACTGGATAAAACCCTTACGATGGAGACTCAGGCCACCAAACTCTCGGCCTTTTGCATGGGAATTCTCTGAATTCTTTCATGCCTAGACTACTGCAACTCTCTTTTTCTAGGAGCTCCCAAAGCTGTAATAAGCAAACTACAAACAGTGAAGAATGCTGTGGCACGTGTCTTGTTACAAATACCTAGGCACACATCAGTAAGAAAAGGTCTTAAAAACCTTCATTGGTTACCTGTCTCCCACAGAATCAAATTCAAGGCTCTCTGTATTGTTTTTAGAGCTTTGAGAAGACAGGGACCTCCTATTGCTCGTCAGCTCATAACCTGCTACATCCCAATGAGGGCCTTTCATTCTTCCAATGAGGATAGGGCAGTTGTTTCTCACATTAGAAAAACTAGAAGCAGGAGAAGGCCCTTTACCTTTCTTGCGCCCACTCTCTGGAATTCTCTCCCACTGGCCTTGAAGTCTACTGGCAATGAATGCACATTTTTTATAAACTACTTAAAAAGTGGCTATTTGAGGACTGACCTTCTACAGCGTCTTCTTGAAGTACTGTCGCCTCACTTAGCACTGGGATGCCTATGGGTCACCATGCATTTTATAAATCCTCATAGTTTAGCATTGTATAGTATAGTATAGTATTCATCTTTTTTATTGAACCTTTAGCTGAGAGGATAATTAGTATGGGTTCAATCTGCCCACCTATAGACGGGATGCCAAAAATAAATGTAATTGCGGATGATATTATCCTATATTTAAAGGTGATAGGGATAATATACATAGGGTCCTTGATGTGATCCAAGAGTCTACTAATATAGGTGGATACAAGGTCAAACAAGATAAAACAGAGTTGTCTTCTAGCAACCTTCCACTTGCCCTACAGCAGGGTTCTCTAACCAATTGCTTGTGAGCTACTGTAGCTCTCCAGCTACCTCTGAGTAGCTCACCTGTGTGCAGCCCAGCTTATTAAATTAGAAAGCTTTTCCTTGGTTGAATTAATATACATATAACAAAATTGAATATATACTTCACTAATAATATTAGTAGCTCTCAATGCGTTTCATTGAACATAAGTAGCTCTCAGTACAGAAAAGGTTGGAGACCCCTGCCCTACAGCATCAGGGCGGTTCTTAGAGCCCAATTCGCTATCTAGGGATATATGTCTCCAATAGATATTTCCAGTTATTTCAATTAAATTACATGACAATGTTCAGGAAAGTTCTAGGTCTTTTGGAGAAATGGTCTCTCCTTCCATTGACATTGATAGCTAGGGTCGCATTTTACCACTTTTTATTTGTTTACTAATTTATCCTAAAAAATTGACAGCTCATATTTAAAGGAGTTGGATTCCTTGATCACAAGTTTCGTATGGAACAAGAAAGCCCCCAGGTTGAAATATTCAATTCTTCAGCTCGATAAGACCCAGGGGGGGCTTAGCGCTCCTCCATTTTCAAACATACTACCAGGCAACATTGCTTGATAACATGGCAAGATTAATTGATGGGAAGGGTGTATTAGACGATTTCTTGTTGAGCAATATGGTGCAAGAATCTGCAATCAACTTATCGGCCTTCATAAAAACAGCGAAGCTGCCAAAGACTAGCTTTAAGGCAGTGCAGGAGTTAGGAACTCGTATTGGTGTCCTGTTCAAACTATGTAAGATTCCAGGTTGCATAGAAAACTACAGGGCTGTAGATTTTTCGGTTTAAATTTGTCAATGTCAACGGTAAGTTTTTGGGGATTGGAGACTTCTTTAAAGGACATATTCTGATCAATGGAAAGAGCTTACTCTCTGCTATGGGAAGCAATGTAATCAGTTCTTTTTAAGCTTTATGCAGATAACTTCAATTCTTTTTAAGTTTTATGCAGATAACTCAATTTTTTGTAGTTTTCATTCAGGAAGTGGGTGCAGTAGCTCAATTAGTAGTTGTTCCCTGGTTAAAAGTAAGCTAACAGGTATTGGTAATTGGTATAGGGTGCTGCGCAATTATTCTTTGGATATAATTATTGAGTTTCTAGAAAGAATATATGAGAAAACTCATTGCAGGGTCTCTGAAGGAGATTGGCAGCTCATTTCAGAGATAGGTCCCAAATCTCTGAGGCAGTGAATTATAAAATAATGTCCTTTTTGTTCCGATGGATGTCATACTATACTCCACAAGCTCTTCACAGGATATTTCCGTCAGTCCTGGACCAATGTTTTTGCTGTCAACGGGACCGAATGGGCGAGTGGCTTCATATATTTTATGCATGTCTAAAATTTTGGGAAGAGCTAATCATAAGCATTAGCAAGAGTATTCAGTCTAGGATCATAGCAGAGGCCAGCTTGGTGCTATTAGGTGTCTCTAATGAGAGTTGCAAGATAAATAGGTTTGGTCAGTGCTTTATTTCTATCAGGGGTGGCTCTTCCACGTGGGCGGAAGAGCGTCGCCCCACTGCTTTCTCACAGTGCGAGAAGCAGAAACATAAAATGGTATTTTAAATACCATTTTATGTTTCTGCTTCCCGCACTGCGAGAAAGCAGAAGGTTATGCCTGGTTGGGGGCGGGCGGGTGGGCGTTCCTGCTCTAGGCAGGGGAGGAGTGGCTTGACCACTGTTGTGGGCGCTGACTGTCTGGCCGGCCCTAGGGACGACCAAACCAGTCATGCACACTCTGCATTTTCACAATGTAGGCTGCATGCAGCTTCCATAGAGAAAATGGCCTCCCCATAGACGCCTGTGGGGTCGGCGTCCTAGCCAATCACAACGCTGCCATTGCAGAGTTGTGATTGGCTTAGGGGAGGAGAGGGAGGCTGCCTGCTTCCTGTAAGGCGTTGGGTGCAGAGAGGAGACGCGACGCGGGACTGGAGGCGAAGGTAAGTTTAAATATATATATTTTTTAATTAACTCTCCCTCCCTCTGCGACCCCGGTCCCCCCCGCGAGTCATGCCGGCTGCGACTGATTGCTATAGCGTTAATTGTAGCACACTTGCTCTATTTGCAATATTGGAGAACGCACCAGTTTTCAACTTTCCAGGGCTGGTATGAAAAAATGTTCAGGACAAAAACCTTTGTAGAAGCATATGCATGATGGTTTGGGACTGTTTCAAAGTTTTAGCTATCTAGAAGTCATTTGAGTCCTCCGAAAACAATTTTGTCTAAGGGTTTAACGGGATGTGTTTCAATTTTTTGGGCTTGATCATAATGCTCATTATCTGCACGTCTTCACACATCTTGATTACTAGCAATTCTTTTATCTTTCAAATGATGTATTTCGTTTTTGCATTTTGTCTTTTTTTTCTTAGAACACCTGTTGCTAATATATTGCTGCATGATGATTAAGCTCCTGGTGGGGATTTATTGGTATATTGAATATTCATACTTCTGCAGTATTGCATTTTTGCTGCTATAGGAAGGATAAAGTTTTAGTAGGTAGGTCATTAGAGCAAGGGCGGCTTTTTTTTATTTTTTATTTTATCATGTATTTTTGCTTACTCTCCCTAGCTGGATAAAGTTTTCCACGATGCCATTCGTCACTTTAAGACCTCTAGCTAGGTTATTGGAGCGAGGTCAGCTTTTTTAACATGTATTTTTGCACACTTTCTCCAACAGGACAAAGCTTTGCACGATTCCCTCTGTCAATTTAAGACTGTGCTCTCCCAACAAATGAAGAGAATTTTTATGTTTTGCACTTCTGCATCTTTGCACTTTTGCATCTTTGTGTATTGCTGTTATCAGATGGATGAAAGAAAGCATTAGCAATTTCGGTACTGGAGATGGGTCATCTTGCTGTTTCAGGTCTGTCAACTCCCCTTTCAGATAATGATTTGACTACTGTTAATATTGTTATTTAATGTTTTTCTTATTGCGCTAGCTTCCTCTGTATAATTCATTCTACGTAATGTGTTAACCCTACGTAATGTGTTAACTAGGATGGACATCTAATATTTTTCAATGTTATCATGATTATCAGAATGCTTTGTCTTTTGGTATGCATACTGTGGCTTCTTTAGCTGCTCAATAAAAAAGGAAAATCAAAAACACCAGTTAAAGCCCCTCCTCCCCGTCACTTTTCACACCACCTCCCTTCTCAATCCCTTGTTCCAAGTGAACTGCTCCACAATGGCCCAGCTCCATCTTTCCATCATCCTTCATTCGCGACTGCACACACATCACAGACACACAGAAAGATATAGGGCTGAGAGCGAAGACCTCTGCCTCACAGAGAGGAAGGAGAATTGATAGAGGAGATAATAATAGGAGAGAGGGGGGTAAGAAGTGGAAATTTATTTGAAAGGTTTTATATAGCGCTGGCTAGACCCGGGGGTATCAGAGCGCTTTACATGAGCAGAAGCAGTCAAGAAAAACAGTTGTTAGGGGTAAACAAAAACAAGCAAGTACATCTCACATTATGTTAAAAAGGGGGCAAAAAGCAAATTACATGAGTAGAAGCAATCAAGAAGAGCAATTTTTCAGGGTAACAAAAACACGCAAGTATAACTCACAATTAAGTTAAGGGGGGCCAACATTTCTGGGAGGATTAGCGGGTAATAAACATCTAAATAATATAAAGGTGTGTAACAATTTAGGTCAGAGAAGAGAGTATCGACGGAGAAAGAATAAAAGGTAGAGATAGGGCGTAATGGTAGTAGAAGGGGGGTGGGATCAAACGAGGGTAGGGTCAGAGTAAACAGGATGATATGTAAAAAGGGAGAGCGAGGTGAGAACCAGGAAAAACAGAAAGATAACCAATGCAGGGGAAACAGAAAGCAAGGTCAAAGGAGTGATTATGGACCCCAATATTTGTTGAGAAGGTGATGTTTTAGGTCTTTTTTAAAGCTGAGGTAGGAGGGGTTACAGCGCAGGTCCCTCGGGAGGGCATTCCAGATGTTCGGGGCGTTACCGGAGAAAGAGCGAGATTGGGTGGTTTTCTTTTTTAACAGCGGGGGGACGAGGAGGAGCGCATTGGTGCTTCTCATCGGTTTGGAGCAGCCCGCTTTATTGAGTTTGTTTGTTAGGTACAACGGGGTTTGTTGGTAAAGAGCTTTGTGCGTGATGCATGCAGTCTTATAAAAGCATCTTCCTTCAACGGGTAGCCAATTTAGGGCTTTAAGGGCCGGAGAGATGTGGTCAAATCGTTTACAGTCAGTGATGAGCCTGGCCGCCAAGATGAGCACAGATCTAAGGAGGGCTAAGTGTACTTTAGGGGTTCCGGTGAGGATAGCGTTGCCATAGTCAAGTTTAGAGAGGACTAGTGATTGGACAACCCATTTGAAGTCGTCTAAGGGAATGAAGGGTTTAATTTTCTTGAGGTGTCGGAGAGTTAGAAGAGCTCCTTTAGCTGAGTTTTTTATGTGGTCCGTAAGAGCCAGGTTTTTGTCTAGAGTGAAACCAAGGGATTTCGCCGAGTCAGATAAAGAGAGCGAACAATTGAGGGCATTGAGGTCCGTGATCCAGCCTTCGATGGGGAGCCGGTTGTTTTTTGGAGAGAAGAGAATAATTTCAGTTTTTTTAGAGTTCAGTTTAAGATGGTTGGAGTAGAACCAGGATTGGATCTTACTCAGAGTATTGTTTAAATGAAGTACAATCAGAGTGGGATTTAATCTTATAGTAGAGTTGGGTGTCATCAGCTTAGAGGTGATAATTGATTCCAGCTTGTTAAAGACAGGCAAAATGAGAGAATGGATAAAAAGACAGAGTAAAAGAAAGGAGGCACAGTTCGAAAGCATATTGAAGATAACACAAGAAAGGGATCGTGAAATTAGAAGAAAAGAGACACAGTTATTGACTAAGAGGGGCTGAGGAAGAAGAGTGAGGAAAACACTCTCTCCAACTCTCTTCAACCAGTTCATGGAGCCTTTAACTGACATCTTTAAACTATCCAAAGTCCAATATCACATGTATAGCTGATGACACCCAATTGTACCTGAAAGTCTCCTCCCCAGATGATATCAGGTCCCTCATCACCACTCTACTGAAAGCCCCAAACTGGCTGACTCTAAATCATCTCAAACTCAATGCTCTGAAAACGTAATTCTTTTTAATCACCCCACCTAATCAATCATATGTCATCAATGAATGGATGAATCTGCTAACAGCTCTTAACTACATACCACACATCATTGGCTCCACGAGTTCACTAGGCATAATGCTAGACAAGAGCCTGAACATGCAGAAGTACATTACTACCCTCACCAAGGGAGCGAACTTCCAAATGAACATCCTAAGGAAAATAAAACCTTTTCTCCCCCAACGACTTCAAATCTGCAGTGCAATCTTGGGTGATCTCCAAATTCGACTATGGAAGCGCAACCCTCTGTGGCCTCCCGAGATCGAAGATGTCTCCACTAAGGGCCTCTCTTAACTCTGCTGCTAGACTCATCACTGGCTAAAACAGATACCACCATATAACCCCGGAGCTGAAATCCCTGAATTGGCTCCCTTATGAAGCAAGGATACAACTAAAAATTGCTTGCATGACCCATAAAGCCTTACATTACAACACACCGCTATACCTCGCACAAAAACCTGTACTATCTGGTGGCTCCAGATCCTCCAGAAGTGCCAGCACCCTTCTGCTGAAACCGCAGAAATTCTGTAAAAACTTACAATCAAGCTTTCTCAGGTATCGCCCCGAGAATTTGTAACTCCCTGCCTCCAGAAATCAGGACAATCCCCTCAACTATAACTTTCAAAAAGAAAATTAATGCGCTATTTGCAAACAAATTCCTGCCCTAGAACCCCCTTCCAATAAGCACTCAAAGACTCGTCTTCTCTCCGTTTTTACCTGTCTTTTTTATTGTATTTGATTGGGATTTACAGACAGTTACCTCTGTATGCACTTTTCGTACTCACTTTGTTATTAGTTCCTCCCAGCTCCTCCTCTGTAACTTTGTAATATGCTTCGTTTATTCTCGTTCCTTTATTCTCCATGCCTGCTCTGACTCATGTTTCTCACCCTAATATTTGCTTAGACTGTTTATGATTATGTATGTCATGCCGGCATAGAGTTTTTCTCCCCTTTGACTTTTGACCACCCTGTTGTCTGATTTATAGGTCTCCTCTTTTTCAATCATCTGTAAAGCGCTCTGATACCCTCATGGGTCTTGTTCGCGCTATATAAAACTTTTAAATAAATAAATTTAAAAAAAGGCTCATTGGCTTGAAAAAAGTGAGCCAGGTGAAGAAAGAGAGAAGTTGGAAAGAAATAAAAAAGAAGAATGAAGGCCGGAGGTGGCAAGGAGTTAAGGAGAGAGAGAGAAACCAGAGAGTGGTTGTTTAAAAACAGACAGTTGTGAAGAAGCACAGAAGAGTAAACAAGCATTGGCATAGCCAATAGGTCTCGCTTTTGGGACCTTATAAGTATTTAGTTATGCAGCACAATATCCTTGGTACAACAACATCAACTGTTGCATGGCGAAACACTTATAAGGTCCCAAAGGCGAGACCTATTGGCTATGCCAATGCTTGTTTAATTTTATTTTTTCCCTAATGCATCTGCCATGGTATTGTTCTGTTGCACTCACAAACTTAAAATGGCCCTTAGTTGGCAACTCTAACCAGTTTGATGTTTGACTTTTAATGTGGAGCCACAGAAGCAGTTTATCAAATCTGTAAGAATGCTCGGTGTGCACATATTCATAGATTCTGGAAAGGCATAGGGCAGAATAAACAAAGGCTGGATGTTAAGGGTGTGAGTCTTTAGTGTTTTGAGGTCCACCAAAACATCATTTACATGGGCAAAATTCCACAGAGAATCTTGTGCTCCAAAGTAGGATTTTCGTACATGAATTCCACTAGTTTGTAATGTCGATGTCAGCAAATCTAATACCAGAGGTGGGTTTGTTGGCTTTCCTGGATTGTCGGCTTGCAAACATTGATCACCTTTATGCCACAAATTTGTGGGTAATCTGCAACAATTTCACGATAGTTTACCAACTTGAAAAAAAGTATAAATTTGACTCAAGTAAAGACGGGAGTGAATGCATTTCAGGAGGGGATGCGTGAGGAGGTAAAGGAAAGTATAATCCACTGAAAAATGTGTCAACCTGGAGTGAAAAAAAGTGTTTAGTGTAAAAGCACTCTCGCGTTACATCTTCTTGCTTAAATGCATAATATTTTCCATTTCTGTATATGGGAATAGCAGCGCATTGAGTCCTCGTGGGTATCTCCAATTTGCATACCTATCTAATGACCACTACTGCAGTTATGTATGAATTCTAAAACAGTTTACCTTTTTCTAAAGATTTTCGAGTAAGTCAGCAGGAGTAAATTTACTGAATCTCATCAGCAGGGAGTATTTTGTTAAAGCAGATGAGAAAATAGGCTGACTAGATTAGGCCTGGGGCTTTATCTGTTGTCACAGAATCATGTATGTGTCTTTTTAGTATAAATAGCAAAATATTGTGTGACTTTCCAAACTAAGACCGTTCTTACGCTAATAACATTACCGGTGAAAATATGCAAAAGGAGCACCAAACTATGGGGAAGGTTTGACTTAATTGGGCGACAAGAACCGGCAAATAATGCTGTAGTGTTTTCACAAAATGAGCTGCACTATTATGTAATTTTTCCACATATTCACACTATCTAGGTAAAGGTTTCACCTCATAACTACAAATAAACAAGAGAGGAGCGGGGCGAGCGAGCACGGCAGCCTGCTGAGCTGACCAGACGCTCGTGCGTTATGGCCTTTGCCTGCGATTACCCGCACGGCCGGCATGTGTTTCCAATTATCGCGCCCGCGTCTGGGCACGATAATTGGAAACAGATGTCTGCCGTGCGGGTAACCGCAGGGAAAAGGCCATGACGCACGAGCGTCTGGTCAGCTTTCAGAAGCCCCTAACTTAAAGTCTCGCAGAGCAGCGCTTGTGCGCTACTCGAGGCTCGACCTAAAAAGAGTGAGGTTGAAAAAAGAAAGACTGAAAACAAAGAGGGGTGAAGAGTGATACGAAAATAAATGAGAGAGAGGAAATGAGGAGAACAGTTGGTGGTAAAAAGATTTTTTTAAAACAGAGAAAGGTATCGTAACATAATTAGAGAGAGAAAAAGTTGTGGTCAAAGAGAAAAGGGAAAGAAAGGGAGGAAAAATCATAGAATTGTAAATAACAACACACTGACAGAGGAGACATGGAAAGCAATGGGATGAGGAAAAGGCTGACAGTGAAAGGAAGGGATACGAGGGACCTTTGGAAGGACAAGACACACAGTGGCGGTGCGTCCATTGGGGGCGTTTGGGCGTTGCCCCACCACCCACGGCCCCATTTAGAAATCGTTCTACTGACGCTAATTCCAGCAATCAGGACTCCTGATTGGAATGGAATTAGGATCAGAACTTGAAGTAGAACGAGGGACGCTGAAGGGGGTGAGGCTGCGGCAGCACTCAGGGTGAGTGACTGACAGCGCAATAGTGCGCATGTTCGTTTTTGGGCTGGTCATTTTTAAGACCAGCCCGAACATGCGCACTAAGCCTTCCCCTTAGGAGAGCGAGGATTGCTTCATTCGCAGCCCCCGGTCTCCTAATGGGCAGGGAGTGACCCTGCTCCAGGCCAATCCTGGCGCTGCTGGACTCTGGAGCAGCGTCTGGATTGGCTGAGAGCCTGAGAGGGCTTGCCAGCCACTCACGCGGCAGAAGACGACGGTGAAGGCGCCAAACGCGGACCCCGGCCCAGAAGCAGACAGCAGAGGCGGCGGACCCGGTCAGGTAAGTTTAAGCTTCTTTCTTTATTTTCAAACCCCCGCGGCTCCCCACCCCCGCGCGAGACCCCCTCCTCACGCCCACCCTACCCCCCACGCGAGTATTGCGAGCCGCGACTGGATGTTTGTGTCGGTTACTCATTCAAAACTGTGAGGGTCACTTGAACAGCCCATGCTATATCTAGGTCAGTGCATTTAGAGACTTGCTAGGAACAGGTAGGTAGGTGTGTATTCAACCCAAGTGCATGAAAGGATTGCATTTACAACTGTACGTTGCGGGTGTGCAGTCAGAGCTGTGTCGGCCACCAATACAATAACAACTAGCTGAGGGACCTTTTAGGCGCCGTGGCAAAAGTATGCCTTTGAGGATTCAATGTGCACGCGAGTAACGTATGCATTTAGATCTGCATGGGAATATACTGCTTGTCAGACCTGTGGGTTCCGATTGTAGGTTAATAACCCTGTGCATACTGAAAATGTCGAAAGACGTGTATATTAGCGTTCAGATGTATATATTAGGTAGGACATGTGCAGTCAATTTAGAGCATGACAGGTCGGCTTTTATAGCTGAGTGTGGGGAAGACTGTATTCATAGCTGTGCGCAGGACTGCCATAGCCCATAACTTTTAGACAGGTGTGCGCTCAAAGATGTGCTTTCTGAGCTCGTGTATGTGAAGTCGGCACTTGGAGGTGTGTCTTGCACAAGTTTGCATCAGGAGCTGGGCGCATGGAATGTTTGTGTTCAGGGCCCCGTATGACTGAGTTGATCAGTGGAGCACACACAGATCTGGTTAGAGTGTGAGATTGTTGAATTAGATAATGCACACACTCTGCAGGTGAAAAGGTTTTGCAACGTGGGACTGGGTTCGTTCTCCGTTGGATTCCCGTGCCAGCGTGATGAATGCCCACATTCACTGGTGGCAGAGAAGTAATTAGTCCCCGCCATTTACATGTTCCGTGGAACTTTATTAATCAGTACATGAGGTCGCCCAGGAAATGATTAAGCACAATGATTTTGGTGAGCGCGTGGGGTGGAGATGCGGCTTCAGCAAGTGTGCTATCCGCCGTTCGACGAACCTATGGAAACCGTGGAGATTAATGTCCTGTTCTCAGGTCTGTGCGACCCCCCTCCCCGGGCCCAGACTCCAGCGTCCATGCTTCCACTCCCACACTTGCACTGTCCTTATATCTCAGTCCGCAGCCTTTGACGTTTTTAGAGGAATTTATGCAACTTTCTATTTTGAATTTTGTAATATTTTTGGTGAAAGTGTGTGGACTCTGGGATTTATTTAATTCACGCGCTCCTAAATTAACAGATTTTCAAACGTTACGTTGTTTTCGTTTAGCTTTTTATTGAACAAGTCAGTGATGCATCGGGGGTGTAGTTTACATTCAATTCAATTGACTAATACCCCAAAATAATTGTATAAAAGAAAGTCACAGAAATGCAAAGTTGTATAGGGCTGACATTGTTACAGACATTTTGTGCTCTTGCTGACAAGCACTTTACATTTCAGTTGCCCCCACTTTACAGTTAGACCTTCATTCTTCTCAGTACAATATATGTGCACTATTGAACTAGGCAGTAGTAACACACTGGTTTGGCTTAAAAACACCACGGGCCTCTAGTTCCGACTCCCGAATACAGCATTGCACGAAAGAAGTTAGTGTCTGCCTGCCTTGCTGGCTTCAGCAATCAGCACACAAGGACACAGTTGCCTTGGGTGGACTTAAGTTGCTGAGACAGACTCAATGGCCATTGGATGGTTGAGTAGTTCTACAGGATTGGAGACCAGGTAAGGGGAACAGTCTCCCTCCTCTGACCCCTAGGATTATCCAGGCATAGAAATATGGCGAATGGCTGCAGATGTTCAGCTATGGATCATAAGGACAGTGTATCCAAGTATTTTTGCATATTATGGGACTGAAAGGACAAGGGCCTGTTAGAATAAGAAATATACCATATTCTAAACTAGTTCTCACCTAACGTTTACAAAGATCTGACCACTCCTCTTGGCCATCCGATTATTTCCTCGAATGATGAATTTCAAGAAATAAACTTCCATTTATTTTCATCATTTTCTTTAGGTCTCTGTGCTACCATACTATATAAGAGGCAGCACAGACTTTCATACAAAGATCTTTGAAATCAAATAGGAGTAATCTTATGTTATGGTAACATTAGATGTGAGTGTTCTCTACACATGCAGTCATATGAACCCATGAAAATGGTAATTGAAGTGATCAATTTCTGTTTGAGAGAATTATCTCTCTCTCAATTTGCGCTGTGCGTCCCTAATTAATTCCTGCTTTCTCAAATCTGCTTGAAAATGCACCATTTTTCCACTCTTTTTTCAAAATGTTCTCGGGGGGAGAACCCCCCCGAACCCCCCTTAGGTTGTTCGGGCACGCTCGCTACGCACGCTCGCTGCGGTGCAGTATGACCAGCATTTTACGGCTCACCACCTTCAAATGTCACCATCCGCCACTGAAGACACAGGACATAGAGCGGTAGAAGGGGGCAGCTTCGGAAGTTAGGAGATTGGAAGATAATAGGGAAAAGTGAAAAAAGAGTGAGATGAACAAAGAAAGACTATGTGTGCCATAAGGAGGGTGAGGTGGTTGGAAAAAGAAAGGCAAGGCAAACACATTTAGGTAAAAATGTGTCAGGCAGAGACTGGGGAAAAGGACCTATGGTTTCTTTAACAATTGGCAATTTGAGATTTGCTTTGGTCCTCCTTCTTGCTCTAGTCTCTGATTTATTCTTTATTTCTTCTAGCCTCTCTCTCATAAAGTTTTATAAATATGTCTAAATTTATATTTGTTCCTCCTAGGCCATTTTGGACACTGAGTTTAGGATGAGTACTCCATACAGATATGTCAGGTGCTCCATTATGTTAGAGGGAGTATCTTATTTTTTCATCACGGTTGTATTTGCTATTTTTATACTTCCTTGGTTCTGTTGCAAACGTGCCCTACTTCGAATACTGGATTGCATTTTTTCTTGTGACATATATGATGCTTGTATTAATGCATGGGTACGTAAATGAAAATAAAGATTTTTTTTTAAATGTAATTTCATCGCCTCTTCATTGCTACTCATTGGTCACTTCCATTGCTCGTTCTGATTTTTCATATGCAAATACTGTAATTTTACTTCGCTGTTATTTCCCTCTCCCACCCTTATGCACTAAAACTATCCATTCTGGATCATGTTTAACAAGCCCCTCCTCATGAAGCGTTTACAGGCAGTACAGTTTACAGAGCTGCCCAGCATCACATTTCTGTCATTGTGGGGCGCTGAATTCACCCAATCAATGAGTCTCATGCTGCAGATCTTCTTGTGAAGAACGACTGAGTTAACCATGCTAGCATTTAAATCTATTTATTGCACAAAGACAGAGTAGCTGACTATATTGTTCTGCATTCTGTGCTCCTTTCGTCTGTCCTGTGTTATTCTTGTGGATGTAGTTTGGAGTGTGGAATGTAAGTTGGAATGTGAGCATGTGACGGTTCTGACAGAGGCTGTAGAGAGCCTCAGAAGAGACAGGCCTGAGCAGAGGACAACAGCTCCCACATTTGTACTTACACCTGGATCCCTGCCAAAGCTTATTGCCTCATCCTGAAGCAACCTCATCTATATGGACACAATGCTGATTTATCACTCAGCTCCTCATTATGCGTGGCCCTTAATAATGCCGGTTATTTTTCCACTATATAATTAATTACCAATACTCTGGTCTTAGTAATTATGGGATAGGGAAATGGCTGGAAATATGAGTTTTGGGGGATTTACAAGAAAAAATGGGTCTTTCTGTGCCAATTTCTCCGTGTTTTCCCTTGCAACAAGTGACATCTCCAGGTGAAACACCAGAGAGAGAGCTCTGGCGTTTTGGAAAAGTTTATCATTCTGACGGGACCAGTAACTCCTGTTACCGGCGGGGTATCGAATGATCTAGCGACTCGTAATGAGGCTCTCACTGGGCTACTCTGAGCAGATAGAAGTTACAAATGCGGGATGAGAAGTTATGCAACGCCATGTATCCCTCTTCAGGTGCGTGCATCAGCAGCAACTCCTGTGTGTGCAAATTCCATGCTCCTGGAGACAAGAAGTTTTAGGAGTAGTGTGGCATATCGTACACCAAAGCCAAAGGGAGAAACAGTCCTATGCCAGACAAAAAAGGGGCAGGAGGTTTTCATTGTTTATATTTTAATAAGAAATACATTAATATGAAAAGTTTAGTTTTTCATTATTTGAAGTATTTTCTGCTCTCGTGTATCTTGAAGGAGAGCAAATTGCAGCCATTTTAGGACGTTAAATAGAACCATTTGTCCCTCTTGTCTAGCGAGTTCAGCATCTAAAATGAGTACAAAGAAGGAACATTGTTCAATCGTGTGTCTTCTCTGAAGAACACATGGCGTGGGCTACTTCATATCTTTGTGAGGGAGACAAAATGAGGGCCTAGTGGCATTCGTTTACTAGAAGACTTCCCTATTTTACAAGCCTATAATTTACCACGTTTAAGCTTTTACTACTATTTATAGCCCCCGCCATTGGTACAATAGGTGTGGACGCAACTTAAATTGCGCAAGCCAACTATATATATAGACTTAGATTAAGAGATGCGATTTGCTTCCTCCCACCTAACACCCATGTAAGAAATCATTGTTCGTGTTTCACCTACACGTACAGGAAAGCCATCAGAAATGTCAAAACACTTACACTTTTCTGCAAAGAACGTAAAATAACGAGCAATCCTTCTATGAACGTGAGCGTATCCGGCTCACCGAACTGCATTCTGGGGTGAATATATTATCGTACTCTACACAGGAATTTGAAAAAGTTAATGCTCCCTGGCTAGAGTTAAATCAACACACCAGTGATCAAATTACAAGTAGTGAACTGTTTGCACCATCATTTGCAGCAACCCACCAGTGCCAAACCAGTGAAAATGTACATTTTACACAAGCCAAATTGTATGTGTGGTCAGTGCTGAATGTGATTTTTTCTTGTTGCAACTCTTAGAAATGTTAACATCATAAAATGAGCTAATTTCCAATAAATGTCAACCTGTTTTAATAATTGCATTATTAAAATGTATGGAGCTTCTTTTAGTGCATCTGTGACTCAGCTGAATGACTGCCTAGAGAAAAGCATTCAGAGCCTCATTTCGATTTTACTGTTATTTTGGCATTCAAAATAATATATTTATTGCATATCACGTAACGTTGTAAAAGATGCTTTGTAAATTTGATGGAACTTTATGACATTTGCAATTTTTTTAAATGCAGAGAAAAAAATCCACAAAAATGATTTAGAAAGAGAAGGACCCCCAGCAAATTAATATTTTGAAGTTATGTTTCAGCAAACCTGAAGGGTCCATAGACATTTTTTCCACTTATTTTTTTGAAAATAGTCCAAATCGACTTTTTGTAGTAGGAGTTTTCTACAGAATGGGTGAATGGGAAAACACTTTGTCTGATACATACCATGATTTAATTAATATAAAATACCTTGCAACTCAGTGAATAACAACGACAAACTTTGTGCGAACTACAGGCCGTTGCCAAAATGCTTTCCAAGACAGTGGTGCACTGCAACAACCTCCTGCCAGATCCACATTTTCCTCACTCCACAGAAATGTGATGCTATCAACCTAATCTTTAGTGAAAAAATACAGGAGATCCTACACCACATCAACAGTATCAAGCCTGCTTCATCTCTTACGCCCATTCCTTCCCGTACAATCCCGCAACAGTCAGTCTTCAAAGGCCTATTTCTTACAGATCTTGCAAGCACTCTCTACTCCCTCAAAGACACTTGTTATGAAGATAATGTCTTGCCCTCGTCCTTCATCAAAACTCTCTCTGGGGATGCTCTCTGATCCCTACTCACCAATATCAATGCCTCCCTCACTCAAGGCATCTTCCCAAAAGCTCTCAAGACAGGTAAGATCTTCCCACTCCTAAAGAACCCTACACTAGACCCTGATGACCTTGTCAACTACCGGACCATCACTCACCTACCATTCATAAGCAATCTATGTTCAACTCCAAGATCAAATAAATGTTAATCATCGCCTGCATGAATACCAGTCTGGCTTTAGATTATGCTGCAACATGGAGACCGCTTCCTTATAATAGGAGATGATGCCCTCTTGAACACAGATGAAAATGCTCCCTACAACCAAGAAACTGTACAAACCTGGCTAAATGACATGAGCCTTGATGGATTTGATCCCTAACTTTTACCAAATACCATTTAACTTGGATTCACCCTGGAGAAAAACTTCATCCTTAAGGAACACATTGCAAAATAAAAAGAAAAAATAGACTATCTTGTGCCAGTTCACTCCACTGAAGAAAGAGAAACTGTTTCTTCAAGAAAATGACTAAAGAACTGCTATTCAAGCCATTGTGCTCTCATATCTGGATGGTGCTAATGCCCTGTTGCATAGGGTCCCAGATACAACACTGCCTTCCTTAAGGGCATCCTACATGCTGCAGCATGTTTCTTCCTGGGCCTGAAAAAATATGATCACATCAACCCCATCCTGCTAGAGCTCCATTGGCTCCTTTTGCAGGCCAGCACCGTCTTCAAAAACAGTTGCATCTTTTACAAGTCCATCACATCCAGCGCCCCTGCTTATTATTTTTTACGGGTGGGCGGAATTTGTGAAGTTTTACTCCGGAATTCCGCAGAGTTACAAAAAAACTCTGTGAACTTCCGCAAAGTTCCACCCACCAGCAGAATCAGAATAAGAAAGAAAAAGAAGAGACTGCATAACGGCCCGGGCAGATAGGATGGAGTGCTAGGCTGCACCAGCACGCCAATAGCAGGGGTTTGAAGCCCTGAGCTAAACGGCTGCAATATGCATGAAAACATGCATCTAATAACTTTTTGTCACTGATAATTCTGTAGATAACTTTTATTAAAATATCTTTGTTTTCTGCGATATGAAAACAGCTTGGGACAATAACTTTGTTTATTATTTTATGACGGCTGACAAATATTAATTGTCATGTACGGCCCTTCTTGCTAAATACGCGCCTTAAAATTCAACATTGAGCGTACCAGAGCGGAAGACTGAAAACAAACAGCCGCGTTCGAGGATCCAAAAGAAACATGAGTAAAGCAGCCACTGTGAGTGCTTTGTATAGCTTTCTAAAGCGCGTCATGAAAACGAGAAATTCAAATGAGCTTCTCAAATAAGATAGGTGTCCAGGGCGCTGGTTTTCATATCTAGTATATGTAGCGCTTCTTAAGAAGGCGGGAGGCATTTGCCCCCTCTCCGGTCAACCCCGCCATCAGCACTGTTCCACGCCACCCTATTATCCCTTCGCTCAAAGTGCTTCCATATTGCAGCTGCTGCGGATCTGTACTTAGGGAAACACGCCCATCGGAACATGCTGTGTTTGCGCAACATATTAATGCGCAGTCTAACTGTGTATATCATTGAGCAGTAGCTCTGTCTCCGCTGAGTCTGGATTCGTGCTCTAGAAGAGTTGACCACATGAGGTTTGGGCAGCTCTGCCATCTAAGGCCATAATCCAGGGGCTGTGTTCTCCCTGGTGGACACCTCTGCAGCCTCTCTTTGTACTCCTTTGAGCCAAAAGTGATTGTAATATCGCGGAAACGATTCCCAGCATGAGGCTGCCGTTTGAATTGCATTATATTGCTCAGTGTTTCCAGAGTTCAAGCAGTAACTTTTTTCCGCCCTACATGCCCCAAGTTGCCACGTATCAGTTTCTCACCTCTCCGGGTCACGGGGAGCAGAAGTCTGACTGCGTGCAGTTGAGGGCCGCGCAGAAGTTGGGCATCGTACGCCTTTATGTCCCAGTGCTTAACTGGTCTTTGTTTACAGTACACCACGTCTCTATGGCTCTTCAGGCGAGAGAGGCGCAGCGGTGCTCTAGGCGGCCTTGAGGAATGAGCGCATTGAGTGGAGGAAAGGGGAGTATACATAAAAGAGGGACTGAACTAATCATCAAGGATAAGGCCAAGCTAGACCAAGATAAAAGACTACACTCTACATAAAGGCTGTTGACGTTCACAGAAACGAGCTTTCACAAATAGGGGTGTGCACTGGTAAACTCTGCTATGCTGCGGTTGGCGGAGTGTTGCCGAACTCTGTGCTGCAAGTGGAGCGTGGAGTGGCAAAACTCCACAAACTCCACTGGCGGAGTGGAGTTTACCCCCTACTTATGTTACAGACCGGCTCACTATCTCTGGTGCTTCTCGACACCTACAACCAGAACACCATCAGACTGCAAAATGAGAAGCATAAAAAAAAGAAAGCAAGGCAGTAGGAGTTTTCCATTCATGTACCCTGCATTTGGAACAATATTCCTGTATCCATGAAAACTGTCCCAATGCTGCTCCTACGTGAGAAAGAGTTGAAGACTCACCTCTTTAAAGAATACTACATCACAGTGGAGGGAAACAGCCTTTACAATGCGACTTGAACCACGCTGTGACTTTACAATGCATTCCGCACCACCAATGCATCTTAACAACTCATTCCTTTACCGCACAAGTTGTTACAATGACTTGCCTTAGGGAAAGTGCTGTTGGACTGATGTTGGACTTTAACTCAAACACTTTCCCTACTGTTGCTCAGATTGGAGTTGGAATAGTAAATTATACTATTCCAAAATCCAGCGCTTTCCCTAAGGCAAGTTGTTGTAATGATTTGCACGGTAAAGGAATGGGTTGCAAAGATGCATTCGTGGCTTGGACCGCGTTGTAATAGTATGCGTAGTAAATGCATGCATGGTTTGAATATACAACCCACAATGGATTAATCGTCCACAATACAGATCCCTCTCCTATCCCTTGTTGATTTTAAACATATCTTTGGCCCTGTACAGCGCTCCATTGCCTTTTGACTAGGTTTGCAATATACAAATACCAAAAACATACATACCTCTACTTACTTCTGAAAGCACATGTTTTGTCACCCAGCCCATGTCTGTAGTCTGATGCTGCTGTACTCTCATCACTCAATGTCACCTTGGACTGATTTCAATCTCTTCTTAAGAATCAATTATTTTATGTTATGCTACTGGTGTAGGTGTAGCGCATAATCTTCCAATTTCAAATAGGTCCGAAGTTTTCATTGATGACCGGAGTCTAATTCCGCGTCTGAAGATGTGCTAATGGTAGTGTGAATTAGTATGTTTCTCTTTTTTTTTTTTTAAATGTGTGAACATCTATGCCTTGTGGGTCAAAGTTCATGGTATGTGATTGGTGAAACCAGAGGGGTATACGGAAATGATTAGGCATCTTATTGGTTGATAGACATGAACGTTGCAAGGAAGATATATGTCACTAAGTAATTATGCTAGCAAATTATGTTGGGTGCCTTAATAGCCAGTTAATTGCATATTTCGGCTGTGGTGAATGTATATTTGAAATTCTGTCCTAATGTGTTCCGCTGTGGGATAGTGTGTGGAGTGTCATGCTGGAGAGAGCTGTTGTGATTAAAATAATACACACATATCGCAGCACTGTGTTGGATGTGCGTACAATGTTCTATCTATCCTGTTTGATGTTATGGATGTGGTGTGTAACTAAAAGTGCTTGCAAACCATCTTTGGCATGAAGTATGGCAGTTACCAACCCATCATAATCACAACTTCTGCAGCAATTCCGCAGAACCTGGAAGAGTCCCTGTAGACTCTGTCTTCTAAAAGCAGCTGAAATATTCTGGAGAAACTCCAGGGTAGAATGAGGAATGACCACCAGAATCGAACCAAGAATTGCCGATATCCAGGTAATTTCTCATTTCTCTGTGGAATTCTACGGTCCAACTTGTAATCCCTCATAACTGTGTCACCCCCGCCCCAGAGTTCCTAGCACCACAGTAGGAACTCTGCGAGGGGCGGAGGTACTGGGCATATACCCTTGAACTTGTAATGAGGCCCTCTATGACTTCTGTGCGCAGAGACGTTTTAAGGCATGGGCAAAGTGGGCTCTGGCCTGATAGTGCCAGCTCTGTTCTGCAGTGAGTCTTGCCCTGGTGACCTTTTTTTTTTTTTTTTTTATTGAGCGGAGCAATAGGTATATAAACAAACATCATTCTTAAATATCATATAAAAAACAGCCCAATTTTACATATAAAAGAGAAAATATAAAAAACATTGCATAGCTTCTGAATCCCTAATAAGTTTCAAACACATAATTATAAGACAAAAAAAACATCTTCAGTACAGTAATCTCAAACAACAGCACATATTGAATAATATCGAGGAAAAAAGTGCTAGTGCTTACACAGTGCAAGAAATAGAAAAGTGCAAATGCGATATAAATATAAATATATTTGACTGGTGCATAACCAATATCCGTCAAATATTCATATCCTTCAATTTTTCTAAATCACTAAAAAACTTCCAGTTCTTTCTGAATTTTTTTATCGCTCCTAGTCGTTTTGCATAGGCTTCCTCAAAGTTACGAGTTCTCTGCATTTTCTTAAACCATTTTAGATGGGAAGGTATTTCATTCGAGTTCCAGTTCTGGAGAACTAACGAGCGTGCTACCGTGCAGGAAATACACAAAAACACTTTCTCAGCCTCAGTTAGTAACAATTTATCTTTGCAAAATCCAAATAGTGCAGCATCAGCCTCTAACGGCACTTTCTTTCCCAAAGCCTGTCCAATATCACCGAAAATTGATTCCCAGAAGGAACTCAAGCGAGGACATGTAAAAAAAATATGGTGCCATCCACCTTCCCCAACTTTCTGACATCTAAAACATTTATTTGGGACTTCCGGAAATCTTTTTTTAAGTGCCGCCGGGGTATAATAAGAGAACCAACGAGATAAAAAAGACATTCTCTTAAAATTCGCCGCTCGAAGTGTTTTATTTCCTAAAAGGCTGATATCTTCCCAATCTTTAAGAGTAAAAAAACATTGGGTTTCACTGGCGATTCTCACTAAATGGTTCTCTGGTAAGGGTTTTTGGCTATGCTGTTGTAACAGCCGATACCAATTCCCCACACCATGTAGTTTAGTGGCATAAAGGGTTGTTATTAAATAATTTGGAGCATCAAAAATTTCTTTTATATCTGATAAAAAGTGGACAATTTGAAGATTTTCAAAGAAAGCTGGTTTATTACAGCCCTCAGCCCTAGCCATTATTTCTTGCCAAGAAATCGCCCTATTCAACACAGAAAATTGTCTTAGCTCGGATAGTCCACAGTTCTCCCATACTTTTATATTTTTGGATCGGAGCTGGAGACCCAGATTACTACATTCTCCCAATTTTACAAAGTGTAAACCTGATGAACTCGTTTTTTTAAAGAAAGCTAAAAGTCTAGAAGAATAGTCTTTTAACGTTTTGTACCTTGTCTTCTTGGGAAACTTGGAAGTTTTTAAGAATACTGAAGTTTGTGAACCCATTTCTTGAGTCATTTTATCCAGAAAAAAACCATCTCTCGTACCATTTGATCTTAACAGTCCAGAAACTAAATCTAAAAATGCGGCTTCATCATAAGTTTTCAAATGCGGCAAAGCCAGGCCCCCTTGTTTTATAGGTAATTGTACCGAAAGCAGCTTAACCCTAGATGCTTTTTTCGCCCAGATAAATTCTCTAAATAGAGTTTCCATTTCTTTAAAAAAGAAGCATATACTTTGATTGGAACATTTATAAAAAGAAATAAGAGCAGCGGGAGTATAGACATTTTAATTAAAGACACCCTACCAATCAATGAAAGGGGAAGAAGAAGCCATTGTTCCAACAATTTTTTAATTTTATCTTTCATTCTTATATAATTTAGTCTAAAAAGCTGCTGATGTTGATTAGACACAAACATCCCAAGATATCTAATTGGATCCGTCTTAGATGCTTGAGGTTCTAAGCATAACGGAAGAAAATTCGAATCTACATTAAGAGCGAGCACTTCGGTTTTATTAGAATTTATCTTATATCCCCCAATTAATTCATAGTTCTTGAATTCTTTTAAAACTGTCTCAAGATTCATTTTATCAGGTTTTAAATATAAAATAATATCGTCTGCGAATAATTTTAACTTTGCCATTCCAGGAATTGGAGGCAAAATATCAGAGTTATTACGCATCTTGATAACCAAAGGCTCTATAAAAATGGTAAAGAGCAGCGGCGATAACGGACAGCCTTGTCTTGTCACACGGCATATTTTAATATTGCCTGCTTTTATAGCATTTATAACTACCGTGGCTGTTGCTTCCTGATAAATGTTCTGTAACATCTTAACAATTTGGGTTGGAAAGCCGAAAGAGCTGAGAATAAAAAATAACGTTTTCCAATTAACCAAATCAAAAGCTTTCTCGGCATCCACCATTGTAATACATGCCGGGGTAAGATTAGTATTAAAATAATCCAAAGCATGGATTAAAAATTCTGTATTTGCCGCCATCGATCTGCCCTTAATGAAACCAGTTTAGCCACTATGAATAGTCTCTTGGGCAGCCAACGAGAAGCGCTCCGCCCAAATTTACATTAGTATCTTGTAATCTGAATTTAAAAGACTAATGGGCCTGTAAGAATTGACATCGGCGGGATTCTTATCTTTTTTCACAAAGGACACAATTATGGATTCCTTAAAATTCGCGGGCACCGAGCCTCCATCTTTAATATAATTAAATAGCTTTTTAAGAGGGGTCAGTAACTCCCCTGAAAAAACTTTGTAAAATTCAATAGGGAAGCCATCTTGTCCGCAAGCTTTAGCCCCAGCGGTCGTTTTAATAGCGGTCAGAATCTCGACGGATTCCACGTCCAAACTTAATTGACCAACTCTTTTTGCCGAAAGTTTTGGAATATTTAAATTTAAAAAATAATTCTGGATCCATTCATCCTCTACCTGATGTTCTGTTGAATAAAGTTGTTGAAAATGATTCAAAAAGATCTGACAGATCTCATTACTTTTAGTTGCTTCGCCCCCTGTCTGAGGGTCAAGCACTTTAAATATTGTAGCTGCCTCTTGTTTCTTTTTCGTTAAGTTCGCTAGTAATTTACCTACTAGCTGGCTTTCCTCATAGGTTTTTTGTTGATAATTTTGAGAGCTACAAATTTCTTCCAAAACAAAAAACTCCCTTAATACTGATCTTACTTGAGCATACCGGTTCGGGAGTGACTGTAGCAACAGTGCATACTCTTTTTCAGCCTCCAGCTGTAGATTGGCTATTTTTAACTTCCGCGCTTTATGCTGGGCGGCTGAAAAAGTAATTATTTGGCCACGAGCCGATGCTTTAAACCCTCCCCATACCGCGAATGGCTCAGCAGTATTGTTATTAATTTGAAAATATTCAGTAATCCATTTTCTAAAACTGGCCATCCATTCCTGATCTTGAAGAAGGAGGCGATCTAATTGCCATCTAGGGGGCTGTCTCATATCCCCCTTTTTATATATGCGTGGTCATATCCCCCTTTTTTATATGCGTGGTCAGAGAAAGGATTACACACTATTCCTACCTTAGAAGTATGAAGAGATCTAGATATGAGGAAAAAATCAATTCGGGAGGATGTTCCAAAGCGATGCGAGTGGCAAGTATAGAAATCCATGTCTGGGTTCTCAACCCGCCAGGGGTCCACCAATTGATATTCTTGTTTAAGAGCATCAATTAGTTTTTTAGTATTCGGTTTCAGTTGCTTTTTATTTTTATTTGAAGTGTCTTTTCTTAAATCTTGTATATAGTTAAAATCTCCGCCGAGAATAACCTGTCCAGGTGCACCCAACAGGTGTTCGTTTATTTTAACCAGAGCAGAAACATCATCAGTCACAGGTCCATAATAGTTTAAAAAATTCAAAATTTTCCCCTGCAGCCTTGTAGTAACCCAAATCCACCTCCCTTGAGGGTCTCTAACTATTTTTACAAATTCCCAAAGAACTTTATTGGAAAAGTAAATAGCTACCCCCCGCATAGCAAGACCTGCTGATGCGAAAAAAGCATGAGGAAAAGCCCTGGGTATAAATATTTTTGAAAAATTTGTTTTTAAATGGGTTTCCTGCAAATATATGACGTGAGGGCTAAGTGACATTAACCATTTAATATGAGTGCCGCACTTTTTTTTATTCAGCAGGCCATTGGCATTCGCTGATATAACCTTGCAATTAATATTTTCCATTATAAAGTCAGAAAATAGGCTATTAATTTAACCAAAAACCAATTCACACTTTGTTTATTAAACATACCTTCTGCTCCTTTTTCCTCTATGTGCCCACCTTCCCCCCCAATGCAGCACCACCTCCCACCCATCTAAATGCGTAAACCCCCCTACCCCCCACGCATACCGCATTTCAGCCCTCCCTGTAGTCTCCTGGGTGTCTTGGAATTACACCCTGGGTGGCTCAGCTGGCCCTAAACCCCATCCCTCCTCCATACCAGATATTTCTTCTTTACTCATTCCCATACTTGCAGTAGAAAGCTCTCTTCTTCCAAAGTGCTCCCCCCCCCATTTGGATTCAAGTGAGACCTGAATATTTATACTGTTTCTAAACCTTTTAGACTATATAAACTATTTCCTTCAAGCTCGAGAGCCATTAGAGATCTCTTTTAATAGTGCCTGGGCTTCTTCCAAATCGGAAAACATAAAAAACTTTCCTTTTACTAAAACTTTCAACTTGGATTGCTGCGCAATCGAAGCCTGGGCACCATGAGCTTTAAATAACTGTAGCATTTTCACAAATTCTTTCCTTCTACGTGCAGCAGAGGCAGTCATATCCGAAAATATTCGACATTTTGTAGTATCATTTACAACAAACTGTCTCTGCTGAATAGCTTTGGTCAATATTCTTTCTTTCACACGGAAGTCCGCCAAGTTAAGTAGTATTGTACGTGGCATTGTAGAATTTGGGAAAGGTTGAGCGGGAACCCGGTGGGCCCTAGTGATGGTGAGGTCGCCTTCAAACTCTGGGAGGACTTTCTGTTTAATGAAAGAGTTAACCCATTGTAGCGGCTGGGAGCCTTCAATACCTTCAGGAATCCCCACTATCCGGAGATTAGACCTCCGGGAGTGGTTTTCCAGTTCCTCCAGCTTGTTCTCGAGATATTTCTTACTTTTAGTAGCCTCTTTCACTTCACCCCTTACTATTGTCATCTGATCTTCGAGAGCCGCAATTCTTCCTTCTGCCTCCTGAAGTCTAGTTGGAAAGGCTGCCATTGCTTCCTCGATTTTCCCTAGTCGTTGATGTAAGGAAACCGTCTCGATTTTCTGAGTCTCCTTCATCTCATGTATTTCATCGAGTATCAAATTTAGCATATCCTTGATATCTAATTGGCGAACCCCAGATGTCGCCACATTTTGACCAAAATCTTCTTGTTGATGTACAAGGGCATCAGTAGTCCTGCTTCCAGCTGAATTTGTCAGCATACTTGTATTGGTCATAGTATTAACTTGGAATGCCTGGTCCCCTGGCACGTCCTGGTCCTGGCTCTGTACTGAAAGCAAAGGTGGAGATTGCATCTGGGACTGGTGTATAAGCAAAGTCTGATTAGAGCCGGGATTTGAGATGGCCTCTATTACTTCTTTTACGATATTTGTCCTCGGGTCTTTACTCAAATCTCCTGTTCCTTGTAACTGTGTAGGAGAGAGGCTAGGGGCAGAGAATTGCGTAGTCGTTGATAAAACCGTTCTTTCCTGGGCCGGAGCATGAACCTGGTCTAGACCATCGCCTTTCTCTAAGGCTGCAGCCTTCCTCTCTCCTTTAGAGCTCGTATCGATTGACGTTGCAAGAGGGCCAGGTACCTTTGATTCTCCTTCTACTAATGAGCTCGAGCTTGAAGATGAAGAGGGAGCGAGAGCTGGCAGGGTAGCTTTCTTGAGAAATAGTGAAAATTTCTTAACCTCCTTAGTGTTATTTTTGGGCAAGTCTGACATACATGTACCTTTCGGGGATTTTCCCAGCCCTGCTCCGATAGGATAATAGATGTCTGTTCGCCTTCCGAACTTTCCGGGGTGGAGTCCAGGCCGCACGACGGGTCTCCCTTATTTGCTAGATACATTGCTTCTTTGGCTTCCTTCGCCTGGGCTTCCGCTAATCGAGTTTTGGCTTTCAGCCTACCTGCAGAGTCCTGTTTAGCCGTATGGGCATGTTTCAATGTTTTGCCCATTTTTACTTCTGATTTCTTCCACCCCTTTTATTATATATTATCCTCTTTTTTTTTCCTCCTGCTTTTTTTTGCTGCTTTTCTATTATTTTTCCTCTCTTCCTCTTGTCCTCTTATCCTCCTTCTCGTCTTTCTCGCTCCGCCCACTCCACTCTCTGCCTCCTCCCCAGCTCGTATTCCTCAATTAATGTTCTGGCTCCTTACAATCTCCTCCTCTTCTCCCACCATTCCTCTCAGCTCAAGTTTCTCCAATGTCTCCAATGTCTTTAGTATTCTCCACATTCGGATTTTAAGTGGAAAGGTACCTGTTCTCCTCCGGCTCCTTCAACTGCTCCCCGCAGCAGCACAGCAATACAGCCCTCCAGTCCCCGAGGAAACCAGCGCCGGCACACTGCACCACACCAAGCCCCAGACCCGGGACCAAAAAGCGCTGCTCTGCCGAGCAAATCTACTGCTTCTCTTTCCGAGTTCTACATCCAAGCCTTAGTCTGCTTCGCCGGCGTACCTCCACATCTACAGCGGCTCTCGGTAGCGGTAGCGGCTCGCGAAGGGCATAGACTCAGCAGCTCCATCTCACGCTGCATCTCCGTCGAGAAACGCCAAACGCCAAACTCGATCCGCCATCACAGGGAGGGGGCGGGCCAGCAACCACCTACGGCTACTCGGAGGCGTGGTCCTCCATCGCCGTGCAACCGACCTTTAGGTTTCCCCTGGTGACCTTGAATAATTTTTAAACTGATTGTTTTAAATACCGTTTTCCTTTAATTTATTTTTAATGTGGGTGATGTGTGAGAGTCAATTGCAGACATTTTGCGGGGAAATGTTGTGTTTATGTTTCATGCATCATCCATAAAAATGTTTCTTTTAGATCAAAACAGGACCTGACATATGAGAAATGGGAGGGTGTCACCGAGATTATTTGCAATAATATTAGTGAGCAGCTGCTGTGTTAAAATAATGAAAACACGTCACTATCCTTGAATATTAGACGTAAACACATTTAGAATTTGGATGAGTGTGCTTGTGCACTGTCAGTGACTTGGCCAAACAGGGCATGAAAGAGCTGAAATTGGATCATAGATTCAAATCTGTTCCGAACAGGGGCCCCCAAAATACGTTTGGCCCAGGGCCCCCAAAATCCTTAAGATGTCCCTATCTGTGCGCAGTGTTCTGTCTAACATGCCTTAATATGAATGTAAAAAATACAAAACAAAGATTGTTTATCTTTTAATTTATGAAAGGATTTTGATTACCTAAATGAGAGAGCTTATCATTTAGTTATGAAAGAGATTAAAATAAAACTCGTAAATACGTTACCACGCCATAAATTATCCTGTGAGCGGTTACTGGTTAAGTCTTATAAAGAGGACTTTGACATTCATGAGAAGGGCCAGCGGGGTGAGGCTGCCCTTTCTGCATTGAAATACAACGTGTGTGCTTCCCAGAGAAGCCGAACACACAGTACAAAGGATCCCCCTAGATAAAAGGGGGTTGTTGTTTGTTGAGACTGATGTCCCGCAGGAACACGGGTGATTGCTACTGTCTGCGGCATTACACAGCTAAAGGCATGTTGCCTTTAAACGCTTGACTAACAAGATTGTTTACTCAGCTTGAGTGGAATTCTGCTGGAAGAAACGAGATATTTGCATTTCCCTTTCTTCCCATCAGGATAGGGATCCTGGTAGTTAAACTTGTGGTGTTACTCAACAACAGAAGCATCTCTCACTCCGGAACAAATCCGGGTCAAGTGCTTTCAAAGCTGTAAAGGCTGGACAATGACATTCATAAGGTGTCCTTTCTCTCTGTCTCGTGTTTATGACGGTGTAGGTTTACTTTTATTTAAAAGCTAGAGTACTAGGATAGCTGTATTAGATGAAGGTAAAGAAGTGAATCACTTAACCTAGAATGTATATTTGACTTGTTTACCACACGTTACCCTTCACAAGAGACTCCGATGTGACCAGGTCATTGCAGACATTTAAAAAACACACCGAGGGTCTCTTTGCAAAAAGGATGCTAATTTTACCACTTGTTGCATATGTAAAAATACACAAGTACCACGTATTCCACGAATGGTGAAAACCACCAAAAACGGAAACTTTTCTTCCAGATTCATGCTGCATTACTGCCAGAAGTAAAATTACCAGTAGTAAATTTAGGGGCATATCTACAAGGGCTGGCGATAAAATTATCGCCGCTTTAGCGTCCGTTTTCGGACGAAAAGCGGCGATAATTTTAACGCCCTATTAGCAAGGACACGCTAACGCGTGAATCCATGCTTCTTCGCCCTTTCCTTATCGCCCAGCTTTGCATCTCTAATGAGATGCAAAGTGGGCGTTCCTTCCCGAAATAACTGGAGAAATGTCGCTAACCGACATTTCTCCTATTATCAAGGGAATCGCTAACAAGCATAGCGATAAGAAAAGTAGCGATAACCACGGTTATCGCTACTTTCCTAACGCATGCTTTAATTCTGACTTAGCCATGTAATCCAATGGGAGGTGGATTACATGGCTAAGACCACCCTGCCCTATCAGCAAGGTATCGCCGGTCACAGTGCGATTATTGCTGGTTTCCCAGCGATAATCACACTGTTTTCCAGCTATCGCTTGCATTTCTATCGCTTTGGAGATAAGCGTTGCTGATAGCACGCTATCTCCGCGATAGAAAGCAGCGATAGCCGGCGATAATTATCCTAGCGCTAAGTGCGCTTAGCGATAATTATCGCCGGCCCTTGCTGATATGCCCCTTAGTTTTTAGTTTTTCTTTTTGCTAAATGTAAAGCCAGCTAACAATGTCAGTATCTATCATCAAAAAAGGTTAGTTCTGAACTGCTCTTAAACACCACCAAACCAACAACAAGCTGTTACTACATGGACCCTGACTACAAGGTTGCTGATGTTTTGGTGCAGGGATGGCGGAGGACCAGAATCTTTGATTCCAGTCTGTATCCCTGCATCAGAAACAGCATGGTTGCGGCAGTATCGGGGGTGTTGTGTTCTCTCTCAGTAGTACTGAAGGTGTCGGGCAGGGGTCACTCTCTGATCCTGCTCGCTGCCCTGCCACACTCCTTCCAGCAGTTTAAGCAGGAGCGGACCCATACCCAGTGAAACCATGCCCAGTGTCCTCATGTTTGGAATTATTGAACCAGAAGACTATTCGTGATGCTCCGAAGCGGAATCCCACACGAAGTTACCACCCAGAATAAACTCTTAAAAAGACATAATAGACCACATCAAGAAAAGTTTGCTAAATTGACTTTTAGTGATGCCTTTGAGACATCTTTTGCACCTTTCCATATCATGTAAAGCTGTTTTTGTCCTTTTTTTCTTTTTGTCTTGTGCACCAAATTGTTAGATGGCATGTATCCACAGCATACATTAGTGCTGTCGCTAATGTAAGTTTTGCATTAATGCAGGCTTTGCATTATCGCAAAACTGCTCTAATTCATTTGGCTCAAAAGCGGAGTGCACACCAGGATCGCGTGGAGTAGGAATCCTTCTCAGAGCTGCCACGGCGTACATCCCTGGGGAAACATGGAGAGACCCACTGGGTAGATTTGTACTCCAAACGGGGAGGTGGGATGGAAGAACTTTGAATTTGGGCTCTGTATATGTCCCGCCAGGGTTACAGGAGTATACCAGATCTGCCCTCGTGGCACGGCTCCTAGAGATGCCGATAGGCTCGCTTATTCTGGGAGGGAACATGAATGATGTTTTCTCTTGCTCGGAAGATCGATGGCCGGGGAAGACAGATGAGCAAACAAGGACCCCCCTGATAAGTTTCGTGGAGGCACTGGGGTGGATTGACGTGTGGAGCCCATAACCAAACAGTACGCCAATACACACATGTATCTGCACAACACGGGAGCTTGTCCCGAATCAATAATTTGTTCACCCTTGGGAAGGAGATGGGGAGCTTCCGAGACACACATCACCTGGCGAGGGGCATCTCTGACCAGACAATTGAAAGTGTCTTGCCGCCCTGGCTGGCGGCCTGGCACTTGGCGGACAGGGAGTTTGTGGAGAGGCTGCGGAAGGGCACTGAGCAATACTTCCATCAAAATGAGGACTCGGTGGATTCCTGCTGCATGCTCTGGGAGGCCTGTAAGCCGGTGATACGGGGGCATTTTCAGGGCCTAGCTGGGGTTAAGAAAAAAGAGGATAGAAACAGATGTCAGGCACTCGAGCAAACAGTGTTGACCCTAGAAACTGAACTAGTACAGGGGGGAGCTGGGGTGGGATGCAACGCAACAGTTGCACATGGCGCAGCGGGAGTTGCGAGATACAGCAGAGAATGCTGCAAGAGCCCTTATCCTATCGATCCAGAGGAGGCTGTACGACGTCAGAGATAAGGCCACTAAGCTCATCGCCTGGCTGGACTAAAGGGACAGTGAAAGAGGCTGGATAACCGAAATCCTAGATAGCAAAGGGGGGCGGGGAGGAGGGGGTCCATACCGTGGATAAAGACATAGCTGAGGTATTTGCAGACTTTTACGAGGAAGTATATGCCTCCAAATCTGGAAGATCTGAGGCAGACTGTAGAGAGCTCTTAGAAACAATGAATTTAAACATTCTGGCGAGGGACGACAGACAGGCACTGGACAGGGATTTAACAGTGGAAGAAATTGTGGGGGCCCTCTAGGGACTTCAGTCGGGATGGTTTTTCCATCGAGCTGTTCAAACAGACAGCGACAAAGTTAGCGCCCCACCTTCTGAATATGTTCCTTGAGGCAAGGGAGGCGAGGAGGCTACCAGATGACCAATGGACAGCCACTATATTGGTAATCCCCCAAAAAAGGTAAATCACAGACAGTGTGCCTCATATCGTCCTATATCCCTGCTCAATGTGGAGCCCAAAGTCCTGGCCAAAGTCCTTGCAACTCGATTAGCAGACGTGATACCATTGGTGATCCACCCGGATTAATCCGGCTTCATGCCGAAGCGAAGCACTCGCTTGAATCTGAGGCGACTATACGGGGTGCTTCACCTGACGGAGGCATATGGGGTAGATGAGGCAGTGGTTCTCTCCCTCGATGCCCGGATGGCCTTTGATAGTGTGGAGTGGAACTATATTTTTGATGTGCTGCCCTGGCTGGGAGTTAGCCCTAGCTTCTGTGCGTGGGTGCGCCTAGTTTATGAGGCGCCGCGGGCCAGGGTGAGGGTGAATGGTTGTGTCTCCCGCGTGTTTGAATTACGGAGGGGCACACAGCAGGGTTGTCCGCTCTCTCCCATGATCTTCGCCCTGACCCGGGAGCCCCTGGTGGCCTGGGTTCGAGGAGACTTATTAATCCGGGGCATTAAAGTGGATGATGACTGGGAGGAAAAGATATCACTCTATGCAGACGATATTCTACTTTACGGGACAAAGCCCCACTCCTCGATCCCGAGAATTCTGCATATCTTTGACCTCTTTGGGAGCTATGCTGGCTACCAAATTAACTGGGACAAGTCGTTGATTTTCCCGCTCTCCTCGGGCCCCCTGTCTTTACCACTCCGGTGCCCAGCCCCAGTGGCAGCAGATGGGTTCACATAGCTAGGGATCCATATCACTAGGGACGAGAAACTATTCATGACTCATAATGTTCTCCCCCAGATCGACCGGTTTCAGGCAGACGCGAGCCATTGGCGCACGCTGCCCCTCTCGCTGATGGGGCAAGTGGTCCTTTTTAAAATGATGACTCTCCTGCGTATGCTCTACATTTTTCAGAATACTCCGTTCAAGATTCCTGAATTTTGTTTCTGCAGAATCAACAGTATCCTGCGGTCGTGGGACGTGGGCAGCCAGAATTTCCCTGGTGAAGCTGCAGCGGGGTGTATATGACGGGGGCCTGTCGGTCCCGGACCTTTGAGCCTACTACTGGGCTTCCCAGTTGGCGGTGGTGAACGACTGGGTGTTCGAGGACCGGCAGGAAACAGGGTGGATCGTCTGGCCATTGGGAGCAGGAGCTAACCAGCGCTCCTGTACGGCAGGGTCAGAGGGAACTCACTCCCACCTCACACGCTGGCAGTGGTGAGGGTATGGAAAGCATCCAATAGGTGCCTGGGCTGGGAAGGGAAACTAACGGCAGAATCTCCATTGTGGGATAGTGACTGCCTGGGCGAGGTTAAAAAGCTGCTACAATACACAAAATGGCATACGATAGGCATAGAGAAATTGGGTGACGTGTGGAGAGCAGGCACTCGTAGCGTTTGAGGTGTTGAAGGCGGAATACGAATTGGTACCGGGTGAATTATTCCAATACAGACAGCTACATCATGCTCTGAAATGCCACTTACCGGAGGGGGAACTCTTTCCAGACTACTCCCCAATGGAAGACAGACTGATACTAGACCCTATGCCCTCCAAGGCAGTTTCTTTGACATACAGGAAGATCATCAATAACATGCCGGACTGCCTCGCCTCACTCAGACAGGCTTGGATGGGTGACGCGGGACCCCTAGATGACGAAGAGTGGAGTGAGGCGCTGCAGAGCCCCAGGGGAATAGCTATTAGGGCCCGATTCCGTCTGGTGCAGTTGCGGATACTGCATAGATCCTACCTCTCGAGGTCAAGGGTGTTTAAAATGGGCCGAGCAGATACGGCTGAGTGCCTCAGGGCTGTTTTGAGGTAAGCACGTTTTTTCATACACTCTGGTCAAGCCCCCGGGTTAAAAGCTATTGTACCGAAATAGTCGAGATAATGGGGGAAGTAGCGGGCGCGCCAGTGCCACTCGAAACTAAGTGGCTGCTGATGGGAGTGCCGCCGGAAGAGAAGTGGCCCAGACATGTAGGGATCTGGCTCAAAATGGCAATCTAGCTAGACTGTGGGGGGGCGGGCAGGCCCCCTGAAATCAAAGACTGGAAGGAGGACCTAGACTGGGGCCAGCTAGCCGACCAGACAATATACCGAGCCCGGGGCTGCCCACGTAGATTTGAAAAGGTATGGGGCGCATGGAAACGATATCGGGGCACGTCCGACATAATAGGAGATGGAGAATGAGAGGCCACTACTGCACAATACATGGAGAGATAGGGCTCTGCACCAGTGACAGCGCTCCAGGGACTAGCCCAAGAGGTGGGGATAGGCTCTTGAGGCGATGTACGAAAAGGAAAGGCCCCCTGCGAGCGGCCCTGAGATGGTAAATTGCTATGCTTTGGAAGGTTTGTGCGTTCAATCAACTGCTCAATAAAAAGATTTTTTTTTTTTTTTTTTTAAAGCGCAGTGCACATGTAGCAAATGTAATAAAGGAATGGGTAAATTAGGAAGTCTATGGCGTGATGCTTAACACTCTCCGTATAAGCAAGAGATACCCTACCACTGCTGCAAGTTACAGCAGAAAAAAGACTGTATGGAACTATCAATGCCACATTAAAAGTTCAAATCTAATTTTTTTTAAGACATCCAGCTATTATATGTGTCACAACAGTAGCTGGCACCTGTTTCGTGGAATTGACACTTCTTTCTCACGGCTTCTCAGTTCTGACCATTCCATCAGTCCATCATGCTTATAACATTCCAGGGATCTTTGTAATTGGCCAGACTGGAGAGGTTTTAGGAAAAGAGACATTTGGCCACTCTGAAATCGTAGATTCCTGGCCCTTTGTTCACTGAGAGGACGAACTCCCATTAGTGAATAGGTGGCGAGTGGGACAGCGCAAAGCTTCTATGCCCTTATTTTGTGTTTCTCCTGAGGGAAAACTCCTAGCTTCTCATAACCTCACTGCACACATTATTTACTATGACTGGACTAGTCTGCATGGATATCGCAAAGATACAGAACTGTCAAGAACTGGTCACAGAACTAAACTTCAGGAATACATATAGTCTGGGTCTGGGATAGAAATGTGGGAATGAAACTTCTAGTCAGTGTAATGTAATGTGATTTATAAAGCACAGCAATTCTCACAAGGAGCTTCTAGGCACTAGTGCCTCAGACCACCAAGCCACAGAATCAGACCAACCTAGAGTTAACGAAAACAGAAAAGAAAATTGTCAAGATCTAACTCCGACTAAAGTACCCAGGGGCAGATTTACAAGCCCCTTGCGTGACTTTTGCGCTGCAGTTGCGTCACTTTTTTGACGCAACAGCGGCGCAAACAATGCGGCCTATTTACAACGTGACGCATCTAGGGAGATGCGTCACGTTGTAAAGCCCTGCATCACATTATACCTGCGTCAGGTATAATGTATGCAGGGTGGGCGTTCCCACGCAGGAAGGCCTCGTAAAAGTGACGCAGTGAAATCTACAAGATTTCACTGCGTCACTTTTAGGACGCCACTGTGTCAAAACCTTATGCCTGCTTGAAGCAGGCGTAAGGAGTGACGCAGTGTATTGGTTATTGGTAATAGGCCTCAACACGCATTGCTGGAGTTGCGTCGTGCTTGCGACACGACTCCAGCAATGCGTGACTTTTCCGCCAACAGATGCGTCAGAATTTCTGACGCATCTGTCAACCCTTGCGCCATAGTGCGCCGTATTGTAAATACGGCGCATCTATGGTGGCGCAAGGGTTTCTAAGGGTGGCGCAGGGAAAGTGACGCATCTATACAGATGCGTCACTTTCTTGTAAATCTGCCCCCAAGTTTTGAGGTTTTTCAAAAATGACAAGGGATCTGATGTCACTCAAAGTGGGAGCAGAAGTTTCCCATAATTTGGCTCCTAAAACTGCTGCAGAACAGTCTCCTCCTCAAATTCTATAGAATTTGTGATGGGGGTATGCAAAAGAAATGTGAAGATCTGAAAGGTACAGCTGGTGAGTGGCACGTAAATAATTTCTGTAAACTGTAAGGTCCCGACTTGTAAACAGCTCTGTGGATACGTGTTAAAGTTTTGAATTCAATCCTTTTGGCAATGGGCTGCCAATGGAAGTCCCTCAATTTCGGGGACAGGGAACAGTGACTAGGTAGATTAAGTAATAACCTGGCTGCTGAGCTCTGTACTAAAAGTAGTTTCCTGATGATTTTATTGGGCAAGCCACAATATTACAAATACGAGTAGTGCAATCTGGAGATTATGAGAGCGTGTGTCAATATTTCCTTACCAGTAGCCTGGGGTCCCACACCAGGAGAATCCTCTGAGCTCCAGTTTTGAGGATACTAACTGCCAGCTCCCCTTGCCAAGTTTCTGGGCCAGAACTGAGGAAGATACGACTAGCCTGCCAAGAGGGATTGCCTGCATCCAACTTAGAAAAAAATGAGTTCACTCTCTGCTCAAGAGGGACATTCAAGGTGACATTGCATGAAGAAGATGCTTCTTAGAAGAAGCGAAGTCTGTGAGGGACTCGGGCATGGCAAGCCAGCAACACTGCTCTGACACAGGCATAACCCACACCAAGATAAAGAGAGTGAAGTCCAGGGCCTAGATGTGTCTTCCCCAACAATAGCCTCAGCGACCTCCTGCCATCAAAGGTGTGCTGCAACTCAACCGAAGGAAATTTCACAGGCTGCCATTCTAAGAAAAGGTCTGAAAGTAGACAACAGATATTAATGCTGTCTGTGGGGTTTTAAACAACCCGTACATTCTCTGATCTGAATGAAAATCATGCATTTAAAAACATCAATGTGATTGGCATGCGTTCTATTCATTAACAGTTTTTATAAGGGACGAGTTACTTTTTTCACTATTCCTTTTTAGGTCGAGCCTAGAGTAGCGCGCATGCGTTGCACTGCGAGACTTTATGTAGGTGGTTTTAAAAGCTGACCACACGCTCGTGCACAATGGCCTTTTCCGTGCGGTTACCCGCACGGCCGCCATCTGTTTCCAATTATCGTGCCCAGACGCGGGTGCGATAATTGAAAACACATGGCGCCCGTGCGGGTAACCGCAAGCAATAGGCCACGGTGCACGAGCGTGTGGTCAGCTCAGCACGCTGCCGTGCTCGCTCGCCCCCGCTCCTCTCTGACGCTGCCGTCTCTGCTGTCCAGCGCTTCACTTGTTTACGTAGGGATCGCCCTACCTTCTATCAGGTGCATAGTAATCTCCCCTACGGCAGAGTGGTGCAGTCCCGAAACCTTCTGCAGCAAATGTAAATGATTTCTTGGCAGTCTGTAGTATCATCTGCCGCAGCGGAAGCAGTCGTTGCTCACTGTTCTGCTCCCACAGTCTTTTTATAGAGCTTTCTATCATTAATGCCATTAAATGGATTGCAAAGGTGTCATAAAACTCGTGCCTACTGGAGATGTACAACTCATCACTCGTCTGTGGCGTTTCCCTCTCAAAAGCTTTAAAATACCTTGTGTTTTTCTTCAGGTGTGACGTAGCCATTGGCACTTCATTACATGTGTGACTTCATTCAGTGCTGTTTATTTAGTCCACACGAAAAGGCAGCATCTTTAAAGTACATTGCCTTTTTTTCTTAACCAGTTTAACGGTAGATTATTGAATCTTGCTTTGAAATAAACCACGCTCAGTATGTGGTACGTAAAAGGCAAAACTCTGGGAGCTCCTTTTTCTGTCTATACACTATATTTTGAACAACATAGTTCGTTCCAGTGCCGAATATATTTTTTAAAACATTTTTTAAAGTTTTAATGGCTCAGTTTTCTTACGACCTACCTGGGTTAATTAGTTTTCCCATTATGCAATCGAAGAGAGGGTTTTAAGTAAGTAGGAAGTAGTGGCGCTCAGCTAAATTTGCGTAAGTAAGAAAAAAAAAAACTCAAGTAAATACGGTGCTAACCAGGTAGGGGAGACCCCTATAACCCCTATATGCGAGTAGGAGAACTCCTACACCACAGTAGTACATCCAAATCCTGGGCACACGTGCATTAATGTAAACTTGTGAGGTCACAGTAGCGTAAGTCCATTAGAGAATCAATCTCATTGAGGTTCGCCGACGAGTTATTTCTTGTTTCTTTTATTCATGTTCCGTAGGAAAACAACCAGCAAAAAATACCAACAACCAGCCAACACGTGTTTCGTCTAGGAGGATACTCCACGACTTCTTCAGGGCTGGGAATGATACAATTCATGGTGTAAACAAAAACATGAAGTGGTGATTGATACTGGAGAGTAAACTCCATAGGTGAAAAAACACCCACTACCAGTGGAAACCCTATACAACACAAAGGACCGTTTTATGGTTAGACATATATTGACAATGAAAGGCAGTGTTATTGCTATGATCCACTGAACGAGAAAAGTACACCCGCAATATGCAAAGTGACATAAAATAAAAACAAACAAAAAAGCATCTAATGTGATTTAAACATTCATAGTATAATTAAGTGACACTTAGGACCAAACAAGATAATAAGAATAAAAAATGTGAAGTACAAATGACAGAGTATTCTACATGAAGTTTATGGGAAAGGATTGAGTCAATGGGTAATTTATTGTGCTCAAATAGGGAGTTCATAGTTCTAATGATAAGATGTTAAAAACCTAGGTGTTAATTAAAAGTCAACTGTACCTAAAAAGACACTACTGCAATTATAACTATGCATAAAGGTACGGGGATCCGTGAATCTCGAAAAAAAACGTACAGGGCATATGACAAAATTGGAACGTGTAAGGAAGCTGGCGAACGTGAAAAGTGATAAAACTCAAAGAGCAAAAGGCTCAGTACATGCATAATGGCCCGACTAAGTGAAAAGGGTAATCAGAAGGTAAGCCTTTATCTACCTGAATTCTGGTGAACGAAGCAATGTATGCTGTTAAGGGATATGAATTAAAAGGGAAAGTCAAACAGAAATATAGGTTGTGATAACAATCTCAAAGGGCAGATGACAATGGAAGAATTAAATATATTTTTAGAGAAAAACTCACCGAGATACCGGCATCTCGGTGAGTTTTTCTCTAAAAATATATTTAATTCTTCCATTGTCATCTGCCCTTTGAGATTGTTATCACAACCTATATTTCTGTTTGACTTTCCCTTTTAATTCATATCCCTTAACAGCATACATTGCTTCGTTCACCAGAATTCAGGTAGATAAAGGCTTACCTTCTGATTACCCTTTTCACTTAGTCGGGCCATTATGCATGTACTGAGCCTTTGCTCTTTGAGTTTTATCACTTTTCACGTTCGCCAGCTTCCTTACACGTTCCAATTTTGTCATATGCCCTGTACGTTTTTCGAGATTCACGGATCCCCGTACCTTTATGCATAGTTATAATTGCGGTAGTGTCTTTTTAGGTACAGTTGACTTTTAATTAACACCTAGGTTTTTTAACATCTTATCATTAGAACTATGAACTCCCTATTTGAGCACAATAAATTACCCATTGACTCAATCCTTTCCCATAAACTTCATGTAGAATACTCTGTCATTTGAACTTCACATTTTTTATTCTTATTATCTTGTTTGGTCCTAAGTGTCACTTAATTATACTATGAAGGTTTAAATCACATTAGATGCTTTTTGTTTGTTTTTATTTTATGTCACTTTGCACATTGCGGGTGTACTTTCTCGTTCACTGGATCATAGCAATAACACTGCCTTTCATTGTCAATATATGTCTAACCATAAAACGGTCCTTTGTGTTGTATAGGGTTTCCACCGGTAGTGGATGTTTTTTTCACCTATGGAGTTTACTCTCCAGTATCAATCACCACTTCATGTTTTTGTTTACACCATGAATTGTATCATTCCCAGCCCTGAAGAAGTCGTGGGAGTATCCTCCTAGACGAAATACGTGTTGGCTGGTTGTTGGTATTTTTTGCTGGTTGTTTTCCTACGGAACATGAATAAAAGAAACAAGAAATAACTCATCTGCGAACCTCAATGAGATTGATTCTCTAATGGACTTACGCTACTGTGACCTCACATGTTTACATTAATGCACGTGTGCCCAGGATTTGGATGTACTACTGTGGTGTAGGAGTTCTCCTACACGCATATAGGGGTTATAGGGGTCTCCCCTACCTGGTTAGCACCGTATTTACTTGAGTTTTTTTTTTTCTTACTTACGCAAATTTAGCTGAGCGCCACTACTTCCTACTTACTTAAAACCCTCTCTTTCGATTGCATCTTGTGTTCTAGGAAGGGCAGCCGCAGCGTACTTACACATATATACTAGTATCATTTTCACCATGGATAGAGATAAAGCTGCAGAGGAGCTTTTCGAAAATCTTGCAAAGGGCAGTAATATCATCACTGCCTCTGTTAGTGGAAATCCCTCACGCAATGAAGGTCTCAGAGAAAAATTCATGAAGTTAGAGAGACTCAAAAAATTGGAAAATTCCAGATGGTGGGATGGAGCCACCTTAAAGCAATATTTAAGACTCAACCGGGTCCCTAGGGGACTACGGTCACAAATTTTTCCTACATATGACGATCTCGACGAGGATCTTCTAGGGAAATGGGAGGAAGCACTGACGGCTAATTCAAACACACTCATGCACATATTGATTGAAAGCGCAGAGCGAAAAGTAGGCAAACTGCAGGCAGAAATTGACATCTTAGAGAAAGAAATCAGAGACCTCAATATTAAGGAGGCCACCGAGAAAAATTACACCATTCTTAAAGACATTTTACTTAGTCATCAAAATGAGATTAAAAACAGGAAGGCCAGACAACTCAAGAGGGATGAAATAGATTACAAGGTAGGCAGAGTCTTCACTTATGCCAAGAAATATGATCAATTGGTCCAAGTTGGACCACAACATGATAGAACTACCAGACCTGAAACACTATCCATCTCCTCCAGCTCAACTTCCTTGAGCACCCACATGTCGAGTGACAGTGAGGCTGAGAACCAGACAGGGATCAGACGAATGGAATCTTCTTTTTTACGAGAGGTCAGGACCATACGAAGAGGCAACAGAACACAAGGCATACGGGGAGGCCTAGATACAAAACCCGCAGAGGGAAAAGAGGGAGACAAAGAGGAATACAGGAAGAAATTGAGGTCAGGCAACGGGAGGAACAAATAAATACTAAGGAATTGGAAGTGCAGGTAGTGAATCTCTCATCCAAAACCCTCTCACATGATATGGTTTCGCTTTTAAGCAAGGGATTGAGTTTCAACCCACGCGAACCAGGGGACATCTGCAAATTGAAAATAGATCTTTTCAAATTTATTAGAGGTCTCAAGTTAAAGAAGCATTTCTCTTGTAACCCATTAGCTAATAAAAGTGTTAAAAACATTTCGTGTGGTAATGTGTTAAATACTCCTAGCATACAAGATGTGCAAGTAACAAAACTACTTCTTTCATTGACTGATCTAGAAGAATCACCCTACACCATGGAGAGACTGCTTGAAGAATTAAACATTGAGACTGACTACAGCACAGCAAGTGGTTTGAAATCTAGATCGAAATGGACGCCCACCCTCCCTAATGGGAATCCTATTGATTTATTTTACAAACGGGTACTTGATGATATTGACAAACATGACTTGAAGAGAACAAAGTCAAGACATAAATTTTATGACAACTTGCGACATGGAGAACGCTCAGCCTTGAAAGAATTAAGTAATGATAATGACATCTTGATCAGGGAAGCAGACAAGGGAGGTAATGTTGTTGTCATGAATCGTGATGATTATATACACGAGATCATGACACAACTCAATGACAACACGTGCTATGAACCACTCGCGCATAACCCAATAGCATCGCTCACCAACACCATCAACAAACATTTAGCTGAGTGGCACAAAGCTGGTCTTCTTAATGAAGATGAGTACATCTATATGAAAGTTTTTAGACCCACCTTTCCATGTCTATACACCCTACCAAAGATACATAAACATCTACCTTTCCCACCTGGTAGACCCATTGTCTCCGGTATTGGAGGCCCCACAGAGAAACTGGCGGAGTATGTTGATTTGTTCCTGGGTCCCATTGTACGTAATCTACCTTCTTACATACAGGACACCAAGCATATATTAAGTACACTTGCAGATGTACAGTGGCAACCTGGTATGATCTTGGCCACTTTAGATGTGGTATCACTGTACACCAGCATCAAACCAGAATGGGGCTTACAAGCAGTTACTCGACTTCTCAACAACAGACCGGCAACACTTTGGCAACACACTAAAATGCTAATCACCATGATGGACCTGATTTTACACAATAACTTCTTTTTATTTGATATGAAGTGGTTTAAACAAATCAAAGGTGTAGCCATGGGGTCAAAATTTTCTCCTTCTTTCGCAAATCTCTACATGGGATGTCTCGAATCAGATTGGATCTGGGGCACCAGAGGGGCACCATGGATAGATTTTATCGTCTTCTGGGGTCGCTACATAGACGACTGCCTTTTATTATGGTCAGGCACCCAAACAGAACTGGAGCAATTCAATGCCTACCTTAACACCAATGATTATGATATGAAATTCACGATGGAGCACAGTAGTGCCAGCATCACTTTTCTAGATACTGAACTGTATGTCAGTAATGGGGGACTTCACAGTCGTTTGTTTCGTAAAGAAACGTCTTGCAATGTAGTGTTACATGCAGAGAGTTTTCACCCAATACATCAAATTAGAGCCATACCATATGGTGAGTTTATAAGAGCAAGAAGAAACTGCAGTGAGGAGTCAGAATTTCAGAACTGTATCACCGATATGAAAAACAGATTCCAGAAGAGAGGTTATTCTGCACATAACATCAAACGAGCTGAGAACAGAATAACCCACATAACAAGGGAAGACACGCTCAAAACCAAACCACAGACACAAACTGACAGTCAGAGATTACGCCTGATTACAGATTTCAATGGTCTCAGTCACACTATTAGGAAGAGCCTTACTAAACACTGGGGTATACTACAATCAGATGAGACACTGAATATTTATATCACAGCCCGTCCACAAATCACTTTCAGACGGGGCAATACTCTACGTACTAGACTTAGTCCTACAGTCCCACGTCATGACAACTTCTCCTCATGGCTAACTCCACGCACGATGGGATTCTACAAATGTGGCAGTTGTGGATTCTGCAGATGGGCCAAACATGGGGCAAAATCATTCACCGGTCACGACAAAAGAACCTATGACATCAGATCAAATATCAATTGCACTACTAGATTTGTAATATATGTGATTGAATGTGCCTGTATGAAAAAATACATAGGAAGCACTATTAGACCTCTTAAGGACAGGATTGGAGAACACATCAGGGCCTTACATCAACAAGATGCCAGATACCCTGTAGCATTACATGCAGCAGTGTGCCCCTTCCAAGGTCCACACAAAAGTTTCACCTTTTATGGCATAGATGTAATTGAACCAAGCTTACGTGGAGGTAATAGAGAGCTTAAACTAAGACGAACAGAGGCAACTTGGATTATGCGCATGCACACTGTGGGTCATGGTTTAAATAGTGACCATGAGATGCAGTACTTCTTGGGAGATTGACACTGTGAATTTGAGATCTTTTGATCAAATGTTAGCTTTGCATCTCACTGTTCCGCATAACATACCATTCTTAATCATGCTATTATTGTGGTTTAACTCGGCTTAATTACTTAATATAGTGATATAATTAATTGATCTTCTGTCTGAAATGTCCTACTGTTGTTGTATTTCACTTATGTCATCATCACTGTACTCCTGTTTAAAACGCAATTTATTACAGAGGTTCTATCTAATCATCATGTATTGAGACCACCTTCAAGGTTAATTTCTGTCCTACAGTTGAGCTTTACACACCTATTATAATTGGGCTACTTTTGTGTTGCGATTTGGTAAAATAATCATTTCCATGGATACATTACAATTCACCCCTTTTGTAAACAACTTCTGATGCTGTCACCATCATTACACTTCTGTGGCTTTCTCAACATTAATGCAATTTTTTGCATTATTCTTGCACTATTTTTGATGTATGCGATTTATGGCATGAAATATTGGAACAGCCATACTCCATAATCGTAAAACTTTTCTCCTTCTTCGATTCGATTGGTATTCAGCATTAGCCCTTATCGTTTTATTTCATTTTTTACCTGTCATATGTTGGCCGTTGCCTCAACGTATTTAAACCTCGGTGTAGTACCACTTACTGAGTTTAGTCCTTTTTAATTGACTTAGGTCATACGTCAATTTTATACATTGGATTTATCGCACACTCTTTGTTGTCTACATGGTCGCATACATGTGATGAATAAAGTTATTCCTTTCTGTTTGCCAACCGGGTTCACGCTCTAGTTGTTCTGGTGAGCGTCACCATAAATATACTTCCGGGTTAGTGTCCCGCCACATACTTGAAAGAAACAGATTTGAGCCACGGTGGAAACGCTTCGCTGAGTTAATTATAGTAAGTACTTTCTAGGCGCCCTCGCTACATTAAGATCCCCTTGATAATTGGGCTTACTCAGCTTGTTTTTATTGTTATTACCCTCCGGCAGCACTTAGATTGTACTTCATTTTGTTTGCAGATTGCAAACTTCCTGACACATACCCGTGTCTTTCCTTCGGCAACCTCTTAATGAATTTATCTGGAATTGAATATATGTGTAACCATGGGAATCCGTTTGGCTATATATAAATGAGTAAGTACCATAGGGCTTCCCCGCCTTCTGTGCATTTCAGTGTACGTTCAGATACATTATATTTTCCACATGATGTCTACGTATGCTCAGTCTTTACTCCCTTTCGTTTGTAGATTGTTATCGGCAGGACACACACCCGTGTCCCTACCCGTGGCTTCTATTGATCTTAACACCATTCGACAAGGTAGTATGTGTTCTTTAACGTTATTAGCAATTCTCACTATCTCCTTTGGTGAGCTGGCTGACCGACACCATTCTTTTATATCCTGGATATAGATTTTAAACATACTCGATCTCGTTTTTATCACGCTTGCGGTTCAGACCTGCCGGGTTGGAATTATCACCGGCATCTCGGTGAGTTTTTCTCTAAAAATATATTTAATTCTTCCATTGTCATCTGCCCTTTGAGATTGTTATCACAACCTATATTTCTGTTTGACTTTCCCTTTTAATTCATATCCCTTAACAGCATACATTGCTTCTTTCACCAGAATTCAGGTAGATAAAGGCTTACCTTCTGATTACCCTTTTCACTTAGTCGGGCCATTATGCATGTACTGAGCCTTTTGCTCTTTGAGTTTTATCACTTTTCACGTTCGCCAGCTTCCTTACACGTTCCAATTTTGTCATATGCCCTGTACGTTTTTTTTCGAGATTCACGGATCCCCGTACCTTTATGCATAGTTATAATTGCGGTAGTGTCTTTGTAGGTACAGTTTACTTTTAATTAACACCTAGGTTTTTTAACATCTTATCATTAGAACTATAAACTCCCTATTTGAGCACAATAAATTACCCATTGACTCAATCCTTTCCCATAAACTTCATGTAGAATACTCTGTCATTTGTACTTCACATTTTTTATTCTTATTATCTTGTTTGGTCCTAAGTGTCACTTAATTATACTATGAATGTTTAAATCACATTAGATGCTTTTTTGTTTGTTTTTATTTTATGTCACTTTGCACATTGCGGGTGTACTTTTCTCGTTCACTGGATCATAGCAATAACACTGCCTTTCATTGTCAATATATGTCTAACCATAAAACGGTCCTTTGTGTTGTATAGGGTTTCCACTGGTAGTGGGTGTTTTTTTCACCTATGGAGTTTACTCTCCAGTATCAATCACCACTTCATGTTTTTGTTTACACCATGAATTGTATCATTCCCAGCCCTGAAGAAGTCGTGGGAGTATCCTCCTAGACGAAACACGTGTTGGCTGGTTGTTGGTATTTTTTGCTGGTTGTTTTCCTACGGAACATGAATAAAAGAAACAAGAAATAACTCGTCTGCGAACCTCAATGAGATTGATTCTCTAATGGACTTACGCTACTGTGACCTCACATGTTTACATTAATGCACGTGTGCCCAGGATTTGGATGTAGTTTTCCCATTATGTTGGACTGAAGTTTCTTTTCAGTGTCTAATCCTAGTTTCATTTTGGCCAAAATGAAAGTATGGAAGTTATTTTATTTTCTCGTTTTTAGTTTCTATTCAATTGCATTTTCAAAAAAAAACAAGCATTGGCATAGCCAATAGGTCTCGCCTTTGGGACCTTATAAGTGTTTAGCCATGCAACACTTGATGTTGTTGCACCAAGGATATCGTGCTGCATAACTAAACACTTATAAGGTCCCAAAGGCGAGACCTATTGGCTATGCAAATGCTTGTTTAAACTGTAGGAAGTTTCCTGTCCATCACATCTTCTACCCATTTTCCTCCATTTTTAAATCTAAATGATGTTTTACCACTCTGTTTTCTGCGTTTAGTGAAAAATGTCCAATCTACTCTGCCCTCTCCTGCTATTTTTAGGTTTTCTTTGACAAATATCAGCAATTTCAATTGAAAAATACAGTAAACGACAAAATAATTTTCATTTTTATTTTTTAAAGTGTTATCATTTACTAGTTTTCGGCATTTTCACCTAAATATGCCCAATCTCATGCTTCAATTGTACATCTGATGGGAGTGATTAGGTATGCCCCTACAACAAACTGACGCGGTTGGCACATGCAGGTCCACAGCATCAGTTGCATTCAGAAGGGGGTCAAAAGGTCCAAACGTCCTTTTTAGTATCACATCTTTAATAAGGGATTGGGAGAGTACACTGACACATTTACCCTTTTTAGTGTGGGTCTCAGTGGAGTACCAATTCATAGTTACCATTTCAGTATCCAATGAATGAGAGACCAGTAGATTGTTGACAGTGAAACTATGCACACTTACTTCCTCATTGAATACCTGAATATAGAAGTACACGCATGCTATTTACAAAGAACGTCAGAAAAATTAGGGCAGATATCTCCATATCTACTAAACAGGGGGCAAACATCTGTTTTTTCCTGTAGTTTCCCCCTTTGACCATCTCTTGGCATCTCACTAGCAAATTGAAGACTGTTGTGGGTCTATGGCAAAGTCAAGCGGTCACCCGGAGGTGTCAGAGCAAGGTTGAAGAGAACGTGACGTCACTTCTTCAACACTTACTGAGTCAATGCCTATATTAAAAAAAAGAGGGTGGGTGCGTACTGCCTCACATCCCAGTACTCAGTTCGCCCCAGGCATCATGGTAAATGCAGTGCATCATAACACTTACTTCAGTGACAGTCTTTAGTTTTTCACCCTTGTTGGTGCAGCCAGTGCTGTGTATCTCTAGACACATGCATTGGGGCAATCCGAGTGCTGGGATGTGAGGCAGGGTGCTCCCACCCTCTTAATGTCTATGTTAAGGTAGGGTGGAGGGGCTCTACAAACTCCTTTCCTGCATGACTTCTTTGGATTAATTTTCACAGTGCCTTACTCAGTTCACACATACTTTTCACCTTTTCACCAGTAACCTTCAGTGATTCTCCCATTCTTTAGAGGTCTCCCATTTCTTCGTGTCACAACACACTGCCTTATCATCCTTTCTGCTATTGGATGTTCACAGTGACATATTTGACTGTTCTGTCATATTTTATCAGCTTCTTTATTTTTCTAAAGTCAATTAGGGCCGTCCCAGTTTCCTTGGGTCTCTGACTCTTATTGGAATGAGATCTCAATCTGGTTGTTTCTGTTTTGAAGCTCGCTGTCCCATAATTCCTAAAGCCCACTGGCTCATCTTGTTTCAGATCACTGCCTATCTTCTCCTGAGCCTTAACTCTTTCTGTTTTCAGAGGTTGGTACACTACCACCTCTTGGACCACTACCTGTTCCCCCATCAACATTCCATCATCAATTCAGCTAGTGAATGATGTTGTATGCAGATCTCAATGACCAGTCATGCAATTTGACACGGATCGTTTCTGTTTTCAGAGCCTACTGCATTATCTCTGCTCGATACACGGACCGTTACTGCTTTCAGAGATCAGTGTGCTGTCGTTTTACGGGATGCCGCCACTACCTCTTTTAAGGGCCCCCTGTTCCATCATCCCTTGGGTTTATGAGCGTTGCCATTTCAAGAATTATCTTTTCCATCATATTTAGCTAACTGAATTTCCTGGTGTTGAGGTTGACCATCCCATTACCCCTCGCATCAGTGTTGTTTCCTAGTGACACATATGGCTGTCCTGTCTGTCCTTCCATATCCTCTGGGCAGTCAGTGTTGTATGGTAGACTAAGCCCAGTTCCTATTTGGCAGGAGTTTTTGCTCTGTAGTCCTCCACTACAATTTTGTTTGCATTATTATTTGATTTCAGGTGTTTCTAAAGTCATTTCTCTGATTATGAGGAAACCTTGACCAGTGGCCCTCCCTTGCATAGTTTTACCACACTATTGTTCTGCCAGTTGGGGCAGGTCATGGGTCACACATACCTAAAAACTGTTTTGTGCGTCGTCTATGGTTTTGTCACCATAAAAACATCTTCCTGGCTGAAATATAGCCCACTTTTGTATTCTGCTGGAGTGTCACGAGTAGAATCCACTTCCAGGCCTCAAACCAGATCCCAGCATTGCAGTTATGGCAGCTTCTACCTGTGCTCTACACCAACAAGAAATTCTGTTTCTTGATTCTTATATTTTCCCATATTTCCCCATGCAAAGGTACATGTGATCAATTTATGGATATTTCTGTCCGATCTTGGGTGCATATGTGCAGGAATACATATCATGCTGCCAATTCAAAAAAATATTTACGAGTGGGGTGCCACGGGAATATTCTATTACTATTACATACTCTTTTCTGCCATGGTGAATTTGCCCTGAAACATCCATCTTCCTGTTAGGAAAGTGCAGAGGGAACGGTCCTTTCTATTTCCCTTAATTGTATATAAATATTCTCTGACTATCCCCATTTTATTCTCTTTCTAAATGTTTTGGGTCTAATTCATAAGGCCTGCAAGAGCAGTGGTCGAAGTGAGAGGGATCTGAGGGGCACGACTAGCCCATACTTTTTAATTTTAGAAAAACAGTTTCCCCTACTTTTTGTGAAAAGCCAACCGTCCCGGGACGGTTAATTCCGAGAGATGAAATGCTTCAGCTGAAGTGTAAGGCAGGGAGCCTACTGTGTCATACATGCCAATAGACCCAATTCAGGCAGGATATTCACTAGTTTTTAAGTCAAAAAATTGCTTTATTTTGTCTGTCTCCTGCCTGAAATTGCCTCTGCTTCAATGGAAGTCAATGGGGGAAATACATTCTCCCAATTTTCTTTTTTAAATCTCCCACTTTCCAATTCTAAAATGTTGCCAAGTATGCTGTGCTGTGAAACCGGGGGAGGGGCGGACAGCTAAACAAGCTTTCTTGCCAGGGGGGCCTGCTTGCCTGAAAGAAATGTAAATGTGCTCAACTGGTTAATTTGTAAATGTAGAGGGTGCTTGAAAGCTGGTATTGGCATAAATTGATGGAATCATTTGCAGCTTCCTGATGGCAAAGTTTTATTCTATTTGAGTTGTATTGCACAGTAGTTACCAGCTGAGCTGTGAAGGGTGTGTTTTTAAAGGATGGTTATAAAAACCAGTCTGGGTATTAATAAAATATATAATTTGGAATCACTTTTTTTTAATCTTAAACCCTTTTGCACATTATGTAGCAGCCTATCTTATACTATGTGTAATGGAAGGTTGAAATAATGACTTGCATATTCACAGTGCTTTCTGTCACAGATTGGGACCTCATAGCACTAAACATACAGACACAGAACTATGTGGCGCATTAAATAATAAAGGTTTAATAATGTATGCATTTCCCACTGATTAACTTAACTTGCATTTATTTTTCATTTACTGTCTGCGTTATTTTATATGTAGTTAGCTGACAGTGAAACAGCAAAAAAAGTTACAGAATATTTTGTTTGCTTTTTTAGCCACACCTTTGACCCCGCTCCCCCGCTCACTTACCCCGCCCCATTGCACACAGCATCACAGTTCCAATACTTTTTTTTATGCACTTCTACCACTGTGTAAGAGTAAATAAAAGAATATTACAGGAATACTATTTTACATACTGCCAAATACCTCTGCTAATAGTCACCACTGTGTGCACATTTACATTAGCCCAGGGCACAAGTCGGGGGTACATGGGGGAACACGGCGTTCCCCAATTATTTTCACAGGATGGATGCCATCTACCCTGAAGCAAGTGGTTCCCACTGAAACAGTGGCGGCAGGTACTGAAAGGGTGTGGCAGGGCTGGGGTTGGGCGTTTAAAAAAATAAAGAACACTTACCTTTGTAAGGCTTCCGACTCTCCTCCTTCGTCGTCTCTCGTCCGCTGCTCTTCCGGATTCAGGAAGCACACAGGCTCCCCTAACCCAATCACGACGCTGCTGTCACCATGACGATACAAAAGGGGATGATGGACGGAACGTTTGAGCCAATCAAACACTCACCCCCAGTCAACTGATCTGGGTTTAATCCATCATCATTCTTTAGCTCACTCCACCACCCCAGTTCAGACATGGCCATATGCAAATCAGTCTGACCCTGTGCCTCATGGGAACAGTCCAGCCCGAACTGCCAAGCCATGTCTTCCCTGGACCGGAAACAAGCATCCTAGGACCGGTTTCTGGCATTTCAGCCGTCATCAGCCAGGCTTGCTTGAATCCAGTGGCAAAGTGAGCAAGGGACCCACGTCTGGGCATACCCCCGCCAACTTAGGGCGACCAAAGCGATACAAAAGGGGATGATGGACGGAACGTTTGAGCCAATCAAACACTCACCCCCAGTCAACTGATCTGGGTTTAATCCATCATCATTCTTTAGCTCACTCCACCACCCCAGTTCAGACATGGCCATATGCAAATCAGTCTGACCCTGTGCCTCATGGGAACAGTCCAGCCCGAACTGCCAAGCCATGTCTTCCCTGGACCGGAAACAAGCATCCTAGGACCGGTTTCTGGCATTTCAGCCGTCTTCAGCCAGGCTTGCTTGAATCCAGTGGCAAAGTGAGCAAGGGACCCACGTCTGGGCATACCCCCGCCAAGACGGCCAGCCAAACCGTCATGCGCACTTAACTTAAGTACACATATTTCCTCCTCCCCCTGCTGGCTGTGACAGCCAAGCCCCACCCCAAAACCTGCTTCAGCATGGAAATATAAAATGATAACAACATTGTGTTGTTATCATTTTATATTTCCTTCTTTGCACTGCTGAAAAGCAGTGGGGCAACACTCCTCTGCCTTAGCGGAGGAGCCACCACTGCACTGAAATATGCTCAACTTGCCCCAGTGTCATTTTCAGACACCGGGACACGTTCAGCAGCACCTGCACCGTGTCTGCTTTAGTTTCCAGCAGCAATGTGCAGGCGGTGAGGAGGCTTTCATATTTCAGACTCCAGCTGGGCCCATAACAAAGGCCAAATTTAAGGGGCCATCGGGCCTCCTTTTGTTCCACCATCCTGACTGGGAGCTATCTGAGCCTCACACGGAGATGCAAATGCAACGGAGAGGAAACAAGGGCACACAGTTTGTTGTTATCATTTAAAAAATACTTAAAAGAGCGTGCTTTTTAAGTTGTTCAATACCTGCATATAAAACATATGCATGCGCTGTAAGAATGTCAGATGTGTTGGCCTTTTCCAGTATTTACACAAATAACAATCTAAATACCACTATTTTGTTTTATTTCTTGTATAGCACCACGCATCCCAATGCAGGGTGTCAGAGTTCTTTACATCACACATACATATTATACATCGACAATAAATCCTATAAATGTGTAAATCAATGTACAAGATGTGTTACATAAGACAGTGACAGTTACAAGCTGTAGGAGTCACATGTCCTTCATAGCTCACTGTATTATATTAGAAGGATTACAATTTATGATCTGTGAGTAATGAAAAGATCTCTGTGGTAAAAGCAGTATCTCACGAGCTACAAAAAATAAAAATCTGTAATCTGCATGTTAAATGATGTGCTTTGCAAGAGACGCGTTAACCCTCTAAACTACTTTGACTAAAAACTGGGACTAGAGAAAACACCGATCTCTTCAGCAAATGTGTTACCCTCCAAAGTTATCTTCCCATTATTATTGTTCCCTGGGATTTACTGGGCACACAAAGATCTCTACAGGAGGTGTCTTAACCCCATAAGATATTTTAAAATGCAGACTTTGTGACTAATTAAGCAGAATAGATTTACAACTACGTGTCTCCTTGTTGCCAACTTCTTAGTGGCAGTTTATAAAAAAATATATAAATTGAGGCCCACGTTTTGCGTCGGGGTTGCGTTACTCTTTTGGCACAACACAGACGCAAAATCTCATTTAATTTGTTAAATGTTATAATGTGCTCAAATGTACTCATGATGAACCTGTGTGTGTGAAGTGCTAAGATTTGATGGCACTTCTTGTGATATCACTTCCTATGAGGCAGTGGCGTAGCAAGAGGGATGCGAGTTTTGGGGGCAGCAGCCTTCCCCCTCTCTTACCTGCCATCTGGGGGGCGGTAATCGCAAGCAGCCAACCCCCCCCCGCTCTTCAATCGCCTACGGGGCGGCAAACTGAAGAATTTTGCCAGCACCCCCCCTGCTCTTCGATGCAGCCACCGCGGGGCAGCAACCACGGGGGCTAGCTACGCCACTGCTATGAGGTCATGGGTTGTGATGTCACTTCCTGTGATGCCATGATGTGATGTCACTTGCATACTGCCTAAATTGGTTAGTCCCCCCACTTCTTTTTTTAGGGCATGTGCCCTGCATTGCCACAGGCACGGCTGCATCATGCGCTCACTATTATTTGTGATTTTGTTACCGTGCATTCATTTTTACACACACTCACAAACGCAAATGATTTGTTTTACGCACATTCTGCCACTAGTATGGCCTCGCAGTTTAAAAAACACGAGCAGTTATGCTCCATCTACATGCTGACGAGCCGCACCAAATAACATTTTTCATGGTCTCCGCAGGACTAGCATAAACACTGACTGCGTTTGTTTTGGGAGAAATAAAATGTCCGTCTAACCACACACACACACATTATTTATTACAGCTTGACCGTTCCCACAATGAGTAGAAATGCTACTGCTAGACCCTGCTATGATACATTTTACAAGAGTGCGGAAATTAGGGGCCATATTATCAAGAAGGGCGTTAAAATTATCGCCGCTTTAGCGGCAGGAAACTGCCGCTAAAGCGGCGATAATGGGCTTGATAATATGCCCTTGTGAATTCCCATAGAAGCCCATGTTCTGGTGTGAACATGGGCTTCTATTGGAATTCACAAGGGCATATTATCAAGCCCATTATCGCCGCTTTAGCGGCAGTTTTCTGCCGCTAAAGCGGCGATAATGTTAACGCCCTCCTTGATAATATGGCCCTAGGTTCGTTGTAAAAAGCATCCATTTAAAGGAAGCTTAACGCAGTAAAACGCCATTCTTTCCACGGTAAGTTTCACTTTCTCAGCCCGCCGTCGTTGAGTAACGCGTCTCAATCTCCCGCCCCTTCGCAGCATGCACGCCACTTTGTATCCCGCTTGTTTGTTGACTGACGGTCTGCTGCAACGTCACCGAAGCCGCAAGCATGTTTTGAAAGGGGCCCTTCCACTTGGTCATGGAGTTAAAAATACCGACCATATCTGGCAGTGTGCACGCAGCAGTAAGGCAGGGGTTTGAACTTGTGATGATGTTTTGAGAGCGAAACAGACAGGCAAAACTTGGCCCTCTTTTACGCGTCAATACCAGGAAAAAGCGCCGCTTAGTAGATGAATGCTGCCTGGGCAAGGTCGATTAAGATTTCATTAGACTATTGGCATTATGCGGCAACGTTGAACAAAATTATATGACACGAATAGCTTAGCATTGTATCATTTTAATTAACGTTCATACAAAAGGTTTCCTCACTATATACAATAGAAAGGTGTCTTAAAAAATAATAAATATTTATTAGTTATTATTGAAAAGCTTATTCAGTCACAAATAATGTTGTCTTGCATGAAAGCAAAAAAAGTCAATTTTACTATCAACAGCCCATGTAAGTCTCAAAGTGAAATACTCTAGTTCATTCATTGCTGCACCAGGGCTGTAGCGACCATTGGTGCAGCAGGTTCAGTGGCACCGGGGCCCAGAGCTCTGAGGGGTCCATTGAATCCTGATAATTGCTGCATTTTACTACTCCAACACCACTCAAAGGGGCCATTTTCCATGACCTCCTTGTTACACTACTGTGCGGCACTTGACAGAAACAAGCCTACTTGTGCACACCTTTTGAGAAAAACGTGACTCTTATTTATTCTGTGTATGCTTTAGAACTCGACTTCAGTTTAGGCATTGTTCTGTGTCTACCCTATTGGTGTCTAAAAACATCATTTTAGATCAATAAAAAGCTGTGTAGTACATTAGAAATGTATCTTCTAAGTGTCTCACAAGGAGATAGAGAAAGATTCAAGTCATCAGAGCTTAAAAAGAAAATACATTTGGACTTGCAGCGCTTGTAAGTGCCTTATTGAAATAAGATTTGCATTAACAAAAGTCTCTATTTTGTAATGTGATTTTGCATAAATCAAGTGGATTTATATAGTGTGGCTAATCACCCGAGAGGGTATCCAGGCGCTTGAGGACCGTGATGGTTCAGGTGACTCAGTCGAACAGCCTGGTCTTGAGTGCTCTCTGGAATTCCAGTAGAGAGGTGGAGGTCTGTAGCTGCAGAGGGTGGTTGTTCCAGGTTTTCGCGATGAGGTAGGGGAAGGAGCGTCCTCTGCTGTTGCTTCGGTGTATGTGGGGGGTATGGGCGAGTGAGAGGGAGGCAGAGCGTAGTTGTCTGGTAGTGTGGTGGAAATTCAGGCGATGATTGATGTAGTCTGCTCCTTATTTGTGCAGGGCTTTGTAGGCTTGGATCATCAGCTTGAATTGGCATCTCTTCTTTATGGGGAGTCTGTAGGAAAGTAGGATCTGCTTTCATGGTTACCCCCACTTTTTGCTAGTGTCAGTATGTTTGTGTGAGTAGTCTGACTTGGATCCTTCTTATCAGGACCCCAGCCACTGTGCTTCCTCCCTAAATTTGACATGGTAAGTTCTTTGGTACCTCCACAATTGGCTACTGGTGTACCCTTGTAAGTCCCTAGTATATGGTACTAAGGTACTCCGGGCATAAATATACACCAGTGGTCTTCCAAGGGCTGCAGCATGTATTATGCCACCTATGAGAGACCACTCAAACTGTGACTGCAGGCCTGCCATTGCAGCCTGTGTAAGCTGGTGCTAGCACCACTTACGACAGATATACGTTCCTTATATCTGAGTTCACTACAGTTGAAACCTATAAGTCACCCCTAAGGCAGGCCTTTCAATCCTGAAGGCAGGGTGCTGGGTTATATGTGTGAGGCTTCCCCTGCATGAGCAGGACACACCCTACAAACCCCAGAGTCCATTCTCCAGGCTTTGTAAGTGTGGTCAGCCATTTTAATACATATAGTGGCCATGCGTCATTACTCGATGGCTTACTATATAGTGGCTATGCCGAACCTGGGCATGTTTGGCATCAAACATGTTGGAATCATACCCCAACACCGTTACCGGTGTTGAGGTATGATTCCATGCACTGGGGGGCTCCTCTGGGAAGCCCCCAGTACTCCCGGTAACAGCCTTTCAGGGTCTGCTGGCAACCTACTGCTGCTGCTGACCACAGACACGATTCTGCCCTCCTGCTGCTGAGCTGAGCTCGCGCAGGGGAAGGTGGAACAATAGGTTTCCTTTCACAGGGAGGTGTGACCACCTCCCAGACAGGACTTAGTGTATTGGGCTGGGGTGGGGGCGCTTGCCAGCACCACCAGACTGCTTTGAAGGGCACGTTTGGTGCCCTCCTTGCATACTCTAGTTAGACCTAGTTCTGGGAGCCCTTGGCTCCCGCTCTGGTGCAAAACTGGACAAAGGACGTGGGAGCATACTCCCCTCTGTCCAGCCCCTCCTCTGGGAGGGTCCCCCCGAGTCATCCTAACCCCCTTCTTAGGGTATAAAAGGGCTTACCTGTGGGTGGGTCCTCAGATTCGTTGTGGGACAAGACTCAGGCCTGAAACCACTTCACAAACGCCTTGTAGAAACCCCCACGTTGCGCGTTTCTGGATACAGAGTGTTGTCCTGAGTATAAACCAGTGCGTACGCACGCTTAGGGCGTGTGTGTAAAATAAGTAGCACCCAGCACGGGCCCTTAAGTCTCGAACGCTGCTTCCTAGACTACCTTTCCAAGATGGAGGCTCCATTACTTGGAAGGGATGGGTTCCGTGCCGTCGTTTCCTGCAAGGGCTGTTCTCGCTGTGCGCGAAGAGGGTTTGTTTATTGTAGTTAATGACCGTAGGTACTGCGCCGTGAAGCTACCTCAGAGCGCTGAAAGAGACGAGCAGCGCAGAGGAGAAGGGGTGAGTAGGGGCTTATGAACATAAGTATGTAGGGGTGGGTATGAACTGCGGCTGGCAAAGCGGAGGGTGCACGGACAAAGATTGCCCAAATGCAAATGTGTGCCGACTATAGCTCACTGTAAGACACAGATCACCAGTCTCTGGCTGTGTTCTGTTGAATCATTTCAAAACAGTCTTCGACATTATCAAGTGGTTTCCTAGTCGGCCCATTCGGAGCTATTAACGCACCAATCTTAGAACAAGCGGCCGCCATTGTCCCGGCTGTGCACGTCGTCCTGCCTGCTGTAGTAATAAAAAATGAAAAAAAACGATTTCACTTACGTGATGTGACGGGCGAAAAGCTAAGTGGCTGCAGCTGAAGTCATGATGCTGCGGAAACAGGAAAAAGAGTACTCCTGAACAAGACAGGAAGAATGAAAGTGGAAAGTAACTGTAGTTGGTCGGTGCTGCTCTTAGAAAAACGGAAGTGAGGTATCGCTGCTTTAACCATTTAGCAAGCAGCAAAGAAGAGCGACTGATGGATTGAACGAATGGGAAGGCAGCAGGCGGGACATAAGTCCTTTTCAAGTCCTTTTCCCCTACTACAGGTCATCCGGACAGCGCATGCGCTGTCTAGGCTCGACCTAATAAAAAAACGTGTCAAAACAAGACGGGCATTTACAAAACCAAAAGGTTGACCACCAATGTCAGACCTATTGGCTTTGCCAATGCTAGTTTATTTTCTTGTTTCCCATAATCTTGTTGAAACTGATTTTTCATTATGAATATTTCTTTTCGGAAATACAAGTATGTGTCAGAACATTTGACTAACTGATGCTTCAAAAAAATCTTACTTAAAATGTAATAGTAATTTAGCAAAACATTTTTTTTTCCTAGTTGCATTGGTTTGTGAATATTTTATTTTGAAAGCAAAGAATCATTAATCTTAGTTTCAAGCTTCTGCAAATATTTGCATCTTATCATAGTGCATTTTGGGAGCATTATACATTGCTTCATATTGTTAAACTTTGAAAACATTTGTACACATATTTATACTGGAACCACTGTCAGTAGTGCAGTCTGAGCTTACAACATTTCCTCTGAGTGCTCACCCTAATACTAAAGGCTTTGTATTAATGAACCATAAATACAAGTTCAAATAGCATTAATTTATGGACACAAATTTTACCTTCGCAGCAGACAATTCCCTTCCCTGATGCATACTGTGTTACTGTAAACTGGCAGCCAAAGGGTTTGTGCTGCAGCAAGGGGTTGGCCTACTTGTCCCAAGGACAAAACAAAAAAAACTGTTGTCCTTGACCCCAAACAATATGTCCGGGAGTTGGCTATAGGAATTCCACAGCTCTGTTTATATATTCCCTTATCAGCCCAAAAGCTCAAGGAATGCAGCAATACAGAAATCTTTCTGGGGGATTCAGTGGAGGAATGTCATGTCTTCACCAGGCATTCATGGAGTTGCCAAAATGGAACTGAAAGGTCCTGCAGGTAATGTACCATTGCAGACACACTTGCACTCAGTGTACATACACAGCATACATACGGTCCAGTACTGTCACCTCCATGTATTGTGCCATTCCAGGCGCACATAGATTCCACGCATACAATCAAACTGTGTGCACCGCTCAGTACTGTATACTTTCTATACGATGCCATGTTGTTCTACATGCAAACACACCCACTGCTAGTATACATATTCCCCATGCACGCACTGCACCACACTTCACCCATCATATATTGAACTTTTTGCAAGCACACACAACCCGCACATGCCTTTTCTGCGCACGCACTGTAAAGCACTATGGGGCTTATTTACAAGCCCCTTGCGCCACTTTTGCGTCATTTTTAACATGGGAAAAGTGACGTACGGGTGGTGCAGGAGGCTTGTATATAAGCCCCTATGTCTCTTATGAAATGTATTCCCTCTGGTATACCTACACCCGGTGCACGCACTCACCATGCATGCACTGCACAACAATGCTCTATCCCAGTACTGTACCCTTCCCAGGCACACCTACATCCAGTGCAGCACTCTGCATCTAACTGATGTAGGTCAAGGGTCAGTTAAACCCACAGCAGAGGAACTATGAAAAGGTGAGTGAGCCTGTAGGTCTCACTCCAGTGACAGGTTAAAAAGGACCTCTTCACTCCTATTGATCACCACATGGTATGCTGCCACCACAGTTCTTGTGCTACTTAACTCCTGATGAAGGCAGTAGCCTTCCAGTACTATTTGGGTAGCGCTTTAGGCACCACCCCCCCCCCCCAGCAAGACTGCAATCCATGACACAGGCCCATGTCATGGTGCACACGCAAGATCCACGTTTGCTTATGGGAACAAAAATCAGCATTAGGGATCCAGACAACAGAACAGTTGGGCAGTCAGGGCAGGGGTACGCGTCCATCGCCTTGCAGAGGTCATTCCGTTCCAACAGTCAATGAGAATTCAGTTCGGCAAAAAATCCTAACACGAGACGCATGAAAACAACACAGCACAAATATGAGCATCATTTACAAAACGCGAACAGCCGCTCTTTAACACGGATGGCCAACATACATTTCAGGTTGATTTTTTTACCTGAACAGAACTTTCGGTTAATTTTTGGAGAGGAAACTGCGGTTTTCAACACATACCACCCTTTTTTTAACACGGGTGCCTGAAAATCAACTTGAACATACGAGTTGGAATTTTACCCGAACAGACAGTGTTGGGTCATTATTTTACTTTTTTTTAGTGCAAAACACATTTTTCTATTTTTTTTTAAGGAAAGTGATATACATACATATATACATAGAAACTGGGAGACTCACTGGCGTAGCAAGGGGGGGGCGGAGGGGGCGGCAGGTAAATTTATCGCCAGCACCCCCCCCCCCCTCTTAGGCGCTCGGCGGCGGCGGCAAAAGGCAGGGACCGCCACGGGCGGCAGAGTGCCTAGCTTCGCCACTGGGGAGACTACTGTATATACAGTAGCAACTTTATCTTCCTTTCCTAAAGATTCCTCCTCTGCTTTGTTGCGCCCTTGGCCATTTTGGAAGGAAAGCATCACTTTGTTTTTGTCTGCAATATCTTCTGCAGCTATACCCAAGGAACGTTTACTTTTTGGGAAAAATCATGTAAGTTCAGTGCAGTAATTTGCAAAAAGTTTGTTTTGTGAGTGCAGGCACCGCTATTTTTGTCCCCACTCCGCCCTTTTTTCGTTGGTGGATGGCACAAGGTTTAAAAGTAGGGTCCTGTGTGAGATTACGTTTTTAAGGAACATTGTTTGCAGATTTTCTGGCTAGTATGGGTCTAGGGTTATATATACATTTTCTGCATTTTCTTGTGTTTTTTGTGAATTTTGTCCAGATTTGTATTCAAACTGTGGTGCCTTTCACTTTTTTGGGGGTGTAGTCTGATGCAGGTCTTGGATATATTGTTTATTGTATTTTTCATTATATGGGCTTGTGGTTGGCTTATATTCATGCCAAATTTCGTTTTTTTTCCCCCGCATGTGTCTGATGGTGGCAAGAGTCGGTGTGGCTCCAGTAGTCCAGGCCCATGAATTCAGACATATTACTTTATTCTTCCCCATGTATTTGCCCACCATATTTGTGCATGTGTGTGTGTGAGAGGGTGATAACATGTTTTTCTTCAACTTTTAAAAGTATTTTGCATTGGTAAGCTTTGCTTTCTGCTATTTGTGTGGGGCAAAGTTCATTTTAAACTGTTCTGTTTCTTTTTTGCTGTGCTGTTGAATTTATTGTTGCTGCTTTGCTGCTGGTGTAGTAGTCCCACTGATACCCCCAGTCACATTTTGGGTGTATATTTGTGGAATCCTTTCCCTGCAACCCTGCAAGATTATGTTTGAAGGACTAGGGTAGGGCAGCCATGTTATGTTTGTTATGTGCCTCCATGTGGTGACAGCCCTTTTTTGGCCCACTGTGTGTGTGTATGTGTATCATAGGTGTCCATTGTGTCTTTGTTCTCCCTACTTTCTCCATTGCTGGCCATGCAGACACAGCTATTTTGCCTTTGTTCTCCATGCCTTCTTCCTTGCTGGCCCACGCTGCATGGTGATCCACCACAATTATGTTGAGCCAGTAGGTGTTTTTTGTATTCATCATTTTTCTAGGAGTATTGGTATTAGAAAAAGCCCAAGTCATTTTTGTTCATTTTTGGTTTTCTCCTCATATTTTTTTTCCTGATATATTTATTTGTGTTTGTGGCTGACTGTAGTAATCTGTAAAAACAAGCATTGTTTTTTATTACTTTATTCAATTTTCCCTGCCTCCTAAAGGGTTCCCATAGGCCCAGGCGGTACACCAGCAATTATTTAATTAATTAATTTGATTTTTTGCCTGTCTTCCCATGCCTCCCATAGGAGTCTCAAGGACCAGGAGGGACACAATCAAATATTTAACAATTTTTTTTAATTTTTGCCTGTCTTGCATTATGTTCCCATGGGCCCTGCAGGTAAACCAGCAATTATTTAGTTAATTTATAATTAAATACTTGCTAATTATTTTTTGGAGTTTAATAAACTTTTTTACTTATTCCTATACTTTACTATAGTGAGACTCTGTAGTCGGGTGGAGATCTCCCTAGGGTAAAGAATAGAAAAAATTAAAAAAGGTTAAATCATCTTTAAAAATATTAGTAACCATATTTTTATGTTAAGTATTAATGTAAATGAATTATGTATACTTATTTTAAAGGTATAGCCAAATAAATAAATGCCACAACACTGTTAATTTGTCTTTAAATCTTTAATTAAATTTTAATACATTAAATTAAAAATGATTTTGCTGAAGTTTAAATTAAAGAAAGAAATCTAACCTGTAGTAAAACATTTTTTTATTATTCTGTGTTAATGATTAAAAGTACTGTACTATAGAGATAATTAATGGTAATATTTTTATTATGTAATCACATTAATTGATACATTCAAAAAGTTGGAAATATTGTATAATTGAATAATAAATGTTTTATTTTTAGATTTTTTTAACATTCAATGATATTTATGTTTTTTTTTGTGTCATAATTTTTTATTGGTGCAGTACCATACAGCATATGCACAGTGTGGAACAAAAAGTGTATAAACAATAAGCAATACAATGCAGTTTGGTATGAAGGGGGAAGGAGAGGGTATGGGGAAAAGGCACGTGATTCATAGGACTGATAAAACTAATATTCCCAGTGCTGGGTATCCCCCTAGGTATCAAGTGTCAAAGATACATCGGGCCAAAGGCCCACTTAGAGGAGGGGAGGAGTGGGGATCCAGGCAGCCAGCTGCTGCAAGGGGTGGAGAGGACGCATTCCTAATAACCGGGTGGTGTGGGCAACAAGATCGAGGGCAAAGGAACCCCGTGGTATTGGGCCAGTGTGTTCCAATATTTAAGTTTTTAACTATTGTAAATAATGTATTTTAACATTTCTATGGGTTCTTCTTTTAAGACAATTCAAAAGAGTATGCATTTCCTTAAGGAAACTGGAAGAGAGAAGTAGAGGATCGCTCAGTATATCTATATGTCCAAAGGTTGGAGACGGAGTCTCCCACTTTTGGAACTAGGGCCCTCACACACCCAGCAGCGTGTCATGCTTCATCGTAGGGCTTGCTCCTCATCAGGCCAGTGCTGCAATGCCTTACGGGCACCCTATGAGGGGCTCTTTATCGGAGATCTTTTGTTCCCAAGCCGTAATGTGAGGTGCGGGTGTAGGGCCGTGGAGTGTAGATGAGTGTAAGGAGTGTGTGAATAGTGTAAGCAAAATTAAAAGGAGACTAAGAAGTACTCTAAATAAGTTTTAAAAGGAGAGTCTACTTGTCCTGGCTAAAATCAAAGTTAGCACACCACCGACATATTGTTCAGTGGTTGCTAAAAAATGAGGGTCATCATGTTTCTTCCTTTATTTGTCACAACAGTAATCAGTTAGCAATTCACCAGGATCAGAAGTAAAGTGACTATCTACACAGTGGTTGGCGTCCTAATTAGTATCAGGGGTAAACCAAGCACTAGAACAAGCTAAAAGTGAGGTACCTTATGGTAATACCGACCTAAAAAGACATACTAGAATACATCAATAAAAATCCTCAATACAATACAGCATGCAGTAGCGTTCTTACCATGCTATTAGGTAACAGATGCTTGTGAGACGCAGAAAAGAGTGGCAGGCCAGGTGGCACATCTAGAGGCATAAGCAGGCAGGGCGGCTTATCAAACACCATGACAGAAAGTAAGTTTCAAGACTCACCCATCTGGGGTGGCAAATCAACTACATCAAATGCTGGCAGAGGGAACGCTAAATTGTAGTGTCCTAGTATGGGGAAAAAAGGGTAATCAAAAGTATAACCCAGCAGTAGTATTTCATTAAATAGTACAGCAGCATTGTAGATTTCTAGCCTTAGGAGGAAGAAAAATGTCCCAAGCGTGACCTCGGGAGAGGTTTACTTTCAGTTTTGAAGTAGCTCACTGGCCAGACGACCTACCCTCGCTCTACCAGTTTGGCAGAGTGAGCGGGCTAGTGGGAAGCGAGGTTAAGTACTCGCACGTATTCACAACTAGCCGGCACAGGAGGCCTGCCTTACGGTGAAGGGCTGGCGCGTCAGGCGCGCCATTGTGGGCGTGGCCGGTGGTTGAGTAGAGACCGGTTGGGAAGGGGATGCGCAGGCATACCTCCTCGCGTCCACAAATCCAGAGGCTGGTGGTCAGGCCTCAGCAAACGTGGGCACCATGTTGGAGCATGCAATGGCTAATTCAACGGTTACTAAGTCCACGTAGATATACGTGCTTCTCAAGGATACTGGCCACAATGACCATGATGTTATTGAAGCTTAGGTTACCATTTTAGAAGTCATTAAAATAGAGACAGAAGGTGGGGTCAGATTCTAGTAGCCTCACAACGTGCATGTAGGACCACAACAGACTACAGAGTTCCCTGGTGATCATGGGAACAGAGGTTATAATGTGTGATGAACTAGACGCCCGGCTCATGTTAATGTAAGGTACTGGCTAGTGGGTGGTAAACTGGCCAGAAAGGAATTGAGCCATCTGTAGAGGAATGTAGAAAATATAGGTCAGTGTATACAGACTAATGAGAACTGTATGGTGGGGCGTTGCTGGAGCTGAAAGTGCCAGCATCCACAAAGGGTAGTATAAGAGGGCTCTATTTATTCAGTTCACTCCAAGGAATGTCCTCATTCAATCCCTGTTTGTCGGTGGAGAGGCGAAAGATCCAATTTTACTCTCTCCTGAAGAGGGCATTTTTGCTCATAAGTGGGTGTGCCTCAATGATGGTCCACCGTATATTGTCAAGTGAATGTCCCTTCTGTTCAAAGTGTGTACACATTGGGATTTTGACTCTGTGGCACCGGATGTTGCTGCTGTGTTCCATAATGCGTGTTTATACTGCTTTTGTGGTCATACCAATGTATCGTAAATTGCAAGGGCATGTTAGTGTATATATGCAATTGCTAGTGTTACAGTTGGTGTGTTTTACGTGTTGATAATTTAATTTCCTTTGTAGTCTCAGTGAAAGCACAGGCAGTGCAGGACCCACATGAGTAGCGTCCTGTCACTGGTGGTAGGTCCCAAAGGGGTCTCTGGTCATGCTGGGTGGAAGGTCGTGGTCTAGTGTGTATGAGCATGTCTTTCATATTCCTCTTGAGGCGGGGGCAATGTCAGTTCACCAGTTTGTAAAATGCCCCAATGTTTTTTGATGATCTTGCGAATTCTATTGGAATCTGGTGTGTAGGTGGTGACACATTTTAATGCGTCTGTCACTTGTCTCTGATTGTGTTCCAGGAGTTCTTCTCTGTTATTGTTTCTGGCCCGTTTCTTGGCCAAATTGACACTATGTGTGGGATATTCGAGTATGCTAAGATTGTGTGCAAGTTAGTCTGCTTTAGTGTTGTAGTCCAGTAGGGTACTGCAATTGCTGTGTAGCCGTAGAAACTGTCTAAAAGGAAGGTTGTCTCTAGGGCTTTTGGATGGTGGCTGCTGTATAAGAGAAGACTATTGCAGTCTGTGGGTTTTTTGGAAACCATGGTGGTAAGCTGACCATCTGTTAATGTAACACCAAGGTCTAGAGAGGGAATGTTATTATTCGATATGGTGTTGGAGATGCGGAGATAAGGATTGAGGGTGTTGATCCATCCACAAACGTTTTTACATGACACCCTTTCGCCTTTTTAAAGTATCTGAATGTCATCAATGTATCTACACCATAATAATATGTTGGCAGGGGGTATGGTAGGGGTTAGATTCATGTAAGATCATCTCCCTTTCGAAAGCTGCCATGTAAAGGCAGGCCAGACTAGGGGCAAATGTGCTTCCCATAGATGTCCCCTGGGTCTGGTGATACAGTTGTTTTTTGAACTGAAAGAAGTTTTCAGTTAAAGCTAACGTGGCACACTCCATGATGAAGCTGACTGGTGTGGGTGAATTCTAGTCCTCAGCTATAAGGGCACTCTCTAACACCTCTAAGGTAGCTGTCTGAGGAATGTTAGTGTAGAGTGCCTCTACATCCAAAGTGACCAGCAGATCAATCTCATTGGTGGTGTAGATGTTCTCAATGAGCCGTAGGACATCCCTAGTGTCCTGTAAAAATGAGGGAGTTTTTCGTACCACTGGCTGTAAAAAGTGGTCACAAAAGCGGGACTAGGGTTCCAGGAGGGAGTTAATCCCAGACACAATCGGTCGTCCTGGTGGCGGTTGGAGGCCCTTGTGACTTTTCGGTAAGATATAGAAATAGGGAATCCTAGGTTCCCTATTGATAAGGAAGTCAGCTTTGTTCCTACTAATCAAACCCTGAGTTTCAGCCATAGAGACCATGGCAGTAATCTGAGTGGTCAAGCGACCGGTGGGGTCACTGGCAATAGGGGTGTAATAGTGCCAATTGGCCAACTGGCGGTTACATTCATAGTCATAGTCCATAGTGGAAATAATCACGGTGGCCCTTTCCTTGTCTGCTTGCTTGATAGTGATCTTCTGATCATTGGCAAAAGAATTTGGAATGCATTGACGAGAGGAGTGGACTGTGACACAGTAAATTCATTATATATACGGATTGGATTCGGTAGTCATCACGTAATTTAAGACTTCGGTAGTCCTCAAGCCATCTTAAACCCTTCTTGGTTTCGTGTATATTATACTTTGAAATTGATCGTAGTGTATCATTTACATCTTTTTTGACATTTGGGATGGAATTAGTTCCACCTGAGCAATTTATGGTTGCTCTCTATATGTTTTGTCCTGATGATGACCTGTCTAATCAATAAGGTCGAAACACTGTCAAGCCTTCCTTGGCAAAAAATAAGAGGAAGCATTAAGTGTATTATGTTTCTGTGATCCCACAAAACCTGTTGTTGTATATAATATTTCCTTTTTTGCCACTATTATTATTTCTGTTTACACTATAGTTTGTCCTTTGTTAGTGAGATTTGTTTGTGTAACCTGGTGAGCACCTTTTGTAACAGTGTATATTTTAATTCTTTACTAATGAAAAACTTTTTGATAACTGTTTGAGGGTACTGTGTTATTTGATTCTTTAAATGAATTATTTGAAGTCAGAAATGTTTTTCCTTTAACTAGGAACCTGAACCATTGTAGCGTTTATAAAGAATTCACAGCCGCAAGTTCTAAGGTTGAAAGATTGTGGAAGGGAGTTTTTTTATCACCTTGTGTAACTTCTTTCAGAACAGCTTGTTTGAATGTTAGAATTTTGTTTGGTACCATGCTGGCATTGGGGGTGAACTTAGATGGATCACGTAGCCCAGTGTCCGTCTGTTCTTGGGCCGGTTTATACTGGAAGAACACCAGTAGGCGTATCTTTTGGAAAATGTTTTGTAGTTCACAATTGTCCCGGAATGTATCTGTTCTGGGCATAGGCACCTAAGTTTCTATTTCAGTGAGAACCCTGTGAGATAAATTGACTATCACTTTTTCATCCCTGATTGGCTCCGGGTCAGCACTGTCTGCTGTGGCTGGTCTTGCCACTGTACCCGTTTTTGGTTTCCTCGTCTGCGATCTCTTCCTCTGCCCCAACCTCTGTCTAAAAAAGAAGGGTTAGAAGAATGAGGAAAGAACTGTTGTGGGCCCTGTGGGCCAGTAGGCAGGTCCTTGATTTGTGGGCATCCCATATCCAAAGACTGGCGGCCATGGACCTTTACTTGCTCCATTGCTACCCCAGCTATCATTGCTAAAGTTGCTGTTAGATGAGGAATTTCTCCTATATGAGTTTTGACTTTCGTCCGATGAATTGTCCCCTCCACTCCACTTGGTGTGTAGTCCTCTTTGAGATAAGGATACACTCTATCCGTGTCAAACTTTCTTATGTCTTTTTGTAATTTGGTAATCTTTTGTTTCATCAGGTAATCTTTGTTTTCAGAAATTTCATTATTTATTTCAGCTAGTTTGGTTTTGTAAGCTTTTATCAAAATTCCTAACTTGAGGGCCCCTTCGGCTATCTGGATTTTAATCAGTAGTGCGTCTGCTAACCGTTTAGCAGTGTTTATGATCAAAATGAGCCAGTTCCTGGTGCACTTCCATGCAACCATGGACCATTCCCTTTTGAAGGTGGCATCTTCCAGAAAAAGACATGGGAAATTAGTGACAATAAGGCCGTTTGGTGCAATATTGGCCCTTAAATATTCTGTCATAATGGCTCCGATCCTCTACTTCTCTCTTCCTGTATCCTTAAGGAACTGCATACTCTTTTGAATTGATATGTTCTAAGGGGTTGTATGCTGGACCTATAAGAGCCCCCAGTCCTCTTCTTTTTGTTGATATATTTCTTCTTTTAAGTCCCTACATCCAGGGAGACTGTTGTACTGCCAGTGGTTGACCATCTGTGGTGCCAGACTTCTATGTTCATTTGACAGTAGTAAGAAATCTGTTTCCACCCTCTTTATCAGGGGGGTGGAGACATGTAAGTCTGCACGTTTGAGTAACTACACTTGGATCTTGAGAAAAGCCAAAAGTTGTAAAGTTACTCAAAGGTCCACGCCAGGTGCACGCTAGCTCCCCTTGCTGCTGTCACCTCCGTCCTCCAGCTGCTGCCAGGCTTACCTGCCTTGACAGTCAGCCTCACCAGCCAGCCATGACTGCCCGCCCAGGTTCCTGGGCTCAGGCTCAGCCCAGAGGTTCCTGTGCCCAAGGAACTCCAGGGCCAGTGCCACTCGCCGTTTGTCCCTGGCACCCAGCTCCAGGGACACTAGCCCTTTGGACACCCACAAGTACTCTGCCGCAGATCTCCGAGCCCTGGACCCCAGACACCGCAACAACGGCTGCACCTCCTCCCCACGAGCAACCAAAGGATCCTTCCCCTGCTGCCACTGCCGCTTCTCCTGCTGCACAGGACTGCCAGTCAACACAGGATCTCACGCCACATCCACCCAGAAGACCAAGGACAACCCGGAACCGCTCCAGTGCATCTTGCTCAACCCCATATCCCTCTGCAAACACACCATGGAAATCTGGGACACCATCACCACCCTATCCACTGATGTTGCCTTCATCACTAAAACATGGCTCAGCCCCTCCTCCAGCCTGACATAGCCACCTCAACACACGACGGCTACAAGATGATACACCGAGACCGGACCAACAAACATGGCGGATGCATCGCCATCCTCTTCAAGGAAACCATCCACTGCATCACCACCAACGACGACCAGATACCCCTCATGGAACACCTCAACTTCCGACTGGTGCCAAGACTATGATAAGAGGTACCCTAGTATACAGACCCGCAGGACCTCATCTGACCTTCTGCAACACCATCTCCAACCTCATCACCCCCAGCCATCAACTGTTACCACTAAGTCCTTACGTCCTACTCGGCGACCTCAATTTTCACGTCGACGACCCAAACAACGCCAACTCCACCTCCCTCCTGGAGAACCTGAACAACCTTGGCCTCATCAAACTGGTCACCAAACCCATGCACAGAGCCGGACACACACTCAACCCCATCTTCACCTCTAGCGACAGAGTCAAGTTCAGCTGCATCACAAAACTCACTTGGTCTGGCCATGCCATTATTCACTTCACCATCTCCGGTGCTCAGCACAGCATCACCAAACATCACAGCTCCCCCCACTGCATCTGGGGCAAGGTAACAGAGATTCAGTGCACTCAGGCCCTCAGCACCACCCAACCCGAATCTTCATCCGACATGGAACAGGCCTTCCAGAACTTCTCCGCATGAGTCACCGAATGTGCAGACAGAGTTGCCCAGAGGAAACCAGCAAAAACAAACAAAACCTCAACACACACCAGCTGGTACTCCCCAGAGTTCAGAACCACGAAGCGCAACTGCTACTGACTGGAAAAACATAGTGCTCCGCAAGCCCCACTAGCCTCTCAGAGATGCTCACAAAGCAGCCCTAAGCAATTACCACCTGCACATCAAGGAAGCCAATAGAGCAGCCATCACAGCCCACATCGACACAGCAACCATCCACATGAAAGACATTTTCAAAATAGTCAAGGAATTCTCCAACCCAACAGCCACAGAGAACTCAATCCACCACTCCCAACTCTGCAACACCCTCTTGGACTACTTCCACAGCAAGATTGCCACCATCTACAAAAACCTTGACCCCCAACCCACCGCGCTCAACCTCAATAGCCTCAACCAACCAGCGCGTGCCAGCCATAGGATCACCACATGGTCTTCACTCACCGCACAGAACACCTCAGCTATCATGGCATCCATCCACTCCAGGTCCCCCACCTTCCTCTGCCCCCATCATCTCTTCAACCTCGGAACCAACCAAATTAGCACAGAACTTACCAGCATCATCAACACCTCCATCACCACAGCAACAATTCCGGACACATGGAAACACGCGGAGGACCGGCCCCCCTAAAGAAATCCTCCTCTGACCCCAGCGAACTCAAAAATTACCGACCAATGTCCTTGCTCCTTTACCCCACCAAAGTACTTGAGAAGGCCATCAACCAAGCTCACCAAATAACTAGAACAAAACCCCCTGCTTGAGGCCTCCCAATCAGGATTCTGTGCCAACCACAGCACAGAGACTGCGCTGATCGCTGCCACAGATGACATCAGAACCCTCCTTGACCGCGGGGAGCTGGTAGCCCTGATCCTCCTCCACCTCTCCACTGTGTTCGACACCATATCCCACCACACCCTCGTCAACAGACTACAACATTGACATACAGCAAAAAGCCCTCAAATGGTTCACCTCCTTCCTTACAGGATGTACTCAGAGCATCTGGCTGTCTCCGCTCACCTCTGAACTCAAGGACATCATATGCAGCATACCCCACGGACCATCCCTCAGTCCCACGTTGTTGAACTCCTACATTACCCCCTTGCAGACATCGTTAGATCCCACGGTATTAACATAGTTTCATATGCTGATGACACTCAACTCATCCTCTCACTCAACGAAGACCCCTTCACCACCAGAACAAACTCCTGAAACAACATGACCAATGTAGCCAACTGGATGAAAGCCAATTGCCTTAAATTCAACTCCACAAGACAAAAGTACTGATCTTTGGGAAAACACATCCATATGGGACAACAGCTAGTGGCCAGCAGAACCCGGACCCATACCCATGTCAACAGACCATGCACACATCCTAGGCATCATCCTCAACAGCGAAGTGACCATGAAAAGACAAGTCTACACAGTCACCTCCTCCTGCTTCCACACCCTCCGCACTCTCCATAGAATTTTCAGATGGATCCCAGTCAACTCCAGAAAGACTGTCACTCAGACCCTTGTCACCAGGCACCTCGACTACGGCAATGCACTTTATGCCGGCACCTCCACCCAGCTCCTCAGAAGATGCCAGACCATAAAGAACACTGATGCCAGACTCATCCTGGACCTTCCCAAACAGAGCCACATCCTCCCCCACCTCAGAAACCTCCACTGGCTCCCCCTCCAGACGAGACGCCAGTTCAAGATCCTCACGCATGCCTACAAAGTCCTGTACGATCAAGGACCAGTTTACATCAACCACTGACTCAGCTCCCACCTACCTGCAAGATCCTGCGCTTCTTCTCGCTAGCCTTTGCGCACTTCCCTGCATCAGTTGCAGCGGGGGTTGCTCCTTCTCCTACATGGCCGCCAAAACCTGGAACGACCTGCCCCTCCACCTTCGAACAGCTCTTTCCCTGGTGGACTTCAGAAGGAGACTAAAGACCTGGCTTTTTGACAGAGACCCCGAAGGTGCAGCGCCCAGATACCCTTAGGGTTGACAGTGCCGCACTATACAAATGCTGTTTGATTGATTGATTGATTGATTGAGAGTAAATTACATGTTTAAATTCCTCACAAGTGTAAATTGACTTTGTGTATATCCATCACAATTTCAATAATATACAACAGGTCTCAACCCCTTGTAGCTATAGCATAGAGCAGACATATTTAACTTAGGAAAAGTGTGTAAAGTATTTAGTAATACCATAGCAATTAAAAAGTCAAAACACAGCACACCAAAAACCCACAACCAATTACTAAAGATCAAGAAAACTTTAATAAGAAAAACAACACCAGATTCATTAAAATCCAATTAGTAGAAACAGAGCTATGAATTTCTAGAGTTTTAGGGTGCAAAGCACCAAGAGAAAGTAACCAGAAGTCACTGCCACAATTGACTGGGACCTAGGCATGATATCAGGCTAACCGTGATGGAGCGCAGGTTGGAAACATCAAGAGGGTACATCCAATCAAAGTTTTTACCTTCCAATTTAGTCTTTTTTATGGAAGTCAAAATTCCCCAACAGGGCAAGATTGAAGGCTGTTTCCAACAAGGTTCACTTGAAGTTGAATACCCGTTAGACCCTGAAACTGTGGAGTTTGGCAGGAAAAGCTAAGAGTGAGAAAATTCAAATTTCGTCATACTTACCAAAGTCTTCTCGTCTGCTGGATACTTTTTATGCCTTCACTCAGTCAAGATTTCCCCACTGGGACTCAGTCTCTTTTCTGAAGCTCGAAAACATCAAGTGGAACAAACCTGGAGGCTGTGGCGGGCAGATCACACCAAAGCCATAACCTTAAACGCAAGGGTACTCTGAAGTCTGAAGCAAAAAATGACTGAGCAAGGTGAACCTACTTTTCTTTTCTGTTGAGGTCATGGCTTGCTCGGATTGCCCTGAGTGGTAGGTCCCGGTCCTCTGGAGATCTGGCAGTTGAAAATGTTTTTAAGTCCCAAGTTTTGGGAGTAGCTTCTCTGGTCATTTCTGAGTCTCCCAGGACCTCAGCGACAGCACTTAAGAGCCAGGACTCACTCCAGCAGAGACCACAAGCAGGGTCCATTCCAGGCTGAGTTACTATTAGTCAACTGGTCACTCCAAGAAAGACCTTCAGCAGTTTTTGATGTCTCTGTAGCTACACAGCAGTCAATCCAACTGACCCTTGGAGTCCACCCCTTGGTACTGGGTAGAGGTGGGAGTAGGTCCAGACCTTTAGGTCTCTACGCAGGTCACGGAGTGCAGGCCCAGTCCTCTTCTATAAGTCCAAATGTCTTTGATGAGCAGGGCGTGAGGTGCCACTTTATAGAAATCATTAGTCAATGGTGGGCATGGTTTATGGACACTCTCTGACTATGGATAAAAAGTTCCCAAGGGCAAACCTCCCCCTTTTTCAGTATGTCCTGTTTGCCTTACTGCAAACTATTCTAAACTGTGTGATTCGTAGTAAAATCCTGGAGTAACACTACTGCCTCTGAAGGAGACTGTTGGTCCAGCCAGGAGTGTGTTTAGGAAAATGTGCAGTCCCCACCTCCTCCTCAACCACACCAAACTGGTTCTGGAACCAGCTCCGCATCCCACTGGAATGGCGGCAAGATGGCTACACTGTTTCCTGGGATCAAAAGGCTTTTCTTCCCCAGGTCTCACTCTACACTTTATAATGAATGGTCAGGCTTCACCAAGGTCTTTTTCAAGTTAAATAAGTTCCTCAACCCTCCCCAACTTCCTTTATTGTGAGAGGATGAATCACACAACCTCACACCCTGGTCATCTTGACAAAAGCCTAAGTCATTGTTTCTCCTCTGGTAGCAGTTTTCACGCCTCATCAAGGAGAAATCACCACCACGGGACAGCTTCTGGCAGGCTAATGTCGAATCGCCTGCTTGAGCTTCAGACAGGCAAAGCCTAACTTTTAAAAAGTTACTTTTCTGTATTTTGATCGAAAATAGAACTTCACCTTTGAATTGGATTTTTAAATAAATATTAAAGACAGTAGTGGATGAATTCTGCATGATACCCAGTCTCTCAAGTGTGTGTCATTGGGTGTTGGTACGGCCAGTACTGGATATTCTTAGATACTTGTTTCATGCTTAATTGGCACTCATCTGCAAGAAGCAATCCAGTTTAAGAGTACCTGGCAAGCTGCTTTCAGTATTTCAGGTTCTCTACCACTCCAAGCACAGAGGTGCATCCTTATGGTTCCTCAGTCAATTAAACAGTGGGTGAGGGGACACACTTTCAGCAATGGTTGGCAATACAGAAATATAGGGGGCGCCATGCAACCAACTCACCTTAATGATGCTCCCTCCTGGTGCGGCACTTCCGGCGATGGTGGTCTGACTTCCATGAGCAGGAAAGGGAAGGACTTCCCTTCCTGCCCAGTGGAACGCGACTCCTGACCAATCCAGGAGCTGCTCTCAGCATAAGAGCAGCTCCAGTCCGCTACTTTGAATGTACCATGTGGGAGTTTATTTGGAATGGGTCACTGTGCCAGTTTGCGCTATCCAAACTGTACCTACCAGCTGGCCAGGGGGGCTTTCTGTGCCCAATATGGAGCACAACTATCTGGCGGTGCAGTTACAGTGGATGGCTAGGTGGGCCAGCGTACTGAACCTGGGAGACAGCCACTCTCTCACCGGCATGGGCACACTCATCGATCCTTAAGCTGTTTCACCCCAGGAGACGAGGTGGGGCGTCTACCCAACGGATTCTGGAGCTGGCCTACTGATGCTTTCATCTGAGCCTACGTCTCACGTTCCCTACAGTCCTGTATGCACCTGCGTTGCCCCTGCTGGGCACACCGAGGGGCCAGTGTGTCACCACCAGGGCGGATCTCTCCGCCTGACGAGAGGTGGGTCTGCAGACCTTGGGAGGTCTCTACCGGGCCGGTCAGTTGGCACCCATTGACACCCTGGCAGATAAATATGGTTTGTCATGGGGTCAGTCCTTCGTCACACTTCACTGATCACGGCACTACGGACAATGTGGGGGGACATGTCACAGGAGCCTGCAATGCACCTAACCATCCAATACATACACGTTATGGGCACAGGGAGACACCTCACGAATTGGTTCGTCGGCTCACTGCGTTCACTCACGGCACAGCCACTGACACCCCTCAGGTACCATTGGGACACAGATCTGCCCCAGCCATGCACAGACCGTGAATGGGCGGCTATATTGGAGGGACCCACCTTTATCCCCAGAAATGCCCGGTTCCACCTCATACTGTCCTACATAGTGCATAGAGCTTACATGACCCTGGCTAAAATTAATAGGTACTCTAGGCACACTGATGACCACTGCCCTAGATGTAATCTGGTGGATGCAGACCATATTCACATGCTGTGGGTTTGCACTGCACTTGACGCTTACTGGCGAAGTGTCATCACCCACCTGGCTGACTGCACTGGATGCACAATGGAGCACACTTGGGAGGTGTGTCTCCTGGATTTCTTTCGCAGGTTAAAAAGGCTCAAAGTAACATCCAGGTTTATAGATTTGGGGTTGCTCGCAGCTAAGCGCTTAATCACCAGGCGCTGGAAATGATCGGATCTCCGCCTGCGACAGCATGGTTCCGCTCGCTAACAAACTGGGCACACGCCGAAAGCATTGCCTTGCACCACGAGGACACCCTGGGACTCCGCCACCTTCCGATAGCAGCTGCATGGGTCGCCATCCTACAGGATCTCTGAAACAACTGGCAACCAGATGATGGACTCCAGGTCCCCTCAACTCAAACAATCAATCAGGGAATTGTAAGCCTGCTACTCACCCGTGAGGGTCTCAAGGCGCTGAGAGGGGGGGGGGGACCGCAGTTCCGTTCAGTCGAACAGCCAGGTCTTGAGCGCCTTCCTGAAGGTGTTCAGGGAGGGGGCGCGTCTGATGTCGATCGGGAGCTCGTTCCAGGTCTTGGCCGCGATATAGGAGAAAGTTCTTCCCCCTGGTCTGGCTCTGTGGATGCGTGGTGTTTTGGCGAGGACGAGGTTGGCGGATCGGAGGTTTCTCTTGGGTACATGGAAGGTGATTCTCGCGTTGAACTGACGTTGACACAGCGCCTGCAGTGTCATGTCATGATGCGTAGTGGGGACACTTAGTTAATAGGCCACCGAACTATCCTCCTTTCTCTCGCCCATCACACACAACCTGGAAACACAACACTCAATGGGCAAGGTAGATATCACTGACCAGTGGCACGCGCGGGTGGAGTGGAAGCATTGGGGAGCGACAGAGACCTGAGTTGGTCAATGGTTTACCTTGTTCTCACCCTGGCTCCGACTCCCCCTCCTCCTCCTCCTCCTTCACCCTTCCCCGGCATGCTGTACACAGTCATACGCACTAACAGTGCTGGATATAGCAACCACTTCCCACACAACGCGCGTTCCGCACCACCGAGTGCTCCCACAGTGCTTACTTTGGAATGTACAAGAAGCTGTACATTGCAATATTGCTTGAACTGTTTTAAACTGAGATATATGTTGCATGGAACCTAATCCAAACCAATGCATGTACTTGTACAGCGCCTCTTGTTAAAAATCAATAAAGAAATGTAAACAAAAAAAATAAGAGCAGCTTCAGGAGTGGTGGGAGCAGGCTAACCCAGCGCTCATTTTGAGGCTGGGGGCCTTTGCCAGCAATCCCCCGGCTATATCACAGCCCGGGGATTGGTAGGTGTGCAGTGCGTATGTCGGGCTGGCCATTGGTAGCCAGCCAGCCAACCTGATATGTGCACTAAAAGCAGGATTTAGCCCCGCCCCCGCCTCACGCTCGCACTGTACATAGTGCGAGCTGGTGGCAAATAAATAAAATGGCATTATTATGCCATTTTATTTAATAGTGTTTGTCTGCTGTGCTCGCAGCAGGTGGGTTGACGCTCTTCCGCAATTTAGGAGGAGCCACTCCTGCACACTTACTGCCTGACTGCACCAGTCCTCTCAAGGCATTATGGTAAATGCATTCCTTGATAGTGCTAGGAGGCAGGCAGACTGGATTGCATCTTCCTGATAACTGTCAGTTAAGCATGAAATACATATTTAAGAATACCCATCACTGGTAGTATGCTCCACTCCCCCTCTGTCCCTAATGACAGTGTACATCTCCAAGAATCTAGGTCTTGTTATGTATATCCAGCAATCGACATCTTTCAAGAAATATGTGTTAATAGCAGAACTAACGTAATTCAGTGCCAGGATACCCGTGGGGTGATAGTGCGCTTTATAAATGTGTGTAACATATCATAACATATATTCAAGAGGCACTTAAGGACAGCTACACTATTCACTGGTCACAAAAATACTGGTAGCAAATTGCGGCCAGTATTTTGCGACCAGTAAAAATGTTAAGAACCGGCCTATATTCTAATAGATCAGTCCTTAAAATTCTGAATCGTAGTCGATCGCAATCCAACCTACTTCATGAATATTAATGAGGTAAGTTACAAATTTTGACTCGCCTCTCTTGAGGCCTTCACAGGGGATAGTGACCACCATGTCTGTGATTGCCTTTAAATAAACTTTTTTTGTTTTAAGTGCAGCTTGTTTTCCTTAAACCAGGCTGCGTTTAAAAAGAAAAGTTAACTGTTTTTTAGTTTCTTTGTGAGTTTGCAGTAATCCCATGGACCACTGCTTACGCCCAAACAATAATTTTGTAACAATCCTTGAAGGGGTGGAGGTCCCCAAGGAACCCTTCACTTTTTCGTATTGGTTACCACTCCAAATTTCGGTCTGTAACTTTTCAATGGTTTGCAACCCTAGACCAATGGTACTAATAGATAGGAATTGTTATTTGGAAGGGATCATAACCCTTGCAAATAGCAATTCTTTATACATTTCCAAACCCATCTTAGAGTAAAAAGTTATTGACTCCTAAAATGGTTTTACTTCATTGCTAAAGTCAATTTTTCTGTTGTAAACTGTGAATCGGATCGTTGGCGACCAAAAAACTGCTTTGTACATCTAGTCAGAAATTCTTGGGCACTTAATACAATAGAGAAAATTGATGTACAATTGTCGAAATCCTACTTAGGGCTGGAAAGATATATTTTAGAGGAGGGGACCTGCATCTAGCAAAGATAAGTGTGAATGCAATTTTCAGGTTATGAACAGATGGTCCGATATTTTTAATATTTGAGTAAGGAGGCTCTAGGTTCAAAAAATCTTGTGGGAAGACCAGTTGCTGGCAACGAGCTAAAGTAAACTTACTCCAGGTGTTTAAATTGCTCTCTAAAAGCCCTTGGTCTTGCCAAGCCATATACATGTCTTTGGCAAGTGCAACCAGGTACAGTTGAAACTCTGCTTAAAGAATATTATAAAACTAATATATATATACGCATGATATTGGTCATGCAGCCCAGAACTGATCTTTTAGTTGACACTACATTCTGTACAGTTTTATCTGAGGGCTAAACTGTTTTGAAATATAAAATGGTCGGATTACAACTCGGTAATAATGTTTTGCTTAAATAGGGCAGGGACATAGAACAGAAAAGTTACACTTTGTGTAAACGTCCTATAAAAGATAGTGTGGCATGTACTTTTTTATTTGTCTCAGATTATGTGCATATGGAAGTCTATGTTTGATTCCATTGCTTGAAAGTCACAACATTAAGTAAATTTTGGATGCAAGTAATTTATTATATTGTCCAGACACTCTTAATAAATTCTACAAATAGTTTATATTCTTCAAATATTTTTTTTTTATAAAGTCATGAAATATTTTATGGGTCTGATTCACAAAGGGACTCGTAAAGTTACAAGTGTGGAGTCTATGCACGCGTGGCGCAATTTCCGCACTGCAGTGCTCAGTGCAGGGATTCCGCCATGAGTGTGGAGACTCCGCCATGAGTGTGGAGACCCCGCCATGAGTGTGGAGACTCCGCCATGAGTGTGGAAACTCCGCACTCGTAACTTTATAAGGTGTAAGTCTCTTTGTGAATCTAGCCCTATATATTCAAATTTATTTTCTCTCCAGAATTTTACAACATAAATGAATAAACAACTAGTAATTCCATGTATTAATTGTGACATTGAAGGCCATGGGGGCCTAGAACCATTCTCTCTAAAACTGTTTCCATTTCTATCGACACCAACTACAAGAGGCCCGTTTAGCCTCATTAAATGAATTCAGAGACTCTTTCTGCTTTTTGGAATAAGTCATTGTGCTGAGTGAGACCCCGGTTAATATTTGGTTGTGCGATTTGGGCCACTTTATCAATGGATTGTTTTTGTAGTTTCTCAGCCACCTCAGCTGAAATCCACTAAGCTTCTTCTGTTTGCAACATCCGAAAAAGTCGACCAAAGAGAAGAGGGATCATAGCAAGCTTTGAACATTGTCACACTCTGGGACATAATTACAACTATGTCACACAATGTAGTTTAGCAACCAAAATTGTTGCGATCTGTTGTGTTGCGTGAGGGGGGATAGCAGGACAGCGCCTTCTCTAAAAAGGCAAGTTTATATCGCCCTCATCGCTGGCGCTCTTTGAGTCTGCCTTGTGCCACCCACACACCCTTACACCATAGTGCAAGAGTGTGTGAATTATGTCTGCCATAGGTAATGGATCAAGCTGTTCCTTGATCTTATCATATTTGCTTGTGTTGACAATAAGAAGAAATTCTTGTTCATTCAAATACAACTTGAGACAGGCCTTAAATATCCAGGACTGAATGGCTATGAGCAAGTTTGTACAGATTGGAAAGTTTGCCAAAGGCTGGAAACTAGGGCAAAGCAAAGGTTTCCAGAGGCAATTTTTTAGCTTCTTTAATTCTGATTCCCTTCATATGGAACTCTCACCTAAGGAGGGCAGGACGTCAAGCTGTTGGGAATGGAGGCACAGTTTTTTACACTACTACAAAGGGATGCTTGTAGCCCTGAATGGTATTAGGTTAACAGCTGCTGCCACCTTCATTACCCATAGTATGACAGTCCCACCCATTAAGAAGGGTCACCCAGCTAGGTAATGGGCAGTGAGTGGTCATGTGGTGCTTTTGAGCTGTGGTGGCCAGCTCACCACCCTGTGTAGCAAGTGTGTTTTTCCATTTTCACCCCAGAGAACATTTTAACAATTTCTTTAAACTCCTCCAGCAACCTCACACAGTTGGAGGCCAGTGGTTCTTGCTGTCTAACCAGCAATACCCCCAACTATCAGTACTTTGGGCCTAGGCTGTAGCCCAAGAGACATCTTTTCAGGTCAATTCTCAAAACAAACTTCCTCTCTATAGGCATGGTATGATAGTAATAGTATCAGATGACACCCTGTCATCAAGGACATTCTCTCTCAGGGGATCTCCATTGATAATCATAAGCACTAGATAGTCCTGCCCTTGTCCGGGGAGCCCGGTGCACTTCTTTCAAAGTCACATTTTTCACAGTATCTTTGCCTTACTTCTGAACTTTTGAAAGACCAGGACTTACATGTGGTAAATGATAACATTTCTGCAGCCTTACGACAGACTATATTGCCAGTTCTATTTTTTTTTTTTAAAAGATACAGGAAAAAACATACAGCCTTTAACAGTTACTGAAAATAAGCAAACATGACTTTAAACAAGCATTTGCAATGCAATAGGTCTCGCTTTTAGGGCCTTATAAGTATTTAGCCATGCAATATGGCGACTGCCCGCCTTTCTTTTCTATTTATTTAATTTTGTAGCATTTGCGGCATGCCACGCTTTAACTTGACATGTTTAATGCTAACGTGCATGATACAAAGCGGGAGCTGAGTGATATCACTGGAGAAGAGGTGCGTACTTGTGTTGTTAGCTGGAGTGTGTTTGGAGAGGATGACAGGACCCCTTGCTTGACAAAAGCATGTGTGCTCTTTCTGATTTCCATGTAGATGGCTAGAAACTCGAGTTGCTACTTCTATGGAGCCCTAAGTGGAAGAAACGGAGACATAAAGCAAAAAAAAGCCCAGTATTTCGAAGAGAGAATGTGGCATAACAACTAGAGTTGCCGACTTTGACCCTGGGGATCCGAGTTCGAGTCTCTGCATTGCGTTTCATCGTGCCTACAAACCGCAAGTTTATTTTTGCACGCTGTATTTTACACCAAATGAACCTAATAATAATGTAAGGATGAAGTGGGCGCAGCGCTAATAAAGAGAAACGTGCGTGAAGACCTCTGAACAACTGTTCAAAATAGTAAGCAAACTTGGAGGGCGTGAATGATTATAATACTACTCCTGTTGTGTGACCAAGGGAGGAAGTAGGGATGAAAAAGAACCTGAAAGTCCAAGGGGCAGAGAGTGCCTGTTGGTGAAAGAAAGAGTCACCATGTGAAACTATAACTACGCAGCCTTGGAAATTCTGACCCCCTCCCCTCCCGTGTTCATAGCACCGGCCACAGGCTTTTTAGCCAATCTTTGGTGGGTCCCACAAGTTCAATTAACCAGCCACTCTTGTTTTTTGAGAGACGATGAAAATTATAATGAATTAATAGTTCTTTAATGTTTGAGGTAGATGTCTCAGTGACAGTACCTCTAGATCAAATGAAGTAGTGAGGTACCTGTGGTTTGAAATATCACGCCACGAACTCCCCAATAAATAAAAATAATAGAGCAAGATGATTTCAAACACCCTCTCAGGGGGACATAATATTTACATCTCAAATCTGTGAAGGAGAGGATTTTAAGTACTCCGAACAAGCAGTGGCGTAGCTAGAGCTTCTGGCTCCCGGGGCTATCCCTCAGATTGCCACCCATGGCAGGTAGCGGGAGAGGAGAGGTGCTGGGGAAAAAAGCCGGCGAGCAGCGGGGGTGGATTGGCAGTGTTTAAGTCACGACGCCACTCTCTACTCCACTGCAAGTGAAAGAAAAGGTCGGAGCGGAAGTGCTGCGTGCCCAACACTTACCTCGCATCCCAATGCAGGGTGTCAGAGCGATTTACATAACATACAGATTGACAATAAATCACGCAAGTGTGTAAATAAGTGTACAAAATGTGTTGCATGAGTCAGTGAGGGTTAAAAGGTGTAGCAGTCACATACAAGAAGACTATGGCACTCGGAGGAGAGGGAACTCCTCCTGTGTCGGAAGGGCAGAGAGGGAATCTCTGGTGGGAGTACGTCTTTCCGTACTAAACACTATTCCACAAAAAAAGTACCCCACAGATATATAAGTTACGTTTACTAACCCTGATTAGATATGGGAAGGTTCTTTTAGAAGCACTCTAGCTGTTACCCACTAGATTGTGGGGAAGGAAACAATTACTTTTGTTTATATTACCCTCACACACACTAGTAGTGTCATACTTCATCATCGGGTCACCCTGCCTCCTAAAGGTCAGGGTGGGCTCGACCGTTTACGGGGTCAGTTGGATTTTAATGGTCCTATGACCCTAGTGCACTTTTTGTATTTTAATATCCCCGACGGTTCCAATATTAAAGGGATACTTGGATCTGTCTGAGGATTTTAAATCTTTAAAACCCCCTGGCCATATCTTTCAAGAGCTCCCTGGAATACGGTCGAGCCCACCCTGACCTTTAGGAGTCAGGGTGAACCGATGATGAAGCATGACACTACTAGAGTGTGTGAGGGTAATATAAACAAAAGGAATTGTTTCTTTCCCCACAATTTAGTGGGTAACAGCTAGAGTGCTTCTAAAAGAACCTTCCCATATGTAATCAGGGTTAGTAAACGTAACTTATATATCTGTGGGGTACTTTTTTTGTAGAATAGTAGCAGTCACATATCCTACATAGCTCACTGTGCTATATTAAAAGGCTTAGTATTTAAGAACTGAAAGTAACAAAAGGTTCTGTGTTCAAAGCAGTAACCCACTTACCTACCTGCATTAAAAAAAAAAGAAATTCTGTCATCTGCATATTACATGATGTGCTTTGCAGGCACATTAACCTTCTATACTACTTTGAGTCAGATCTGGGACTACACAAACAGAAATCTCTCCAAGAAATATTTTAACCTCCAGGGTTATCTCACCAATTATTATTCCCTGATATTTACTGGGCACCTCTGCAGCAGATGTATTAACCCTATAAAAATATTAGAAAATGCAGATATTGTAACCAATTAAGCATAAAAGATCTACTAACATGCTTCTCCTTGTCGCCAATTTCTTTGTGGCAGGGTTTTAAAAAATTTGTAAAATTAGTTGAGACCCAGATTTTGCATCAGGATTGCGCCACTTTTTTAGCACAACCCCAAAGCAAAATCTAATTTGTTAAATCTCATAATGTGCTTAAATGCACTCATGAAATACCTAATAAAAACAAATGTGTGAGATTATAATATCTGATGTTACTTCTTGTGATGTCACTTACTGTGATGCCACGTGTGATGTCATGCATTGTGACATCACAGACTGTGATGGCACACACCATGATGTCACTTGCATACTGACTAACTAGGTTAGTCCCCCCCATGTGCTGGAGCTGCAAGAAAGTCCATAGCTTCAAGGCATTTCATTTTAGGAAGGAATAATTTTACCCCAAAACAAAACCTGCTTTGCCAATTTTTTCCCAAAACTACCCCCCATTACTTTCAAGAGTAAAAAAATACAATTGACCTATTTTTCCCCACAGCGCAGGCAGTTTCATGCTCTCTCATTCACATGCATTCCAAAGGCCTGCACTCCTGGTAAAAGAACTGTATAACTTCCGGTATTGCTTAAGTAACAGAGGTCAGTGACGAAACAGTCAAAACTGCGAGAACTACTCTCTTCAAACCTCCCCAGCCATTATCTAATGTAAATCTAAATCCCCCTACATAGTAAAATACAAAACCAATTACAGTGTCAACAGACTTCACAAGTTCCCCAGAATGGTAAATGTTGCCCAGATTACAAAACTGGTGCAGGAGTCAAGGACCTAGTGAACGCCACATAAAATGCACATAACGTTGCAGAATAGAACATTTATTTCTGCATCTGTCTTTTTATACGCTTTTGAACCCCCAACCGGTAATAAAGGAAGTAGGATCGAGGCATCTCACACATAATATTTATTCACAAGAAGTCCACCGCCCGGCTACCCCTTGAAGGTGGGAGGGACGCCACAGTGGCCCAGGTGCTCCGCAAAGAGAAAGCTGGTATTGCAACTTTCCCATACTTAACGCTCATTCCAAGCACATGTGTCAGCTGGAAAGGCAAACGTGCTTAAGAAACATCCACTCCCCGTGACTTTGTGGGCACATGCAACAACCCGTGCTTGTGCCAAACTCTGTATGGAGTCATAAAGTTTTGCGATGTCTCTACCCTTCTTGTCTTAATTAACCTTTTAATGTCTGTTTCTTTTCTGCGCCTTTATTCGTACATTTCTTAAATGTTGATCCTAGCAAAAAAATAAAATAAATGAAGACATTTGAGGATGGGAAAATCCCAGGTAGTTCAACATCTATCAAGGTGCTGACATTTGGGCATTTCACAGCCCTTGGGGATTCCTAGGGTGACGTAAAATGTATTAAACTGACAGGAAAGTTTGCAGGGAAGTTGGGGGGAGCACTGGGGCGGGGCGGGTCGCGAACACATTCCCAAAAACACAGCGTGCGACTAGAGTATCTCTTTGGGCCACAAACTGGAGTTTACCTGACAGTACAACATCTGTTTAGATGAAGTGTTTTGTCACCACAACATATACAGACTTGGGCCCTGTGGTAGTGTATTGTGAACTGTGACTGCTACAGTGAGTTGATTGTCACTCATAACATAAAAGACACATCTGCAACCATGTCAAGCATTTGAATACAGACTGTCATCTCTGCAGCACTCCTGTCCGAACTCACTCCATGCCTGGTTGGTTTAACTGCACACCCTTACACGTTAACACGGCTGCTTATGATACAGCGCCTTTCACGTCCCTGATACAATAGAATCATAGTGAATAATTTAATGACCGTCATTCACTGCGGAACTGTGACAACGAATCAAGAGCCCCGTAGCTGCAGCACTGTTCCAAAATATTGGTGCCTTTTTAGAAATTGTAAAAGGTTTTAGTTGATTTTTATAAAGGTTTCACATATGTGATTTTCACTTCTTTGAACTCATCTCTCTTTCGTTCTCATGGCGACGCCCTCACATTTAATCGCTCCTCAGGTCTTACTTCCCCCGTCACCAGCAATCACCTCGGCCTCCAAATATTACCACTACCCTCAAGGTCAAATTTCGGGCACAAATATTTCTCACATGCTTGTCACCCATTTAGGCTTAGCTCTTACCTCTCCTGTGTAGACTCCACAGTAGCACCTGCAAACACGACCCTTTCTTTGTTGGGGTAGGGGTTCTGCAGCAAATCACCCAGCACTCCCGAGATTCCACTCAAGAGAGCGCATGGTGATGGCATTCGTCACTGCTGCATTTTAACAGCACAGCGCAGGGGCTGGCCAAAAATGATGCCCAGGGCCGTCATTGGTAGCGCTTTCGCGCGCTACAAGATTGACGGCCCTGGGACCCACAAGGACGGTACGCCAGGCGCCGCACCACCATTATGCTAGGTGGTGCCTACAGCATTTGCAAGCAGGTGCGCTTGCACTTCATATACATGTGCAGTGCTGCCACGGGCCATCAGCCGCCGCCGCCCCCAAAATAGTGCCGCCTGGGGCAGACCGCCCCCACCCTCCCCCCCCTAGCTACGCCACTGCGAACAAGACCTGCTATGTCACAGTTTAGACAGAATTTCTAACAGAGTGACTTGCTATGCACCACTGAGAAAGAATTATCCCCGTCAGGTGTGTCCAGTGATATAAAGAACATCGCCCCAAGTCCGTTTTTCATGCGATATTTCAGGGACATAGAGGATCTTTTTTGCGTTACCATGCAATTTAGAGATGCTGTTGTTAAGAACATCCAACTTTCACCATTGAACTAAATAAGTTGTTGTCATCCACAAACAAATACAATCACTAAAATGTTACGATATTAATTGTGAATAAATGTGTGTTTTCGCCGACAGAGGAAGAAAAACAATAGCCAGTACGGGGATGGAACCCGCGACCTTTGTGTTGTTAGCACCACGCTCTAACAGAGATAACCGTCCCTGACAACGATAAGCAAAAATCTGGAAAGATCATGGAGTACTGTGAAATAAGTGACTCGAAGTGATATTTTTATTGCCCCTTTTCACTCCCATCCAGCAGGAGAGCTCTGGTAAAGCCTGTGGACGCTCACAAGCTCGACGCCTACACCAAGAGGTTCCAATAGCAAAGCATACGACCTCATGACGTGCCTTGATAGGTGCTTGAACAAAACACACTCTGAGCCAGTTTAACCCACTTACAAGGAAGCTGAACGTCGCACCGCTTCCGACTCAGCCTATAGGCACTGCGCATGTGCCATTTTATATTTTAGTGCTTGTACCCATAGATGTCGTACACTTTCACAACCCTACTCACTTTATGCAGTATTTTTATGCGTAAAACCCCAAACCATTGCACGTAAACAAGCTCCCCACAGTACCATGGCATCTGGCTTGGCTTAACCCATCCCTTCAACGTTTTGCTGCGTCGGTTCTTTGAAACTCCCGTCTTCCGCCTCCATTCATGCAAACGCCTTTATACTGCAGCCTTCGAGTAAACAGATTTTCACAATGTTTATCTTTCAGCATGAAATAAATAGTCCTCTACCTTAGACATTTGATCCTTTCTGTGCAGAGACCAGGAGACAAAAAGCAAACAAGCATTTGCAATGCAATAGGACTCACCTTTACGCGAGACCTATTGCATTGCATCACGGACAACGGAAAGGGGGGAGGCACGGACAACGGGAGTGTGGGCGGGTGGAGGGGGTGAGAATGCAGGGACAACGGGAGTGCGGGGGGGGAGGGGTAGGGGGTAAGAAGGCACGGGGGAAAAAAACGTACCGTACCGTGTAACACTCGATGTAAAGGGGCCAGTAGCTGTGGGGGGGATACCAATGTCATCATGGCTGTACTAAGGCGGGACTAATAAGCCTATTATGGAATCACACGCCAGCATTTACGAAGGACAAACACAGAAGCCAATGAAAAATATGGGCGGAGAGTGAGGGCAGCTTGTCTCTCATACTCTACTACTGCATGCCTCGCAGCTCAACCTAAAAACATCCTTCACAAACTCTTTTTGCTTTCTTTGAAAGTAGATGACAGGGAATGATAGGGCAATGTATCTGCATAGGCTGCAGCATTCAAAACAATGAGACTAGAACATTGCCTTTAAGGGCTACCTAACTGCCTGTGTCCCATCATGCCCTGCGGTTGGCAGTTTAGCCAGTTCTTTTTTCCAGATCCTGCTGAAAGGAACCTGGAGAAGGGCGCTGCCTTTTTAATGCTTTTTCACTTAGAATTTTGCATCAAAAGTGGTTCACCCGACATTCATTAGGGCGAAGAGTTTTTTCTGCTATTTTCCTGATAGAAAATATATATACTTTTCACAAAATGCACAGAATGTGGCACATAAATGGCAAAGGCAAACCTGCACAGGTTTTGTATCCACTGCCAGATTCGCATGATCCCAAGACATGTCGTCATTGCAGGAACCTCTCCAGACGTACTTTGAGAAAGGGAGAGAAAATTCTCCTACATGTTCAAGCTGAGTGCCAAAGAACGCAAGATTCTCTGGCTGTAGAGACATCTGAGGGGCAAGGAGAGACAGTTGCCTCTACCAGTGCCCTATCTCACCCTCTAAGGACTACGGCAGTGGGAGATACAAAAGGAGAAGATCCGGTGAGACATGACATTCCCGTCAGACGCTGCAGACATCGAAAAGAGGTATAGCATCTAATTGCTTGCCATCAAGGGCTGGTTCAATGTCGCGGACACACATGACGTCGAGTAGGAGGAGACTGTTGATGTCAAGAGATAGTTCGACATCGAGATATCAGTCGATACCAAGAACTTCGACTTCGAGACATGGCTTGACTTTGAGATATTATTCCACTTCACAGGAAAAGATGGCGGAATGGCTTTCACTCATGAAATCTTGCAGACTCCCATCAAAATTGGATTCCAAGTACTCCAGAGCCTACTCTCTATCCAGACCAGCTTCTCCAGTTAACATACCAGATTCTCCAAATCCCATGCCTTCTACAGTCCCTCAGGTTCCAGCAGAGTCTTCTCCTCTTCCACTGGTAATTCTAGCTGTAATCCTGCCACCAAATCTGTCAGCCAATCCTTCTCCGCCCCACAGTCACCTGTACTAGTGGCAACTCCACGAGGCACTCTAGATCTCGCTCATGTCATACCAGACCTCGCAGCAACTGGTCTAGGTCGAGAACAAGGTCAAGATCCCACTGTTGTCACTGATCTCCGGGACGATCATACTCCAGAGGAAGACAGGATTCTCCATCCTGATAGAGGTCCTCAAGGTCACATCACCCAATCACGTCTTCTGGTCTATACTCTCCTACATTGTCAGACTCACCATCAGCAAGGAACTCTCCTGTTGATGATATTAACACCGTCCAGGAGGTTTTTATCAGGGGCACCAACAAATTAAGTATTGACGTTCCAACTACCACAGCCACCGCATTGGTAATCTTTGATACCCTGCACAAGCGAGCTGGAAATGATTAATCTCCATGGATCTCAGGATCACAGCTGTCCATCTACCAGGCATCCACAATGTTCAGGTGGTCATTATCAGCAGAACCACCTTTCAAGAGAATCATGAATGGGTATTTAACAACACAGTCCTTCCAGACATTTTACGACTGGGGTTTCCTTCAAATAGGCCCCTTTGCAGATAAAAATAACAAAAACGCCCCAAATTCAACTTGAAGTTTTACCAGCCAGGCACATTGGGGAATGCCCTATGGATCAACTGGTCCTGCAAATTTCTTTAAGTCTTTCCTCCAATTCCCCTACTGCCAACAGTGATCAACAAGCTTTCCCATTCAAAGGCCAGAATGATTCTCAATGCCCTAGAGTGGCCGAGACAGTGGTGGTTCACCGACCTCCTTCACCTCTCAGAACATCCACACAGGAGGCTGCCATGCAGGCCGGACCTTCTTCACAAGTTCGGAGGCCAGATACAACACCCCAACCTTTAATAATTGAACATGGCTGCTTCGCTCCTAAACTCATACAAAATGGTCAACTGAACCTTCCTCAGGAATGCATGGATGTTTTGAAAGAAGCCAGAAGATCATCTAGGAGAACGTCCTATTCTTTTAAATTGAGAAGATTCTGCTTCTGGTGTACTGGAAGCAATTTTAATCCTCTCAACTGCCAAGAAGAGGATTTTCTTCCATACATCCTTCATTTGGCTAAAGCAAAGCTTACATTTTCTTCTATTAAAGTACATCTTTCCGCAATCACGGCCTATCGAAAGTGTCCTTCACAAATGTCCTTTTTAGGTCTCGCCTAGGCAGCGCTTGCGCTGTCACTTCGAGACATGCTGTATTGAGGTATGGACTTTAAGCTCCTCCCATTTTCCAGCGATCTTTTCAATTGTCTCCTGTTACCATCCTTTGTAAATGGTGGCTTTTCATTCGTCAATAGGCTTAGTAGTCCCTCCTTAGTAACTCCTTTTTTCCTGTTGTAACCTTCCTTGAGGACTGTCCCTGTTACATGTGTTGTTACTCTACATGTTTTAATTTCAGCTTGTGAGCACTATTTTCTTAAAGCACTTTCTCCTGCCAGCGACATGCTCTCCCCCAATGTTTTTTTTAACCAGTGCGGCATGCCTCAGCTGCAATAATGGCGGCCGCAATTTTCTTTTCTTATTTGCGGCTCGCCGAACTCGGCAGCACGCCTTTTTTTCTTTTTCTTTACTTTTGGTACAATCGTGCCACGTCCGCTTTAGCTTTAAACATCTTAAGCTAAAGCACGAGTGCCCCGATTGCTCCAAAAGTAAATGAACAGAAAAAAAATGCAGCTGCATGCCTTTTTTCTATTTATATACTTTTGAAGCAATTGTGGCACCTACGCTTTAGTTTAAGATGATTAAAACTAAAGTGGGGCGTGCAGCGAATGTAACAAAAGTAAATTTAAAAAAGTGTGCAGCCACCATTTTTTTTCCATTTGTTTACTTTTTTGGCAATGGCGGCACCCACACTTTAATTCTTAATCTAAAGCACATGTGCCGCGATTGCTTCAAAAGTCAGTAAATAGAAAGAAAGCATTTGCAATGCAATAGGTATTGCATAACTGACAGATTGAGCTATTGGCACTGCATTATTATTAGCAACGACAATAGCTCAAACTTTCAGTAATGCGAGACCTATTGCATTGCGCATGCTTGTTCAAATTTCCTGTAGTTAAGGATTTCCTGGAGGGAATTAAGGGAATCTATCCTCTTATCAGGAGACCTTCTCCCCCATGGGAGTTGAATGTTGTCCTTTCTCACCTTATGGGTCCTTCCTTTGAGCCTATATATTAAACCTCCCTACACACCTCTCCTGGAAGGCTTCCTTTGTGGTCGCTATAACTTCAGTATGTAGAGTTAGCAAATTACAGACTCTATGGGCCAGATGCATCATGCATTTTGCTCCTCGCAAACAGGCCGATCTGCAGTATTGGCCTGTTTGCGCTTGCAAAAAATGCATTCCTGATGCAGCAAACCCAATTTTGCGATTCGGTAACCTGTTACTGAATCGCAAAATGGGTTGCGATTCGCTATTTGGAAGGGGCGTGTTTAGGGCATCCCTTCCAAATAGCGAATCTCAACGGTATGCATGAATGTTTTGTGACCGTGAATGCGGTCCCAAAACATTCACATATTACCACCTACTTCAAGTAGGTGGTAACCCATTCACAAATGTTGTAAAATCATTTTTTAAGAGCAGGCAGTGGTCCCACGGACCACTGCCTGCACTTAAAAAATGAAAAGAAAACTTTTCATTTTTGTCCTTGAAACGCATCCCGTTTTCCTTTAAGGAAAACGGGCTGCATTTCAAGGAAAATAATTGCTTTATTTAAAAGCAGTCACAGACATGGTGGTCTGCTGAGCTGAGCAGGCCACCATCCCTGTGATTTTTGCGATTCCTAGGGGGTCGCAAATTGCGACCTACCTCATTAATATTCATGAGGTAGGTCATTTGCGATCCCCGAGGAATCGCTAGAAGTGTTAAACACATTTTCATGCATTCCGTTTTGTGATTTCCTAATTGCGAATCGCAAAGATTCACAATTAGGAAATCGCAAAACAGGGCCTTCATACATCTGGCCCTTAGTTCCCTCGAACGTTACACAGTATTCCATAGTAATGGGGTATTGATGAGGACTCATCCTAAATTCCTCCCTAGCTTCGGATTTTCATGTCAATCAGACTATCTCCTTACCTACCTTTTTTCAAAACCCCACATCTCCTTCAGAGAGATCTCTCCATACTCTCGATGTTAGGAGGGTGTTGAACTTTTATTTGGATAAGACTAAACCTTTGAAAAAGTCAAAACATCTATTTGTAAACTATGGACCTTTTCCGAACAGGATTAGCCACTTTGAAACAATCCTTTCCTAAATGGATTGTCTCCTGCATAATCCTGTGTTACCAGAAAGCCAACAAACTTTACTTGAGAAACCTAAAACCCATTCCACAAGAGGTAAACCAGCTGGTGCTGCATTACTTAGCAATATTTCAATCTATGGGATCTGTTCACACCTTTACAAGACACTAGTGTCTTTATTCTGATGCAATAGCAGATGCCCAAGTAGGGAAAGCCTCTCTAAGAAATCTATTTGCTAAAATATTGTACCTCATTTATCTCTTCCCACATGGGGTTTTAGGTGATGAACTAGCTAATCTATTCAGTGCTTATGACTATCAATGGACATCCCCTGAGAGAGAAGGAATGTTGTTTCACCTGTAATCCCAATTTGGGGAATCTCCATTGAAAATATAAGCAATCCTCCCTCCTCCCAGATGGAAGAGATAAAGTATGGTTAACTTTATCCTGTTACTCGCAGCATAAAAAACAACTGGCTAAACTGGCAACTGCAGGGCATGATGGGACAATGGAGGTCAGGGAACCATTGAAGGAACACTTTTCTATTCTCATTTTCCATGCTGCAGCCTATGCAGTTGCATCACCTTCCGTATCATTCACAGAAAGCACAATGAGTTGGTAAAGGATGTTTTTTAAAGGCACTTTTGCTTACTTTCAGTGACTGTTGAAGGCTATATGTTTTGTCTTCCCTGTTTTAATGTAACTGAATGAAACTGGCAAAATAGCCTGTTTTAAGGCTGCATAAAGGTTATTGTTTTGTCACATGTATCTCCTGGCCTTTTCCGAATTAGGACGAAAATACTGTGAAAAATGTGACTTTGAAAGAAGTGCTCTGGAGTCCCGCACATGGGTGAGGCTATTCAGTGCTTCTGATTTCAATGGAGATTCCCCTGAGAGAGATCTAGGATTACAGGTAAGAAACCATTCCTTATTAGCCTTATTTAAAAAAGTGGCAGATGTCATGTCTGCCATATTCAGAATGCACTGATGTCAATGGCTCTCTAACTAGGCGAATTAAACATCTGTCACGTTTTGACAGCTGTCCTCTCTAAACTCTTAATACGGCATATTTTCCAGTGCTAGGTTACCATTTAATACCATAACAAATTGTGGGGGCGTGGCCAACCGCCGTACATGGCGGACGTCTTCTAGACGAGCTCTGGGATCGGGCTGCATAATCCGAGAAAAACACCATATTTCACAGGATAAGTCGGAGCCCAGCCGTTGCCGAATGTAAGCTGCATCGACACAACCGCGGAGGGACCCGAGATTGACTGCGAGGTGCTGGCGGTGAACAGCACTGCGGCAGACCTGATCGGAATCAGACTGACACAGACAGCTACGACGCGGTGGGAAAGGCCGCGGGACCCGAAGCAATGTCACTAATGAATGCGGCACGAACACTCCAGCTCAACCAGCACACAGAGGTAGAGAATTGATGAGCAACTGTCCGCACGTCGCGGCCCGAGGTACCGTTTATGCAGTAACTACGTGATTGACCCTGCCGGAAGGTGGCGAGTGCCTGCGGCGATTGCTGAAGACAGTCTGGGCGTCCTCATTACGCAAGTCCGTTGAGCCGCGCGGCCTGCTGCTGGCGGTACTGTGAGGAGTGCAGCTACAAAACGCGGCGTGTGCATGGTGGGGAAACGGGGAAGGCAGACCTGATCCACACAGGCAAAGCTCGGAACAGCTCCCAAACTAGACAGGATACCTAGCGGGCGGCTTAAGAAAGTGCATATGCCCCGCAATTCACCAAATGGTGTAGATACTATACCAGGGAGGCTGTGGCGGGCTGCGCGCCACACAGATTGCCCAGCAGTCAATAGAAGCGGAGGTCGGACGAGGGAGAGCGGCCGGAGACAGACTCTGTGAGATAACTGCCCATCATTGTGCAATCTGGAGTCACCAAGCGGCAGCCTTTAGGGAAGCACTACAACACTGCAGATTTCCTACCTAGTGACAGCCACTAATCTAGATATAGGTACTCAAGACGGTATACACAAAGACTCCCTAGGCCCCCACCGTAAGCACAGGCAACCCACTGTCTTAGGTGCATAAAGGAGAAATACGGGCGGTCGCCCTGTGCAAACAGAGAATAAGGAGAATAGACGCCTGGGACGGCGCCCTAATGCATGACATGGCGAAACACTGAGAGAGTGGAAGGGGTCAGTGGGGTGTGCTGGCAGCTCGAACCGGACCTCCGTGTTGTGACAACGCCAATAAGAGGAATTAATAATACTCCACCAAACGAAAGGGTGACTGCCACATTGCCCTGAAGAGAACAGATATATTAGACGATTGGTGCCACCACTTAGCGCAGCGCAGACCATATAATAAATATCCAGCGACCCGACACTGCTGCCATCATAACCCTGGTGCATAATTTGCCGGACATAGACATGGGGCGCCCAAAAGGGAAAACATAGGAGGCCGCCACCAACACTTCTCAAGACCCGACAGAACTGGAACAAACCACCTTTTCACAATCACTGAGTTGCGTGCCGCCCACTATTGAGGGCCAGGTGGACAAACTAGATTTAATCCTGCAAGAAGTCAGAGACTCAAGAAAGGCCATCGAGCAACAAATTGGCACTTTAATGACGGGACTCACGCTGCTCAAAGCAGATCATGCTAAATTGGCAGACTGTGTAAAAACGAATGCCAGTGCACTGGAAGAGATAACTCCGGAACACAAACAAAATACAACGCAAATCCACCAACTGCAAAAACATGTCACCACTCTTCTGGATCGCGTTGAAGACGCAGAAGGGAGGGCAAGACGCAACAATATTCGCGTAATTGGCCTGCCAGAAAAAAGTGAGGGAGCCGACGGGGCCAGATACATGGCACAATGGTTTAAAGACCATATCACAGCAGTGGGCCTATCGGATCAATTTTGTGTGTAAAGAGCGCATAGAATACCCACGGGAAGGCCTAAAGCTGGTGCCCCCCCTAGGCCTCTTATAGTCAAGTTACTGAATTATGGAGACCGAGACTTCTTACTTCAGAAGGCAAGAGAACTCACTCAATCAGGTTAGAAAACTGTCGTATATCCCTGTATCCGGACTATACACTGATGGTACAACGGCAACGGTCTTCCTTCATGGCTGTAAAGAAAAAGCTGCAAGGCCTGCAACTGAAATACGCGCTGTTATTCCCGGCGAGGTTGAAAATAATACATGAACAAAAAACTTATTTCTTCAAGAGTCCAGAAGATGTCGAGGAATGGCTGGAGGTGATGGAACCGTCAAAAACACTGGGAACGGCCTCCCAACGCTCCCTGAGTGAACACAGCCTAGCTAGTGGCACAAACCGGAACCGAAGCCGGGTAGAGAAGAAGTCATACGGTAAGATGCAGACACCAACTCCGACGCCACGACAAGTGCAAAAGAGTAAAGACCTGGCAATCGAAACGGCCATCACCTTCCGCGACAGTGCAGACGCTGCCGTCTCTGAAGACAGTACGAACAGATCGGACTCCGAAGGCAGTATGGCACTGTTCCCCACGGTGACGCCACAAACGGCAGATGGACTCTTTGATTAAGGAACAGCGAAAACTGTTGAAGATGAGGCATGAAATTGTACATGTCTCCCATATCCTTTTTATGTAAGTTTAAAATGGTGTAATCCTGTAATATCCTTTAGCCCAGGATCCACATAGAGCTTAAGAGATTAAAGTAGTAGCAGACTGTCCGGCGTTGGCGAAAGCCCCCCAGTTGCGAACGCACGCAATGCATACATTGTGTTGTTACAAGTTTTGTTGTGTTTTTTGGTACAGAATAGTTCCTCTTCTGGGCCTTGTATTGGGTATTATGGGGAGGGGGTTAGTCCTGTAGCAGAAATAAAATTGGCACACCACAAAGCTACTCTCCACCAGAGTGACGGTCAAGGCGTTTCCATATATCAAGATGAACGCAATCAGTACTTACAATCTAATAACATGGAATATTAGAGGTTTAGGGTCTCTCCAAAAACGCCACAGGGTGCATGCGCAGCTGCTCAGATGCAAAGCACAAATAGTATATTTACAGGAATCTCATGTCATTGATCAGGAGGCAGTGAAACTCCGCAAAAAATTGAGAGGTCAGATTTTCTCAACTAATTACTCCGGTTTCGCAAGGGGAGCTACAATATGGATAAGACATGGGGTGCCATTTACAGCCCTGGAGCAGAGAGTAGACAAACAGGGTAGATACATTTTGATATGGGGGAAACTAGACGGGCAACACGTGGTTTTGGGAAATATATACGCCCCGAATTTTGATCAGGATAAATTTTGGGCTAATTTAAATCAGGCATTGTCAGGTTGGGAAATGTACCAGTGGATTGTGGGAGGGGACTGCAATGCAGTAATGGATGCTGCGTTGGATCGCTCTCACCCTCCACTACACGGCGCGGTTGTGACTAAACAGACAAAGACTCTTTGTGGTTGGTCAGAGGGATGGGATCTCTGTGATGTGTGGAGAATGCGACACCCGACACATAGGGAGTACTCTTATTACTCTCCGGTACACCTCCTTCACACACGCATAGACAGAATCTACTGTTCTAGAACGATAGCGACGCAGGTAGTGTGTGCCACTTACCTGGCTAAGACCTTCTCACCAGAAAGGTTATTTGCACTAAGAGGCTTGCTGCCTCTCACTGGGTAGCACGCAATCATGTTGGTAATTGTTTAAGCAGAGTTGAGTTTTTGGTAACAGGAGTGCACTGACTTCACATACAGATAAGACCTTCTCAGACCACAACCCACTGGAGATCACGTTGAAGTGGGGCAGAGTTCCTACTCCGGTACCCACCTGGAGAATGTGGCCGCAGACACTAGAAGATGCGGTATTCCGCACCAACATATCCGATACTATTACACGATACTCCATAGAGAACAGTAACATCGCATCCAACATTTTGATTGAATGGGACGCCTTTAAGACGGTGGTGCGGGGAAGAGCGATCAGTGCTATAGTGGGTGCCAGGCAGGAAATACACAATAATCTCACTGATACAGAAAAGAATATGGATATATTGGAACAAGAAGCTACACATGACGCTGACAAGAGGGCCCCACTTCAAGAAATACGAATTAAACATGCCGAGCTCCTAGAGACACTCAGAGTCATTGATTACCAAAGATACACACAAATACACCACACTGAAGCAGACAAATCTGGGACATTGCTGGCCAAACTGCTTAGGGATAACCCCCCCACAGTCATCATTAACAAAGTCACCACTCTCCAGGGCACTACTGTAAACACACAGCATGGTATACATGACGCTTTTAGACAATATTACGCCACATTGTATAGTAAACCAGGCACAACAGAGGGTACCACCATTGACGATTTCCTGGATAATCTACCCTGCCCACGCTTGCCCGCAACCGCCCAGAAGGAATTAATAGGCCCCATAACTAAATCAGAAATCAAACTTGCAATAAAAGGCCTACCCCGTAACAAAACTCCAGGGTCGGACGGGCTGCCAGCTGAATTTTATGCCACGTACGCGGACGCGCTGATCCCCCATCTGGAAACTCTATACAATAAAGCACTGGAGCTGGGTAAGCTGCCCCTAACGACGGCGCAAGCTCTAGTGGTATCACTTCCGAAGACAGGCAGGGACCCTACAGATATGTTGGGATATCGCCCACTATCTTTATTAACGACAGAATATAAAATACTTAGTAAAGTACTGGCGAATAGACTTCTCCCAACTCTAAATAACCTAGTTCACACAGACCAAAATGGCTTTCTCCCAGCCCGTAGTACCTCCTTGAATATTAGGCGACTCCATCATATAATGTCGATTGCACAGGAGGGCTATGATAATGCTTGATGTATAGCATTGGACCTAAAACAAGCGTTTGATACGCTGCAATAGGATTATATGTTCAAGGCCCTGGGTAAATTTGGTTTACCCGTCGAATACCTTAAATGGATACAGCTTCTTTATGAGGCTCCTACTGCTAGGGGCCGTACAGGGGGCCATATCTCGGCTGAGTATGCGATTCACAGGGGCACCAGACAAGGATGTCCGTTGTCGCCTCTTTTATTCATTTTAGCGCTAGAACCATTAGCACTTAAGTTACGCACAGACGCAAGCCAGCTTGGAATACAGATTGGTGCCACACAACACTTATTCTCTGCATATGCAGATGACATTATATTATATATACGGGACCTACGAGGTACTCTAGGCCCAATCCCTGATATATTTCAGAGATTTGAACAGATATCGGGCTTATCTATTAATGCTATGAAGTCAAATGCTTTCTTCTTCAAAGACATAATACACCCTCTGGAAATCAGATTTGGACATTATACGATCCCAGTAGCCCACCACACGTTTAGGTACTTGGGTATACAAGTATATAGGACACATGCAGAAATGTTAGAGGGCAACCTTCACAGAGCAATCAGATCAATACGCTCGAGCATTGCATTCTGGAACACATTACCGCTCTCAGTGATAGGGCGGGCTGCCATATCCAAGATGATAGTCCTTCCGCGCTTATTGTATTATTTTGCCAATTTGCCGATTTTGGTACCACATACCACATTTAAACTTTTAAACACAATGCTCATAGACCTTATATGGGGGACGGGTAGACGAAGAATAAGTCTTAAAAAATTACAATTAGGGACTGATAGAGGAGGCTTAGGAGTCCCGGATCTAAAAGCATATTACTATGCCAGCCAACTACAGTGGCTTTCTTACTGGACCGCTGGCCGTAATCTACATGAAATAGGCTACACTATACAAGACATTGATCAGGGCATCCTCCACACGTTATTATTACCTACTACAAAAAGTCCCCGAAATCTACCTTCCCTTCTCCACACAGCAATACAATGCTGGAAGGCAACACTACAATGCACTCCCCTACATCCTCCATATGCCGGAAATACTCCACTACTAGGAATCCCATTGCGTACCTGAAGAATAACAAAACGCAGAATTGCGGCTTGGCTTGACGAGGAGATTAGCACGATAGGTGATTTATTTAACAATGGAATACTTATGGACCATAATAACTTTGTAAGAGAAACAGGGGCACCAGACCATTTATACCTACTACATGCTGCGCTGCTTCATTATGTCAAAACGCACTGGGCACCCCAACGCCAAGAACCCCCCACACATGAACTAGTTAAGGCGTTGTATTACATGGGTAGAGGAAGGCACCTCATCAAGTGGCTATACGTAGGTATACGTGCAGATGCAGCAGTAGAACTCACTATCTTAAACACATGGGCGGAAGACACAGGGCGGGCTATAACGGATAAAGAGTGGACAAGACTACTAGAATACCCTAAGAAAGTGTCCAGGAATTCAAAATTTAAATTTATACAGACTGATATTTCACAGCGCTTATCTTCCCCCTAACCGACTGAACCGGATGTTCCCACAGACGCAACACCGCTGCCCTAGATGTCAGACGGAAGAGGCGGATCTGCTCCATATGGTATGGGCATGCCCCCGAATACGGGAATACTGGGAATCAGTCAGGCAACATACACTGACAGCCACACAAAGAGAAGTAGGGAACACGGCAGAGGAATGTATTCTAGGAATATATAACAGATCGTCGAAACACAAAGTACAGACTAGGTTCAAGGACTTGGCTTTAATACTAGCAAAAAGAGCAATCACGATGCGCTGGAAATCCAAAAAACCGCCCATGATATACAGCTGGCACAGTGAGGTAATCCGTTGGGGTAATGCGGAAAGCGCAGCAATACGAAGGGAAGAAGCCAGAGGTTTACGAAAAATCCCAATAGCTATGGAATGGGATATTATGTTACTGGCCTTTAAAAATATAGATGTGGAACATAATGGTATTAACCCTACCTCACAATCGCAATAATTGGAATAGATTGTTGTATTGAGTACATATAAGATTACCTTTGACTGTGAACTGCGATGTCAGGTAATGCTATTTTTGAACACTATTTTTTCCATAACAGGTTGCCAGCTCTGGGACGTGAGGAGGCAATAGAACAAAATGCTATAATCAGGATGGAGGGGTGCGGGGGGGCAGGGATGGGGGGGGGGGTTAAGTAGACTACAGCCTTGGATACATAAAACGTAGTAGTTGCTTTACTGGTCCAAACACTGAACGTAATGATGTAAATGTTATCTGCTATAATAGTTGGACTGATTACTTTTAGAAATTGCAATTTTGTACTCAAGTGCTGTAATTGTTTAATGAAAAATGAATAAAAATGTGTTTTAAAAAAAAATAATCTTCTACACAAAAAGGAGCTACAGAGGGAAAAAACAGATCGGGTCGCCCTCCACTCAAAATCATAAATAACAACAAAGACCTAATCTGCTCGGGCCAACGAATTCTATTCACTTACTGAGAGGGAATGGAAGTTTATTTTCTTCCTTTACAACAACCCTTCATATTTTATAGGTATTGTCCCAACTCAGACTCGCCCTATTTATAAAAGAACCCACCCATGAGTCCAAAGTCACTGCGTTCACACAATATATCCTGTACTTTAACAGGTATACATAACACATAAATGGGAAAAAATGGGAAAATGTGAAAATGCGAGGTAGCACCTCACGTGCGCACCACCAAGGAGCTTACTGGTTAATTATCACCAGTCATGCCCACGTTTCTCATCATTGGTTGCTACCTCGCAAACAAAGATAAACAAATTCGGTGTCCAGAAACCCAGTGAAAACCAGTGAATATGTGTGTACAATAACACAAATCAACCCCGTGTGAGTAAAATTGAAATAAGCCAACTCAATCGCCAGGAAGCCACTTTTATTCTCAACTCGAGGCTTATTCAAATTAAAAGCATACTGCATGTTTGCAGACCATGTAATGTTGGGCCGACATGTTTCATTGCCTGTAAATTGTAATGGCAATTTCTTCAGGGCACGAGAACTTTGTCCACCTTTTCTGGACCCTTATTGTGAACACGCAGTGACTGTTTAAACAAAAGAGGGTTCATTAAAAGCACTTCCAGCCAGCGCAAAATTCATCTGCCTTTGATTATCCTGTATACAATTATTATATCCCCAAATGTATATTTACCTAGTAGCAGCCAAGGCCTCTCGTACCAGTTAGCCACCATGTCACACAGGGACTAAATATTATTATTAGCCCCGTTTCGTATAAAAGGACACATATGTTGTCCGTTTTCTGCAACGACAAACACACGTTAGTATTCTGATATACAACAATTTGCCTGTAATCATGATTTTTATGGCACTTATTCTCACCCTTCCCAGTCCATCAAGCACACATAGAGATTTGGTGATCTTTCAATGATGACTCGCTGACAGACTTGTTAACGCATACTAAAAAATGTTTTCGTCTGCCGAGCCATAAAAATCATGATTACAGGCAAATTGTTGTATATCAGAATACTAACGTGTGTTATACATTTGGGGATATAATAATTGTATACAGGATAATCAAAGGCAGATGAATTTTGCGCTGGCTGGAAGTGCTTTTAATGAACCCCTCTTTTTGTTTAAACAGTCACTGCGTGTTCACAATAAGGGTCCAGAAAAGGTGGACAAAGTTCTCGTGCCCTGAAGAAATTGCCATTACAATTTACAGGCAATGAAACATGTCGGCCCAACATTACATGGTCTGCAAACATGCAGTATGCTTTTAATTTGAATAAGCCCTCGAGTTGAGAATAAAAGTGGCTTCCTGGCGATTGAGTTGGCTTATTTCAATTTTACTCACACGGGGTTGATTTGTGTTATTGTACACACATATTCACTGGTTTTCACTGGGTTTCTGGACACCGAATTTGTTTATCTTTGTTTACGAGGTAGCAACCAATGATGAGAAACGTGGGCATGACTGGTGATAATTAACCAGTAAGCTCCCTTGGTGGTGCGCACGTGAGGTGCTACCTCGCATTTTCCCATTTTCCCATTTTTTCACACTTATGTGTTATGTATACCTGTTAAAGTACAGGATATATTGTGTGAACGCAGTGACTTTGGACTCATGGGTGGGTTCTTTTATAAATAGGGCGAGTCTGAGTTGGGACAATACCTATAAAATATGAAGGGTTGTTGTAAAGGAAGAAAATAAACTTCCATTCCCTCTCAGTAAGTGAATAGAATTCGTTGGCCCGAGCAGATTAGGTCTTTGTTGTTATTTATTAAAAAAAAATAATACCATAACAAATTGTGAGAATTGTAGTCCCTCTATTGCATCAGTTGAGCCAATGCTCAAATATGCAATGGTTTGTAGAAAAGAAATCCTGAACTCGAGTGCCCCTGACAAAACTGGGTCAGCTGGCAAGCTTAAATAAAACATTTTATGTAGTGTTTAGAACCACGTTAGGGCTGCTAGGATTTCAGATGACAGGCAGAATCATTAATTACCCGGTCTAATGGTACTGAAGAGAGAATTGGCTTTGGTCATGTTCTTTCCCATCTGGCCAGGATTTGTGGATCCTGGGTCATTCATTGATCTCCTGTATCAATTTATATCAATGAAAACTGCAAGCCATTATAAACATGGGGGAACATCTGGATTAAGGACTATGGAGGTCATTGAGAGTTTGGTGGGATAAAAGAACTACTGTAAATTAGCTCTTCAACCCCACAAAATATGGGGATCCCTCACCACATTTAGAGATGGTGACCACTCTGATTTCCTATGGCAGAGACAGCTGTGCCATGGAAAAGGCAGCCCTACCCATGTTCTTTTTCTTCCTGTCTGCATCGACACATGGGCACATACAGAAAAACAAAACACTTGCCCCACCTTACAAATGTTTTTCATGTAAAAGCCACTAACATTTTTCCAAAAAATAACCCCCCATTTTGAAGGTTTATTTATGCAGATTAAAAAATAATGTGAACTGCCCTCCAGGACTTGGTGGTTGGCCATCATTTCAGTTTTATGATGGGTATGAATTTAACAAATACATCCCCTATGATATGGCAGACTGACATGTTGCCCGTCATTCTCTAAATGAGACCCATATTGTAAAAATCTGGATTATTCGGATCCCCCAGGAGGGGTCTCAGTCCAATTCAGTTTGCAGTAATACCTATCATCTGATGCTCACGCACACATGAAGTATACGACATTGGTGATTAGCAAGCTCATCTTCAGTGTTGCCTTTTGGCTAAATCCCATTCCCCCAGTAATTTGACTTTCTCATACAAAAAGCAAACTCACACAAGCATAATTCAACATCTTAAAAGAAAAGGGCTAATAATTTTCTCTACAATAAATCCCTGCCACACAGGTACAAAACCCATTCCTTCTTTATAGAGCTGTCACCAGAGCCTGTTGCCGTGAGGTGGTGCACACGTACGTCCACTGGAGAGCAGTCGCTGGATCACTTACATGCTCTAGTTATGCTGCATAGCCGGCTGTCACATGACTTACAGTTGCACTTGTCAATGCTATAATTCACACACGGAAGATCAAGCAGTTCACTTTGGATGGGTCACCTTGCATCCATCCTGCACAGATCTGTTGTTTATGGTACCACATGCACTCACCTGAACCTATTTTGTATGGATGCAGTGTTCCCTGGGTAAGCCATGTGGTTGGGTGTCATCATGCCCAACAGCACTCACCACCAATGGGGCAACACATGCACCCCTGCCAATATACTGAAGAGTGGGCATGTCTGCCAAACTGGAGGATGTTTGGGCAGTCTGTAGGGCTCTCCCACCAAGGTCACTGGATGCCAAGTCATCCAGTCACAGCACAGTGTATGAGAAGTGGACACACAATAGATTGTAACAAAGGAAGCAGTGAATGTGGTACATCATCTCATGCTGGACTTAACTCTGGTCTGTAATGGGGTCTTTTGAACCACATGGGTGGTGGCTGTGCTGGCAGGTTACTGCGAGCTGCAAGGACATAATATTTAAAAAAAACTGTTATCGCCTTACAGCAAATTAATGAATTATTTTGATTACATTCGTCAAATAATGACCTCCCTTTTGCAATCTCAGGGGCATATGTACAAGGAAGTGGTGGAGTGAGGCGTTAGCCGTCATGGCTTAATGTCTCACTCCGCCACTTCAGAAACGCAAGGCTGCACCATATTTACAAGGATATGGTGCAGCCTTGCTTTTCCCCCTGCGCTGGCGCTACACTTAGCAGTGTAGCGCCAACGCAGGCACCCTTGCACCATAGTGCAAGGGTGTCAGCGTGAAGGGGAGGATTGTTTATGTGTAGGAAGGTGTCCCTTCCTGCACATAAACAATACTGAAATGCCATATTGTCACTTCTATGTGTGCTGCTTAATGCAGCACACATGGAAGTTACAAAATGTCATTAGGTCGAGCCTAGCGCAGCGCGCATGCGCTGCACTGCGAGGCTTCTTGTAACTACTCTGGGGTCGATTCCGATTCGGGCCGTAAAAAGCACCGACCGACTCGGCTCCGGAAAAAATACCGACCGACACGTACCCGTGGCGCACGACACGCCAAGTACGATGCAAGGCGCGAAAAATCCGACCGACACGTACCGAAACCAAGTCGACCGACCGAGCCGCATGGAAAACAGCAATCCGGCCGGAAAAACACGCGAATACAACCGACCGACACGCACCCGGAACAAATCCGACCGAAACGTACACGCGAACTCCAAAACGCAAAGTACGATGCAAGGCGCGAAAACCACGACCGAGCCGGACGGAGGACAAGCCGTACGACCGACACGCATACAAAACCGAGCCGAAGCAACACAATACACCGCGACCGACGCGTACGCAGCATAGAAAACTGCACAAACACAGCGTGAACGAAGCGGAGAACACCGTACGAGACCAATGCAGGGTCCGACTCGGTCACAAGAACGTTTCCAACATACACAAACAGCACAAAGGAAAAATCACCCAAAAAAAGGCCAAACAAGCAATTACCAAGCCAATAAATACTGGGGGGGTGGGGACAGAGAACAAAGACACACCCACAACTCCACCTATATAAAGGACACAAATCACTACCATGAGCCTTTGCAAATGCCATTCCACTGCCAGCACCCAAGAGAAAGCAACCACACACCCACAGCTCATCCCTCACACAAGCCACACACCATCAGCACACCAACAAATACCTACCTCACATACACCCAGCAAAACACACACTCACACACCCTCACCTGCACACCAACACACACATCACCCACCATCACCATGCCCCCCAAGAAGAATCCCAAGTTCCTAGATAGTGAATTGGAAGTCCTGGTAGACGAGATCCTCAGGGTGGAGCCACAGCTGTTTGGCACACTGGTCCAACAGACCCCCATGTCGCAGAAAACCAAGATGTGGGAGAGGATCATCAACAGGGTGAACGCCCAATCACCATGTCGGCGCACAAAGACCGACATCCAGAACAGGTGGTATGACGTGCGGAGGAGGGTACGGAAAATGCTGATGCAAGACTACATCAACAGCCAACACACCGGCAGTGGCCCTCCTGCCAAGCCAATATACCTCAGGCCCTGGGAGGAGAAGGTGCGGGCCATCCTTCCGCCAGTGAGCGTATATGGACTAGAGGACATCCCAGAGCCTGGTGAGTACACAACACATGTACACAATATACTGCCACAAAACACACACATCACTGTCAAGGGGAGAGTCAAACCATGCACTCATAACAATTACACAGCAACCAGAACAGAATCATCCCAAAATGTGTATGTCAGTCAGATAAACACAACACATGCCATCCAAAAAGTCACATCCAACTGTGCCAACACATGTACAAACACAACTACAGCTAGGCAGTGGCACAAATAGAACTAACAAACACATCCACACATGTAGCCACCACAACACCAACACACAGTGAAGACCACTCAAAGGAAGGAATTCTGTGTATGCTGGCCAAGTCAGTGTAGCCAATAGCATCATGGGAGTCGCAGTCACACATATTGCCCCCCACAACTGTCCCATCAACACCACCATGAACCATGCGCACATCACAGGGAGTGGAGAAGGACTCACAAGATGGCTGACACTGGCTACTGCTGTGGGGAGCACAAGGCCCTGCTGGCAACTGTGCACCAACAAACAGCAGGACACCACTGACTGACATCCTGAGAGACAACGTACACTCCCTGCAATGCAAGCACGTTCCATGGTGGGATATCTGGCTAGCTGGGTGGGAAGGGGGACTTGCAGCACTGACCATAGTCACAAGAACCTCCCCTCACACCCCCCAACACAAACTCCACAGAACCCACCTGGTAGAATGCAACGCCCCCATCCTAACACAAGATCCCACAAAGAACCACCACCCTGGGTTATGTTGTGTGAAGCACAGGGACACTCTTGGGACTCTTAGCCAAACAACTGCCAGGACAACACTCCCAGCCATCCTGTCAGCACAGCCAGCCCACCCCACAGGGAAGCAGAATCAAAGGAAGGAAGCATGGGCATGCTGGGAAGGGGGTGGAGGCAATAGCATGATGGGAGTCGTAGTCACTGATATTGGTCACCCCCACAACTGACCCATCAACACCACCCTGAACCATGCTCACATCACAGGAAGTGGTGAAGGACTCACAAGATGGCTGACACTGGCTACTGCTGTGGGGAGCACAAGGCCCTGCTGGCAACTGTGCACCAACAAACAGCAGGACACCACTGACTGACATCCTGAGAGACAACTTACACTCCCTGCAATGCAAGCACGTTCCATGGTGGGATATCTGGCTAGCTGGGTGGGAAGGAGGACTTGCAGCACTGACCATAGTCACAAGCACCTCCCCTCACACCCCCCAACACAAACTCCACAGAACCCACCTGGTAGAATGCAATGCCCCCATCCTAACACAAGATCCCACAAAGAACCACCACCCTGGGTCATGTTGTGTGAAGCACAGGGACACTCTTGGGACTCTTAGCCAAACAACTGCCAGGACAACACTCCCAGCCATCCTGTCAGCACAGCCAGCCCACCCCACAGGGAAGCAGAGTCAAAAGGAAGGAAGCATGGGCATGCTGGGAAGGGGGAGGAGGCAATAGCATGATGGGAGTCGTAGTCACAGCTCTACATCCCCCACCACATGGCCCAGCAAGCTCACACTCATGCATGCACATCCCACAGAGAGTGGAAAGGCCCATCAAAGATGTCTGACACTGTTGCTGTGTCGTGGGGAGCACAAGGGCATGCTGGGTACTGCACACCAACCAAAAGCAGGACACCACTGTCAGCCATCTTGCCATTGCTCTCACACCCACACACACTGAACTCCACACAAATGCAAGTAAGTATGGGAATGCTGGGAAGTGGGGTGGAGGCAATGGCATGATGGGAGTCGTAGTCACAGACATAGCTCACCCCCACAACTGTCCCATCAACACCACCCTGAACCATGCTCACATCACAGGGAGTGGAGAAGGACTCACAAGATGGCTGACACTGGCTACTGCTGTGGGGAGCACAAGGCCCTGCTGGCAAATGTGCACCAACAAACAGCAGGACACCACTGACTGACATCCTGAGAGACAACTTCCACTCCCTGCAATGCAAGCACAGTCCATGGTGGGATAACTGACTGGCTGGGTGGGTGGGAAGGAGGGCCGGCTGTCAACCAAACACAACCAATGCAGACCATGTTCACACCCCAGAAAATACATAGAAATGCCCAAATAATGCAGGACAATGTGCCACAACAATATCAACCCCTGACTGTGACGACTTAGGACAATGCAATGTACAGGCCCGCACCCAGAGGCACAGTCACAACTGTCATGTGTGTCAACCATTGATGCCTGCAGAAACATAACATACATTGTTTGTGTCTCCCAAAAACAGGTGATGATGGGGACACAGCAGCAGACGCTGAGGAGTCCCAGTCCCAGGCTCAAGAGGATGCCGAGCTCACTGGCGTCGTACAGCCTCTGTCCTCCTCGGACGATGAAGAACAACCTGGCACATCCGGTGCAAGTCAACATGCAGCACCAGCAGGACCACCAGCTGCAGCACCAGCAGGACCACCAGCTGCACCCCCTGCACCCACCCCTCCAACGACTGTCACCACGAATACCATCCCTGCCGACATGGACAGAACAAGGAGCAACACCAGCACAGTGACCCTGGACCAACCTGGGGCCATGGACACCACCACCACCACCAACCCCCAAGGTGGACCAGGGTTATCTGTGCGTGCCACTGCACACACTGCACATGTCAGCAGGGGTGGTGGGAGGGGTGGGAGACAGAGGTCGCTGCTTGCAGACGTTGCTGGTGTGCCTGATGACCCACAACTGGTACGCATAGCTGATGCGTACCAGTCCAGCACCGGAGAGCTCAGCCAGGTAGTGGGGCTCCTCAGAGACATTAAACAGCAGCAGGCTGCCCATCATGCCCGCTTGGACTCCCACATGTCCCACGTGGAGTCACACATGTCCCGTGTGGACTCACACATGTCCCGCGTGGAGTCCAAGTGGGATGCACTGCATGAGATGACGGCGGTGCACAGGGACATTTTACAATGCCTCCGCCAGATGAACAGCAACCAGTCCACACCTCCCTGTGTGCCAACAACATCTGGTGCCGAACAAACTGCAACTGCCACAGGGAGGGAGGAGGACTCTGGCGGAGAGTCCCCTGCACCGCAGCAGCCTGTACTTGAGGGCCCCCCCAAGAAGAGGGGTCGTCCGAGGAGGGAAAAGTGAGAGGCCGATGGCCAAGCGCAACTCCCAGGAAGCCTGAACCTGTTCTGGATGTTCGCCTTTGTGCACAGACTGTTCACCCTGTTGACGGCAACACTACTCCCACACATTGCATGGGGAGTACAAGTTGGACCAATGTGTCAGACAACTGTGGCCCGATACTGGGGATCCTGTCTACCAGGACTTTCAATTCACCTAGGAACTTGGGATTGCAAGATTTATGTACAGCACAACCCATCCTATGCACTATTAACACAAATGTATCACAATAAACACACTAATACACCATACTTGCCTCTGTCGTGATTCCAACGTGGGTGCTGTTATGGGGATGATGAACTGCAAAATTACACTGTGTATGCGAACTGCAACAGCAAGGACAACACAGGCATGTGAGTACAGGCAACGTGACACACATGAGGGAGACACACCACCAGGGCTACACAACACATACACACCTAGGCCATCTGACTCATTGCCTACACTGATGTTGCCAGGGAAGACGGTGCAATGCACAGACACCACACCCATTCCCAGTTGTAGTCAAGTAGCCCACAGGTGCAGTAAGCAAATGGCAGTCAAATGTGTGACCACAGACAACGCACATCACAAAGTGAAGCACAGGTTTATTACACAGTTGCAACATGCCGTAACCACTACAGATGCAAGGTAACCCCACCTGGCAGCGGGCACACAGTCAACAACTGTAGACGGAAGGAAGTCCATGGGTGTGGCGCACATCACCTGTAGGGACACAACAGCTACCAGCCTGGATGTGCAATCACGTCGTCGGTGGACACAGTTGACCAAACGAATCTGAAAGTACCCTGTGAAGGACAGAAATGACACACAGTCAAAAGCAATGGAGTACAGGACAGAACAGCAAAACTCATGCACAATACATGTTACAAGATACCCACCCAGAACCAAGTTAGCATGTCAACACTGTTGGGGAGTACAGCCCACCTGTCACCACACATCGCAACACACATCCAGTCAAGTAGCCCATGGACACACTCCAACAGCACCAGAGCACCACCCACACATCATGCCAACTCACATCATTGACATGACACCTCAGGATACTCACATTCAGCTAAAGAAGTTGGTGATGAGCTGTGTGCGGACATCACCATCACCATCATCATCATCATCGTCACTGGCATCGTGGTCCAGGCCAGGATCCTCCACAGGTGGCGGATGTTGGTCATTGTCATCCTGGATGAGAGGCAACTCCTTCCGCACTGCCAGGTTGTGGAGCATGCAGCAGACGATGATAATCTTGCACACTTTCGCAGGGGCATATGGGAGGGACCCTCCGGTCTTGTCCAGGCAGCGGAAGCGGCTCTTCAGGAGACCAAAGGTCCGCTCAATCACTCTCCTGGTCCGACCATGTGCCTCATTGTAGCGCATCTGGGCTGGTGTCACAGGGTTCCTGAGGGGTGTCAGCAACCACGGCATGTTGGGGTATCCCGAGTCACCTACGGACAGACAAGTGCACATTAGCTGACTTGGAAAAGTGGGCGGAATACTACAGATCAGATCACACACAATGGCACAAAGTCAGTACACACCGACAAGCCAGGCACGCTGGTTCTGCATCTGTGCCATCATCCTGGGGATGCGACTACTCCTCATCACAAAGGCATCGTGTGCTGAACCAGGGAAACGGGCACACACGTGTGTGATGGTCATGTCTGCAAGACACACCACCAGTGCATTGACCGAGTGGTAGTGCTTGCGGTTACGGTAGGCCTGCTCCTGGGCCTGTGGTGGTACCAAAGCCACATGTGTCCCATCAATGGAGCCAATGACATGCGGCATCCTCCCCAGGGCATAAAAGTCACTCTTCACGTCAGTGAGTCGTCGCAGATCTAGGGAAATAGATGTACCGGTTCAGGAAGAGCAACATTGCCGCCAAAACATCGCGGAGCACACGGCTGAACATGGTCTGTGACATCCCACCAGCAGTCGCCACAGTATGTTGGAAGGTACCAGTGGCAAAGAAGTGTAGGGCTGCCATCACCTTCACCTTGGGGGTCAGCGCTGTAGGATACGGCCGGCCAGGCTGCAAATGTGGGGACAACTGCACTGCCAAATCCTCAATCAGCTGCCTGGTGAAGCGGTACCGTCGGATGCTGTCCCGTTCCACCATCGTTGCCAGGTCTGGGAATGGCCGATGGACAGCAGGAGCCCTGCAGTGCAGAGGAGAAGTAAGCAAGATTGTCAGTCACCCCACATATGCGGCATTGAACACACTGAAGATCCCAACATACATCATTATGATGCACAACTACATGAAGTGTGCAGTACCGGAAGGACATGTATGGTACATACATGGCCAACATCTGTCAACACGGTCCAACAGGTGGCATCAATTAGTCCCAGGTTGGCCCATTGGATATCATGAGGCCGTGTCACAGTTCCCATCTCCTGCTGCCGTGTCACAATAACCCCCCACAGTGACATGTGAGGACAGATGTGCCCCAGGCACCACAGCTCAACGACAGGTACATTCCCAGGGACCCTGTAATGCCACATGGACACTGGCATCACATGGAGTATCATGTATACACCACAGCAAAACAACCATGACCCCCACAGGTAGTGGCCCCACTTGCCACGGCAGGACAGACATGGACGTCTGTGACACACACGCACAACATCAGAGTCCATGCACACACAACGTGGATGTGGAGACTGTCTCCCATTGTGCACATGAAATCAGAGACATTGTAAACATTACATGCACAAAGACTGTGGAGGACCATCACTATTGTGCCACTGGGACACCCTGGCTCAAACATACCGTCCCACATGGGACTCACGGGGTATGTGACATGACATACACATACACCACTGTGAAATGTGACCATGGCACATGCACAGATATGAACAGTTGCACATCACAGTGGTCATGTACACGTAACACCCAGGATCCTGTCCCCATGAACACGTGCACAGCCTGGGGGTGGCTGCCCACAGGTGACACCCACAGGACAACATGTACACCAACATACACACAATAGGAAATGCATCCTTACATGCCTTAGGATAAAGTTTGGACAGGCTGTCGTGATGTAGGTGTGCCCCTCACTCCCTGGGAGCTATCTGTGGCTGGCATATGTCCATCTGAGACAGGCATGCTGACATATGCCAGTCACATGTACAGTGATGCATTGAACCGCAATGGACCGATCGGTGCCTCCGGCCGGCCCATTGCATTCAATGTGTGCGGGTACACGTTGTACCCCTGTGCGCGTTGAACTGCAATGGACCGATCGGTGCCTCCGGCCGGCCCATTGCATTCAATGTGTGCGGGTACGCGTTGTACCCCTGTGCGCGTTGAACCGCAATGGACCGATCGGTGCCTCCGGCCGGCCCATTGCATTCAATGTGTGCGGGTACGCGTTGTACCCCTGTGCGCGTTGAACTGCAATGGACCGATCGGTGCCTCCGGCCGGCCCATTGCATTCAATGTGTGCGGGTGCGCGTTGTACCCCTGTGCGCGTTGAACCGCAATGGACCGATCGGTGCCTCCGGCCGGCCCATTGCATTCAATGTGTGCGGGTACGCGTTGTACCCCTGTGCGCGTTGAACTGCAATGGACCGATCGGTGCCTCCGGCCGGCCCATTGCATTCAATGTGTGCGGGTACGCGTTGTATCCCTGTGCGCGTTGAACCGCAATGGACCGATCGGTGCCTCCGGCCGGCCCATTGCATTCAATGTGTGCGGGTACGCGTTGTACCCCTGTGCGCGTTGAACCGCAATGGACCGATCGGTGCCTCCGGCCGGCCCATTGCATTCAATGTGTGCGGGTACGCGTTGTACCCCTGTGCGCGTTGTACCGCAATGGACCGATCGGTGCGCACCCATTGACAATGGGCTTGCCTGGCAACGGACGCGTTTTCGAATTTCGAACGAGTCGGTTGCTGGAAATTCAGTTGGTCACCCACAACAATGTTGCAAAATCATGTATGTCATGAAGTTGAGGATTTGAAGGATGCTGTGGGCGTGTTTTGGTGCTGCTATTCCATGGATTGGCCAGATTCAGAAGATGCAAACGACTTGGACCTATCACTTTGGACACAAGGGACAGTATCTGCCTCTCCAGCACATATATATTGCTGGCTGTTCCCCTGAGAGCTCACTTGCCTGCACTACATGCTCCAGGACGACATCTGCCACTGCACTGCTGCTGTCTCTGCCCCTCTGGACCCTGCAATGGCACGTACTGTGGAGAGAGCCCCAGCCTTCAGCCTTGAAGAGAACCAGGCCCTGCTGGACAGCCTACTTCCACAGTACAGCAAGCTGTATGGGACACCAGGGGAGCAGGTGAGTGTTCTGTGCACTGCCTTTCTGAATGTGCATTTTGTGTGACTAGCAAGGCTGAGAGTCTGCACGCCACTGGCTAGCAGGCTCACTGAGTAGTTGTCACCCCCATAGTGTGTAGTGACTTGCACTGGACAGGTATGGTGCAGTGACAGTGCATTTGAACATGGTTTTACTTCCCATGCAATGATACCATGTAGTGACGTCTGGCAAACTGTCCATGGTCAGCTTTGCACTGCCTGTGTACATCATGTGCCCCTGTGATTGAGACATGTATATACAACTGTGTCATGCACGGATATGTTGCATGTGTGGTAATGGCCTTTTCACTTTGTCATCCTGACAGGTTAATGCCCATCGGAAGCAGGAAATCTGGAAGGACATCGTCCGGGCTGTCCGGTCCGTGGGGGTCTACAAGCGCCGGATCCGCAACTGCCAGAAGAGGTGGCAGGACCTTCGGGGCTGGACCCGGAGGATTGCACGGGTCCAGCTGAAGCTGTCGCCTCCTCGCAGGAGGGGCGGAACACGGACCCTGACCCCCACATGCTCCAGATCCTGGCGGTGGTGTTTCCAGACCTGGATGGGCAGCTGAAGGCCAGACAGCAGCAAGGAGGGGGTGAGTCAAAGACTGCACTGTGAACTCTGTATTACATGCTTTGTGCCCTCCTCTGGCCTGGTTCAACTGCCACAGTGCAGCAGTCATGTTGTCCAGGAGCCATGTCCCTCTATTGTGCACTGCCCACTGCTCATCTGATACCCAGGTGTGGCCCTTACATTCAGGGAATTGTGTCACTTGGGACTGTGTCCTTGCAGTTTGCTTCACTAAAGGTGGGGGACAGCATCTGTTTCCCTAACTCTGTTGTGGGCATCATGGGTGGGTCCATTGTTCACACAACGCCTGGGTTTGGACATGTGATCTGCGTGTTGCTTTGATATGCGGTCCACTTGCTGAGCTGAGCCACCACATGTGCCTGGGGTATGTGGCACACGCACATGCAGCGGGTGGGAACAATGTTTGGGCCCCAGGAGTGTGCAGATTACGTGTGTCACACATACATAGCCAGCTATCCACTGTCCAGGGCACATCCCTCATTCATGTGGAGCAGGACAGTCATGCCTACTCCAGGCCATGCAATGCACTCTGTACTCCCACTCCCGTGTATCAGCTGACACATTGTGCACAGTGATTTGACCCCTCAGGTGTCTGCCTCTGTGTCAGTGTGCTGTGGATTACTTGCCAGGACTGCTGGGGTGTTTCTTGGTAGGGGCTCAGCATGCCCCTGGAGATGTGACCATAGGAGACGATACTTGTGTGTCACATAGGTGTTTGATCAGCTGCCCGTGCAGACTGGGGTATGCGAATGTGAAGTTCAGGCAGCTGTTCCCCATTCACAGCAAATTGTGAGGGGCTCAGGTTCCGAGGGTAGTGTCACAGGTCTCCCATATGTCCAATAGGTGTGACCTGGACAGATGATTGTTAAGATGATGTGTTGTGTGGGGGATGTACATGTGCACTTGTGCAGCTCCAGGACTTGCATTCCCCATGACCTACTATTGTGACACAGTGCATAGTGTTGTTGTCTGGCTGCCAAGTCATACATCACTGAGACAGTGATGTATGACTTAGCAGTCATGCCTCTGCCATGGCATGTGTCAACTTATTGGTGGTCCTGCAGGGGAGTGACATGTGCTACATGCACACCATAGTGGCGCTGGCTATCAGGACATGGGTGCATCATGGTGTCTGTTGCTGGTATGCATCACATGCATTTCCTATTTGACTCTGGGCATCCCTTTCATCCGGAAACCTGTACTGACTCAGTGGCAAGAGCTGTGATGTGTGCATGTCCACATGCCACACCGTGTCCTCTGCACTGTCCAACTACTGTGTACTTGGTGCATGTGTCCACACTGGGGTGTTGCAATCCAACAGACACCAGACAGATGGGTGCAAGGCCATGTGGGATGTGAGTGCCATGCTTGGCATCAGACTGACAATTGGCTTCTCCTGTTCAGTTAGGGCACTTTTAGCAATGTACAACTAATGATGCCAGGGCTTGCTCTGTAATGTGCTGTGCTCACAGTGGTGTGTGCGTTTGGTGCAGGTGACTGATGTCTGTCTGTTTCCCCATTGTTTGCAGATACATCCACGGCCACGGAAGGGGACAGCTCCACGGACCAGGAGGAGCCAGAGAGCCAGACTGGGTCAGCAGCCGAGGAGTGGTCGGAGGGACCCAGTGGCACGGAGGGCGAGGGAGCCACACCGAGGAGTCCTCAGCACCATCCACCTCAGCTGAGGACCAGAGCAACTCGGAGGATGACTCCCTTGTGGAGGCGGGTGTCAGCAGCCACCACACGCCAGCTAGTGTTGCTGTCCCCGCCACCACCAGCACCACCACCGCCCTCCCATCGGCTCCCATTCCCCAGGTCCGTGGAGGCTCCCATGTTCGGGAGCGTGTCTCCTTTGGCCCAGGCACCGCACCCCCTGCCCCTGTGTCCCCTGCTGCCCTGAGTGAGGAGTCTGTGTACCTCCTTCGCCAGCTCCATGTAGGGCAGACAGCCATGCTGAGTGTCCTCCATGCGCACACCGCACTGTTGACTCAGCTGGTGTCGTTCATGGAGGGCATCTCATCGGGCATGTCTGACCTACAGAGGGGCAACAGGTCCATGGACTCCTCCCTGACGGCAGCAGTGTCCTCCTCAGACAGTCCCTCACCCCTCCTGCCTCTGCTCCATCCACACTCCCCAGCACCTTACCCGTCCCAAGCACACACACACCGGCACAGGCACACACCAGCACACACACGTCCAGCACACAGACACACACGCCACAAACTAAACGCACACGCACGCACAGTCAGGGGACTGAAACCAGACTCACAGGGGATGGGGCCCTGGTACACACACACGCATCCACGGGCACTGCGCAGTCCTCAGTTGCCTCTCCCTCCAAAGCACCCTCCCTTGCCTCACCTGCAACCCCAAAGACCCAGCGCCTCTTCCTCAGTGACCTCGGCCTCTTCCCCTCCGATCCAGCTGCCCCAGCATCCAGGGGAAGAGGAAGCCCCCACACGGAGCAGAGTGCCCCTCGCCCCCGGACACCCTCCCCCAGGCACAGACAGACTGAGGCCCCCACCCGCAAGTCCCCCGGAGTGCTAAGAGCAAGACCCCGCCGCCGCCCTGCAGCTCAAGCACCAGGTCTCCTTCCTCCATCCCTCAGGCCCCCACTCCACAGGTGCCCCCACCACACCCTGCCCCAGGTTCCCCCACCCACAGATATACCATCCCCAAGAGGCTCCGGCCTTCTCCCCCTGCCACTTGCTCTCCCGGAACCACACCCCCCGCTGCGCTTGTCTGTGCCACTGATGTGGTGAGGGTGTCCTCCCCCTCTGTCCAGCCCACCTTGCCTGTTCCCCATTCTCCTCCCCTGGTGGTAGGCACTGCAGTGGAGTCCACTACCACCCTGTCTGACTTGGGCACTGCAGTGGCGGACCTGTCCACTCCATCTGCAGGGTCCACTGCAGTCGTGCCGGCACCCACAACATCTGAGCCATGCCCCCAGTTGTGCCGGCACACACCATGTCAGACACCTCCACTGCAGTTGTCAGTGGCTCTCCAGCACCCACCACCCCTTCCCTGCTTCCTCCTGGTGAGCCCTGATCCTGTCCCTGCGGTGCCTGGCCTACCCCCGGTTGCCCCTCCTAGTGGATTGTCCCTGGTTTTGTGCAGGCATGTGTAGGGTGGCATCTGGCACTGTCACCCACTTGTGACTTTGTTGATGGACTGGCCATTGGCCTTTGTTTATGTTCTACCGGACTTCTACTTTTAATGCCACATATGCTGAATAAAGCAACTTTCTGTTCTCTAGTGCTTTTGCTTCTGATGTACATGATGTTGATGATGCTAACCATGCCCTTGCTGCAGTGATGGTGATATTTGGTCTCATGATAATGAAGTGTTACTGTGCAGGAACCCATGTGGTCCAGGGGGAATGTGTCCTATCCTGTGGTGTATCCATGTCATCCATAGCAGCATCTGAGGGTGTCATGTGTTCAGTATTTGGCAATGGGATTTCCTACTTAGATTGGCAATTTCACATCTGTGGCTTCCACCCCTGCACATCTGTTGTGCCTGCCATTGTTCTATTCGTCTACTTCCCTGACCGTGTGGCCATCTCCAGTGAACATGCAGGTTTGGGCATCAATGGGGAAGGACTCATCTGTGTTGTCAGTGCAACATTGCTATACAAGTGTGTTGGATCTGTGCTGATGATTCCGTTGGCACTTCCATGACCAGGCTGATGGGACGGGAGCCCTCATTTGGTGCTAATTGTTCATTGGGTGTCCCATTGCTGCCATGGTATGGTATCTGTTCGCCTCACATCTGCAGTCTCCACAGGGTATCTGCATGTGTGTGCCCATTGGTGCACATATGTGGGTCTGCATTCGTATGGTCACTTCTGTCATTGTGTCATTGATGATTGTTGACGGTGTCAGCCCCCATGGGTGTTGTTTGTCTGCACATGGCCAAAGTTATGTCTTATTTGCACTGCAGGATTTGGCTCCCCCAATTTATGTTGCAATGGGACACATACACTACTTTGCCACTGATGTGTTTGTTGTTCTGTGAGCAGGAATCATCCATGCAGTTTGGCAGTTGCACCTCTTACTTTGTCAACACTTACCTTTTGGTCACTGTGATGATGGGGGTTTGGACCCCATTGCCACAATGTTCAAAATGTGCTGCAGCTATGGACCCCACTCTTGCCTTTTGGTCACTGTGATGATGGGTGTTTGGACCCCATTGCCACAATGTTCAAAATGTGCTGCAGCTATGGACCCACACTTACCTTTTGGGCAATGTGATGATGGGTGTTTGGACCCCATTGCCACAATGTTCGAAATGTGCTGCAGCTATGGACCCCACACTTACATTTTGGTCACTGTGATGATGGGGGTTTGGACCCCATTGCCACAATGTTCAAAATGTGCTGCAGCTATGGACCCCACTCTTGCCTTTTGGTCACTGTGATGATGGGTGTTTGGACCCCATTGCCACAATGTTCAAAATGTGCTGCAGCTATGGACCCCACACTTGCCTTTTGGTCACTGTGATGATGGGGGTTTGGACCCCATTGCCACAATGGTCATGGCCTGCTTGCGTTGTGTGTGCCACACACATATTTGTGTGGCACATGTGCTAGGGGGTCACATTGTATGTTCGAAGTCATGTTCGGTGTTGTAGGCATTTGACACAGTCTACACACGCTTGTCATGGTGTTGGGGGGATGTCTTCTTCTTGCATTCCCTAGGTTGTGGTGTGCTGGTTGTGTCATGCATTGTCCATCCTATGGGTGGGGGTGGTAGTGGTGGTAGGCATCCTACCCCCCTGGGTGAGGGTGGTAGTGGTGGTAGGCATCCTGCCCCCCCTGGGTGAGGGTGGTAGTAGTGGTAGGCATCCTGCCCCCCCTGGGTGAGGGTGGTAGTAGTGGTAGGCATCCTGCCCCTCCTGGCTAAGGGTGGTAGTAGTGGTAGGCATCCTGCCCCCCTGGGTGAGGGTGGTAGTGGTGGTAGGCATCCTGCCCCCCTGGCTAAGGGTGGTAGTAGTGGTAGGCATCCTGCCCCCCTGGGTGAGGGTGGTAGTAGTGGTAGGCATCCTGCCCCCCTGGGTGAGGGTGGTAGTAGTGGTAGGCATCCTGCCCCCCTGGGTGAGGGTGGTACTAGTGGTAGGCATCCTGCACCCCCTGGGTGAGGGTGGTACTAGTGGTAGGCATCCAGCCCACCCTGGGTGAGGGTGGTAGTAGTGGTAGGCATCCTGCCCCCCCTGGCTAAGGGTGGTACTAGTGGTAGGCATCCTGCCCCCCTGGGTGAGGGTGGTAGTAGTGGTGGGCATCCTGCCCCCCCTGGCTAAGGGTGGTACTAGTGGTAGGCATCCTGCCCCCCTGGCTAAGGGTGGTTGTAGTGGTAGGCATCCAGCCCCCCCTGGGTGAGGGTGGTACTAGTGGTAGGCATCCAGCCCACCCTGGGTGAGGGTGGTAGTAGTGGTAGGCATCCTGCCCCCCCTGGCTAAGGGTGGTAGTAGTGGTAGGCATCCTGCCCCCCCTGGGTGAGGGTGGTAGTAGTGGTAGGCATCCAGCCCACCCTGGGTGAGGGTGGTAGTAGTGGTAGGCATCCTGCACCCCCTGGGTGAGGGTGGTACTAGTGGTAGGCATCCAGCCCCCCCTGGGTAAGGGTGGTAGTGGTGGTAGGCATCCTGCCCCCCCTGGGTAGGGGTGGTGGTGCGCAGTCAGGCCCCTGTGTGCATATGTGGCATTGGTGATGGGCATCCCGCCCCTATGGTGCTGCTGTTGCTGGTGTAAGTATATTCTGCATCCCTGTGTGTGTGTGTGTGATGTGTCGTGTACGTGTTGTATGTGTTTTGTGGTTGGTGTCTGGCTTACCTTCTGCGCCGTACGCGTCCGTGCCTGTTCCGGTAGTAAATGTAGAATATTGGTATGATCGGGACGAAGGGATTCATGGTTGGTTCGTGTCGTTCGTCCTTCTCGTTGCTTCGCGTCGTCCTCGTCGCTTCGCCTCGTCCTCGCCGCTTCGCGTCGTCCTCGTCGCTGCCGTGTTCGTCTCGGAGCCGTGGATCGTGTTGTGGCACGAATCGGAGCTTATGTGCGCCTCTCCCGGATGCTTTGACGTGCCGTGCGTAGCGACGGGTTCGGCGCGTACGGAAAGCGCATCGTACTTGTCCGGCCGGACGGGGCTGCATTTTTCCTTCCGTGCGACTCGATTCGGCGTTTCCTGATTCGCCTCGGTCGGAGAACAGGACCTGGTTTGGGTGAGTACGGCTCGGCCGGATTCTTTGCTGTTGTGCGCATCGTACTTGGTCGTTCGGTCTGCTGTATGGATCGGTCGGGAAACAGGCTTTCGCATGGCTTTTTTCCCGACCGAATGGTATTGGGTGCGCCTCCGACCGAGATCGGAATCGGCCCCTCTGTGTGGGTCTGACTCCCCCCACGCAATGGGTTGGCTTTTGCGTGTGTCATTTTCTAATCGTAGCCTGCAAATGGCTAAAGGTGGGTGCATGTCCCAACTCTTCTGAAAAGGTTCGCTCCCACAGCGTTTTGCCGCGGGAGCAGGCAGCGGCGCGCAGGGTGGCAGCTGCAGTGCCTCCTTGTCTCCCCTGCACCACTCCCCCTTGTCTCCCTGTGCCCTCCCCCACCACTCCTCTTGAGCTGCTTGTTTGTTTATATGAAGTCTGCATGCTCCCTCCCCCCCCTGCATCACGGCCGGCCGCGCTTCATGCTCCGTGTAGCAGGCGCCGTGTTGTTAAAAGAAATCTGCATTTTCTCTGCCCCTTCCTCCGATATGCCATTTTACCCCATCTCCCCAACCTATGCCCTTTGTGTTGCTTGTTTTTAGTTTTTGGCAGGGGGCAGCATTTGTTAGCGTGCATGTGTGAAAAGACCGTAACATGCACACACACTGTGCCAAGCAACACACCATCACAAGCCCCCCACCCCAGTCTTTTTATTAATTTATTCTTGCTCTTTTCGCCTCCTGGGGCCGCTCTGCAAACATGCACAGACCTCCTGTGTGGGTGCCGCGTGCAGCGAGTAATCTGCATTAATTATTGAAAGTAGAGTTTTCCTGCTCACCGCAGCTTTATCTCTCATCCCCCACACACCCCGTCGCTGCTTCATCTCGCCCCCCCTCCCTTCAATGCCGCGAGAGTCGTTAGAGTGTCCTGGACCACCGGACGGTGCAGGGGGAGGGGAGATATCACACACACTGTGCCCCCCTCCCCTGCCGCCCACAAGGCGTGTTCCAATCCAGCTGCAATCAGAACCAGAATCATGCTGCGCGTCTCAGCCTACAAGCTTTTCTTACATATGTACATATTATTTATTTTTATATTGCTGCACGATTCCCCCTGACTAGAGCGTGAAGAGCATGCTGCTGCAGCATAGACTTATTGTCACAAAGATCACCTCCCGGTGTTACTTTTTGAACTGCAAGCTTTGTTTGCAGAAGGCTGTAGATTCTCCCTGGGGAAGGGCTGGGGAGCAGTTGCATCGGTCGTAAACAACTTCTTTCTGTTTGTGTGTACTTGACTGAAGCCTGTCTCCGTTTTTGCTTTTCACGTATTTATATAGTATTATTTTGAGATGCTTTAAACCCAGCATCCATCCTTCCACCCCAAAACTCTGTCTCTTCTAAAATGTCCCCTCTTCCTCAAGCCCAAATTCTGCCTGTCTCTGTTCACCAAACTCTCTCTCACCCTCAAATGCCCACTCTCCCCACCTCTCCTCCCACCCCAAACTCCGTCCGTCTCTCTCTTTTAAATGGACTCCTCTCCGACTCCATTTGCGGTGAACTATCTGCATGAAAAGGTGTTAGGGCTTCAGTGTAGGAGCATTGTGATAGTTGCATTTTAGTTGTTTTGAGGAGAACGGAACTCTTCTCTGTCACAGTACTAAAAGAGCTCAATAAAAGGAGTGGTCAGATTTATTGGGGCGCTTCTCCAGATGGGACGGGTCGCAGGCGCACTTAAACTCTCCCCAAGGTGGCAGGAAGTGGCTCAAGACTGTCACTGGAGCAACGAAATAGCAGTTTAGGAAGAGACAATGTATGCCTTGCTGTGTATGCGTTATTATTGTCCAAAGTACATGTTGTCAAATGCCACTATTGAAAGAATCATAAAAAAATGTTTTATGTTTCAAAGTTTATGAAAAGCAGGTACTATGAATTTAATAATAATAATTTTATCAATATGATTTGATACAAACACCATGTGCCGTACTAAAAACAGAACTACATCTTGGTGGTTAAATAAGAACCGTAGTAAATATATACGTTAGTGGTACTCATTTTGTCTGCCCACATAGATGAAAGTAGGAGGGATTCATTCGAACATGTGTTGACTGACAATACTGTAAGCTCTGAAGTAGTCACTCAACCTGAGGAACTATCTTACCCTCGCCAGACAAGAACCATCACTAGAAACCATTTCAGAGTTTTTTGTAACGTGCTGTGTAGATAGCACTGTATACCATGACTTGTGGCTTCCAAACGCTGTGGCTAATAAGGTATGTTTGTAGGCATAGCTGATTGGATGGTTATTTTTATGAATGTGCAGTAGAAAAGGCTCCTCTGTGACTGAAAAGTTGGGGGAGTTTGCAGAAATAGTTTCGGCTGGCCAAACTGCTGGATGACTGTACAGAGCTTACTGCCCACATGGAAGGTGAGGCTTGTGAGTACCCGGAGGTATCCTGCAGAATAGGGAAGGTGATTACAGTCTATGCCCTTGGCACTGAGGCCTGGAGCTGCCACATCCCAGTGGTATTTTGCCTTAGTTTCCTGGTGGCCCAATTCACACTTTTACAAACACTTTATGTACCAGAATAGAATGTAAGATGAATTTTGTCACAATTGACATGTGACTGAGTGAGATCTATGCATGAGCAGAATTATCGCCTGCTTGGACACTCAAAGTACTCACTCAAATTATTAATGTACTCACTCACCCAAAATGTTGCTGTTCATAGGACATGAGTATTTATTTAACATTCAGTACACAGCTGTGAGTTTCCATCTTAGGAAGTAATGTTCCTGGCATACTGTGTGTTGGGCACTTTATGAGGCAGCACACATGGAAAAAGCAAAAACAAGGAGAAATATAGCATTTCTCCTCGTTTTGCCAACTTAAGACCATGTTTTTCCTGGTCTTAATTTTGGCGCTGCCTCCTATTTACGCTGCCCTTGTAAATAGGGGCAGCATCAAAAACAATGGGTGTTGCGGAGGAATGCCCACCGCAACATCCATTGCCCACCCCTTTCATGCTAAGCATAGCATGAAGGGGGCCTTATTTACAAGGCAGCGTTAAGCCACGTTAAGTGGCTTAATGCTGCCTTGTAAATAAGGCGAGGCTCCGGAGGGCGTGGCTAGCTGGCCAAGATGGCGGACGCACTCTAGCGAGGCTCCGTCCTACGATCCGCAAATCCATTAATTATCCTGCACGTTGCAGCGCCATCGAGTCGCCTACACCGGCCCGCTGGGACGGGAATACAGGCGTGGGTGTGCGCAGCAAATTTGAGACTGCTGAGTGCCATCGTTGCCGGGGAATGGCTGCATGCGCAGTGATGGCGCCGTGGAGCCGAAGTGGGACCTGAGCGGCACCGAGGGATGGGCGACTGAGGGGCCGAGGCCCGATTGACCTGCTCGAGGCTGGGCTGTGGTGGCCAGGTGGGGCGTGCAGCGATTACCGGGCACGGTGAGTGGAGCGGAGACCGGCCCTGAGCACTGCGGTGGAATGTCACTGCTGGCCCGGCGGGGAGCTGCTGCGTGTATCCGGGGCGGAGTGAAGGGTCCCCAGGAGACGTGTAACCCGGGTGGGACCCTGCTGCATAGTGGTGCTCGCCGAGTACAGGCGGCCGGCACTGGGGCGCACTGTGGCCTATTGTCGGGCACGGCGGCAGACTGCGGAACGTGTGGATCGACCCCTGCCTGGCACCGGTCGGGTGCTGAGGCAGTGCGGAAGGCCGCGCCAGACATCAACGGACTGCTGTCTGCCACTACCTGAGTCCGCAGTGAGCGACAAGGTGCGGGCTTAGACTCTGGAGGCACAAATCAGAGGGGCCCACAATTTTATCACCACGACAGCATGGATGAGCAGAGGAGGCGAGTGAGGCTCCACCCGGCGGCGTGGGCCCGGGCAGTGCTGTGCATCGCGTGAGGGAGTACATCTGAGACGTGAGCATATTGGGCACAAAGGTACGTGCTGGTCAAGTGATCGCTGCCTGCGGGGACATGCGGGGGACCCCCTTATATAGGCCCGGCACTGGTAGGACGTATGGTGCGGCAGTGAGAAGCCCTGTAGCCGATACGCAGGCGATATACCGCTGCAACCTGTGGGGACAGGAGAAACGCCATTACAAGGTGCTGCGCGAAGGGTGAAAAGATGGCTGGTGCGCTCCCGTGGGCACACGCAATAGGAATATATACCGCCCCGACGACCGCATCGAGACCAGGGGTGCGGACATACATCACAGTGTGCGGGACAGCACACGGCGCCAACGGCTTGCCCTCCCGTACAGGCGCAGGCGATGTGCTTAGCATTGACTTTTGGCTGTGGGAGACCCGGGGTCTGCCTGTGCGCATTTCAAGAGCAAGAGGCACGGGCATAGACTAACCTAGAGAGCTCACGAATACTGTCTGGAGTGTAATTAGGAAGCTACAAGGAATCTATTCACGTTGAGCTGGCACGGTGGGCGCACGGAACTGGCCCGCGGCCTGGGCTGGCTTCGGTACATGAAAAGTGGTGCTGCGCCTAATGCGTGATTGACTGGCAGGCCACGCGGGTGGAGCCTCTCCGAAGTGCAGTCAAGTGAGAGGAGCACAGAAAATTGCCCCGTCCCCTGCGCACAACGGACATTGCGCTCTCAGTAGAATGTGCAGGCAGCGCACAGGAACGGGAGCAGCACCCAAGCGCTCGGCGTCGGGCCCAACTCAGTCAGACCAAGAACTTGAAACGCCGGGCTCCTCCAGCACCACCAGTCTGGAATCAAAGATAGACTCCGTGCTTCAGGCAGTGACGCAGATCGGCGAAGCATTGATGCAGACCCGCACATCTCTCAAAGGTCGCATTGACAAGGTCACGTCGGACTTTGCTCTCCTGCATGCTGATCACAGAAAGCTGACTGGGAAGGTCCATGAGCTGGAAAAAGAGGTAGCGGAGATCACCCCGGTGGTCACGGAGCTGGCCGCGGAAGTACGCAACCTCTCAGCAAGATTCCAATCCCTGGAGCGCAGAATGGATGATGCAGAAGGCCGATCACGGAGAAATAATGTGCGCGTGGTGGGTCTGCCGGAAGGTACAGAAGGCGGAGATGCAGTGATGTACACTGAAGCCTGGTTGAAATCATTGATGCCTGAGGGTGTACTCTCTCCTTTTTTCGTGGTGGAGAGGGCGCATAGGGTGCCGTCGGGCCGCCGGGTGCTGGGCCAAGACCTTTTCTAATTCGCCTCATGAATTTTAAAGACAGAGACACAGTACTCCGGGAGGCCAGAAAGATGGAAGAGATAAAAGTGGGCAACTCGCAAGTCCTCTTCTTCCCAGACTATGCCCTTGGTGTACAGAGGCAACGGAGTACCTTCCTCACCGTCAAGAGCCGAATGCGGGACCTAAATCTGAAATACTCCCTCATATTTCCGGCCCGGCTGCGGGTGGTCGCAGATGGCTCCACGCATTTCTTCAGCACTGTGGCGGACGCATGGGACTGGCTCGAAACCAAAGGACACCACACTTCACCGAGTCAGAGACAAAGTGGCGCAGGCCCGCGGGCGGGCAATCGGAGAGGTCGCCGTTCCAGACGTGGGTTGGGAAGAACGGAGTCATCAGTGCAATCAACAGCCGCTCCCAACCGCGAGCAGGTGCTTCAGGAAAGGAGAGACGCGCTGCAGGCAGTGGCGGATTTGAGAGACCGGCGGAGCAGCAGGGATGCAGATGCCTCTCCTGAGCAGTCGCGGAGTGAAGACAGCTCGCAGGCGGTGTGGCCGGTGCACGAGGACTCACAGACACTTCCAGTTGTAACGCCCCAGACTGCAGATGACTTAATGTGATGGCGTAATGCAACTCATGGTCACGCAAGTATCAGGCTATAGACCGCATGACTATGGGATATTTGCGCTCCTCATGTGATTAGCGCCTGGGTTGCCCTGTAGCAGTAGCTGGAGTACGGTGGTTGGGCAGACCACTATAGATATATGTGCACTCCACCCTGCAGTCCACTGGCACATGATATACGGCGCAGCATAGCACACACATTCACGCGCGTAAGGCGGGTCAGACCTCACACATCCTGCTCGCTGCTAGCTTTAGTCCACTCCACCCCACCTCTTAGCAGGATCACAATGGCGAGCATTGCCGTGAGTTGCCAAATGGCGTTCTTAACAGTTTGGGCGGACACACGTTGTCTATCTGCTCTACCCCAGTTGAACCATGTTAGGGTTCCCCCCGCAACCCTTGTTAGAGTTAGCAAACCCCTGCACCCATGGTGATTGCAGCTACATTTCATAACCGCTGGAGGTTACACATATCGTCACTACACCCCTAGCATCACCAGCAGCCGCGTCATGTGTCAGTATATCAGCATGCCCAATGCCTTTCGCAAACGTAATTACTTGGAATGTTAGGGGGCTTCATACACCAGCCCGCAGATATGGAGCATATGCGTACCTTAAGCGCCATGCCGCTCATGTGGCATTCCTGCAGGAAACACACATCTCACAGCCTGAAATTAGTAGGTTGCAGCAGAGGTAGAGAGGTCAAATATTGGCCACAGGCTACTCGGCCTACGCCAGGGGAGCCTTAATATGGATACGGCCAGGTACCCAATTTGTGTCAGAAGAGATTGAAATAGATACATATGGCAGGTACGTGCTTGCAAAAGGCCACCTAAACGGGATACACGTAGTGCTGGGGTCCATCTATGCCCCTAACACAGAACAGGGGGCTTTTTGGCATACACTGACAGGCCTACTTTCGCGCTGGTGCGATGTCCCCTGGCTGCTGGGAGGTGACTTTAATTCGGTCTTGGACACAACACTGGACAGCTCATTCCCGCCATTGCCACAGACGGCAGCAGCAACTAATGCTAGGAGGTTGGGGGAGTGGTTGCATAGATAGGGTTTATCAGACGTATGGAGGGCTCTCAACCCACAGATACGGAGGTATTCGCACTACTCACATCCGCACAGGCTTCATGTATGTACAGATCGTTTTATTGCAAGCGCGTCGCTATTAACGAGGTGCCTTAATGCGGACTATCTTGGCAAGACGTATTCTGACTACAACCCACATGTAATGTCACTGCAAGACGAGGATGGGGGAACCACCACTCGGCTGTGCAGGCTCCAGCCCTTGGTGCTGGAGGACCCACTGTTTAGAGAGGCAGTAAATGCAGCGATAGAAACATACTTTGAACATAACGCGGGGTCAGTTGCGGATACAGGTACTCTTTGGGACGCAGGCAAGGCAGTGGTCATAGGGTGTTGCATGGGGTTGAGTTGGAGCATTCGGAAACAGCTAGATACAGAAGTGAAGCACATCGAAGACACCTTGACCCGACTCGAAGCTGAATTAGCGCAGGGCGATGATGTGAAGCAGGACATTGACGCGCAGCGTACTAACCTCGCTGAGGTGATGGAGCGATTACGTTGTCTGAACTACGTGACACATGAAGCCCGCACGCATGTGACGGCGGATAGAGCGGGCAGATTGCTGGAGCGCATGATCCGGCAGGAACATGCGCAGGTTCCTGTGCTGAGGCTGCGGTCTGCGGCGGGACCAATGCTCACTACACAACATGAAGTTCACGGTGAATTCACAGCACATTACACCAGAGTATACCAATCGCTAAGTTGTGCAACACCAACAGATATAGAAACCTTCCTTGCTCCCTTGCCCTTACACCAGATCACAGCGGAGCAAAGTGACGAGCTGAGTGAACCGCTCACGCTGTCGGAAGTGCAAAATGCTATAAGTTCATTAGCCACGGGTAACGCGCTGGGCCCAGATGGCTATCCGGCCGAATATTACAAAGCCTATCAACAGGTCCTGGCACCGCGTCTTCTCGCAATGTATCAAAATGCACAGGAAATGGGTGTGCTCCCGGAAACGCTTCGTGAATCTCTGCTGGTGTCCCTGCCCAAACTTCACAGGAATGTGGAACTGCTGGGATCGTACCACCCGCTGGCACTCCTAAATACAGACTATAAGGTGCTAGCTAAAATACTGGCGAATAGATTAGCCCTGCTGGTGCCACAATTGGTGCACGCGGACCAAAACGGATTTGTGCCTGCACGTAGCACATCGTTAAATTTGCGGCGTTTTTTCCGGGTGGCGCGCTACTCCAGGGATAACTGGGCGCATGCTGGATGCCTAGTGCTAGACCTGGAGAAGGCGTTTGACACCCTAGGATGGGAGTTCCTATTTGCTTCACTGCGCAGGTATGCACAGGGGGAGTTATTTCTAGGCCTCGTCAAGTTACTCTATACGCGCCCCACAGCCAGGGTCAAGACAGGGCCATATGTGTCGGAGCGGGTTCCCATAGAACGCGGTACGAGACAAGGCTGTCCACTCTCCCCATTACTATTCACCCTTGCCATTGAGCCACTGGTTGAGGCACTTCGCAGCACACAAAGTGACTGGGGAATCCCGTTGGGAGATGGCATGCATGCGGTCTCGTTCTACGCAGACGACCTGTTGATATACCTCAGAGATGTGGGGCAATTGAAGTCAAGCTGCTCAAGTTCACCTCAGTGTCAGGACTGAAGGTGAATTGGGAAAAGTCATGCCTGTATCCATTTGTAGAATCTACCCCTAACCCGCAATTAGTCATCAGCGGGAGGGCAGTGCACTGGCAAACTGAAGCGTTCCGGTATCTTGGGATTCTTATATATAGGGACCCGCAAGATCTCCTCGAGGGCAACCTAACTCATGCCGTCGCAGCGGTGAGGGCACAGATGTCCTTTTGGACTACCTTGCCGTTAGCAGTTATGGGCAGGATCGTGTTACTAAAAATGGTGGTCCTACCACGCCTCCTTTATTCCTTTACAAACTTGCCATTACACCTTCCACCGCCGTTTTTTAAAAGCTTAGAATCAGATATGCGGCAATTTATGTGGCATGGGTCGCGAAGCAGAGTATTGCTGGCTAAAATGTATCCGCAGACCACCCAGGGAGGACTCTCTCTACCCAACATGGAGCAATACTATCTAGCTGCGCGGCTTCAGTGGGTGGCGCGTTGGCTAAGTGCGCGCCAACTTGAAGACACAGCAGCGCAAGCGCCCGGGCTCACTCACTCCCAGATAGTGACACTGTTTCATCCTGGTCGGTTGGGCGGCACACCTACACAGCTGCTGGTCCGGGTGGCATATCAATGTTACCGGCGCAGTCTTTGCATCACGCGCCAAGTAGCGCCATATGCACCATCACTTCCTATACTGGGCACACCTAGGAGGCTTACGGCTGTAACTCACGCATTGGGAGGAGGTCGGTATATAGACACTCAGCAATCTCTATAATGATAAGCAACTCATCCCGTTTTCGGACCTGGTCGAAGGTTCGGGCTTACCACACGGACAGTTCCTGTTGCATGCCGCGGTGACACAGGCGCTGAGCGCGCTGTGGGGTGATATGACACAGGAACCTGCCACCCACCTAACTATACAATATCTACACAAGTTGGGCACAGGCCGCCATCTAACCAAGTGGCTCGCGGACTCTCTCAGAACCCACACGATACCGCAATTGATCTCCCTTCGAGCCCACTGGGATGCGGACTTGCGGCAGCCAATCACAGACCGGGAATGGGAAAATATACTCGAGAGCCCTACACGAATCCCTCGTAATGCCAGATTTCTGCTTATTCAATATTACATTATCCACAGAGCCTATCTGACTCCGGAACGTATACACAGGTATTTTGATCGCACCGATGCCAGGTGTGCATGATGCGTTGAGGCAGGCGCAAACCCATTACACATGCTGTCGTCATGCACTGCTATACAAGCATATTGGGGTGCAGTCACCAGTTGTTTATCCCAATGTACGGAACGCGCCTTGACCTGGACATGGGAAATGTGCATTTTGGGACTGTACCCATGACCCAAAAAATACAAAGTGACTTCTAGATACATAGATCTGGTCCTCATAGTTGCCAAGCGTCTACTTACGCGCTGCCGGAAGTCCCCTGTCCCACCAGCAACAACAGCCTGGTATCAATCTCTATTGTGTTGGGCGCAGGCGGAAAGTGTAGCGCTCCGCCGGGAAGACGCCATGGGACTGCGAAAACAACCAATAGCGCCGGCGTGGGTTGCAATATTGTTAGACTTCCACATGGCCTTGCGAGACCGCTTGAGGCACCAGCAGGTGAATCCGAGGATGATGACGGACAGGCAATAGACGATAATATATAGTACACGGACAGAAGGGAAGCACTTAGCACTCTGCCATGGTGGACTGCACGGGCGTATGGGTGAAACGATATTCCTCTCCCCCCTTTTCCCCCCTGTTCTTCCTTCCCCCCATCCCCCCTAACCTACCGCACTCCCCCCTACACTCCATGAGCCACACTCCCTCCCCCTCCCTCTTCGATTGCCCCCCTACTCACATCCTAGATATATATTCAGCCCCCAAACACCATAATACACCGTCTAAACTGTGTACGTTGAGCATTGGCGGGTATGGGGAACTAGGTGAGCACAGCACACAGTCGAGATTGATGGCTGGGCTGGCACAGTGCGAAGGGAAGAACACGGATGTGATGTATGTAGTGCTGCGTAGACCTACTGTAAATGATCCAGGAGGTAGGGTAAAATGATATATGTACTGTATTAGTAAAGCTATCTATAGTTAAAATCTGAACTTAAGATGATACGCCAACTGTTAATGTATGAGGTTTGTAACGGGTGATAGTGACTGAAATGTCTACCGCCATAACTACATTGCTTATATAAAGCTAAGATGTAAACGGTATTTAATCACAGTTGTGTCAAATACAATTTAAACTGCAAATATGAAAATAATAATAATAAAAACAAAGTTAAACAAAAAAATAAGGCGAGGCCCCTATAGCCACCACAACGTCACTGAAAGTGACGTTGTGATGGTGATAGGGGCTTGTACCTATGCCCCTCAGTGCGTTTTGCAGTTTTCATGTAACACTCAAAACTCATTGTAACCACATGGGGCAGTTCATCTAAGGTGCTAACATTGCCTACAATGTTTACATGTTAGTATCTGGTATGCAACAGAAAACTTTAGAAGGAACACCACACATACATCCAACGCAGCACAGATTGCCCATGTATTTGAATGTAACGGTATTCAGAGCACCACTAACCACTAAGAAACTACACACGCAAAAGATCCCACATAGCATTTTAGAAACAACTGGAACAGGTGTCATATAGATGAGTAGTAAAATAATGTAACATAAAATAAGACATTTAGATATTCTTCTTCATACTTGAATCCACTGAAAGTGTCAAAGGTTGGATATACTTAGGAATGTGTGATATTTTTCTGCAAAGGCTGCAAAGTTCTTCACTTTATTAAATGTGCATTAAATTATGAATTTTGCATCAATTGTTGCTTTTAAACTTTTTAACACTTATAACATAGGGGTAGATTTTTAGTTTGGTGGACAGAGGAGACTCCATCTGGATGACAGGGGACATTGGCCACCAAATCTAGAGCTGTCCGTCAGCGCCGCAGACAGCTCTTAACATTCAGCGGCAGCTCCTCCACTAAAACAGAGGAGCGTGGCCCCACAGCTCTCAGAGCAGTGGAAAAAGGAAAAATAAAATGATAATAACATAACGTTATTTTATTTGTAGTACAGGCTACGGGGCCAGGTTAGGGTGGGGCGGGGCTGGGGTCACAGGGAGGAGGAAATATGTATGCACCATAAGTGTGCATGACAGTTTGGCCGGCCGTCTTGGGCCGGCCGTACAGTCATGCACGTTAAGGACCAGATTACGACCTTACAGCAGAGCAGTGGTGCGGCGGTGCAAACCGCTACGCCACTACTCCGCCAAAGGTCGCTGCTGCCCGCCTGATTACTACTTTACAGTGGTCTGAAGGGCGGCATAGCGGTTCCCCCTGCGGTGCCCTTTAATAGGCGGCTGTGCCTTTAAAAGGGCACCGCAATGGGAACGCCTCACAAGGTCCTTGCAGGGCATGGACTCTTAAGTCCATGCAGTGCAGGACCTATGTGCATGCACACAGGGGGCACATGTTACGCCCCCCTGTGTGCATCCACATATGTCTGAGGCACATGGTGATGGAGCCTCCATGAAAAGCCTGGTGGAGAGGTAACTTGTAATATGCTTGGCGGGACTGTGGCGCTCCCACCTAGCATATTGCAGCCTCTGACTGCCACATTTACGCCAGGGAATGGCAGTTCCCTGGCGGAGCCGGCGCTGCTAGTGCGGTCCAACTGCCCGAGTCATAATCAGGCGGTCAGACCACTAGTGCGGCGGTGGCTGTATCCGCCACTGCCGCGCCACCAAAAGACTGGCGGTCTGAGGACCGCCAGACTTGCAATCTGGCCCTTAGCATTTTTCCACCTGACTGTGTTGCACAGCCGGGTGGAGAAAAGTCCCAAGGCTCCCAGGCACTGTCCAAGCAGCCAAACAAGCTGCTCAGATCAATCACAACGCTGCTGTCATACTGGTGACAGCAGCGTCGTGATTGACTTTGGGGAGCCTGTGTGCTGCTGGGAGTCAGGAAGAGAAGAGGACAGTGGAGAAGCTGCAGCTGTAATCAGGTAAGTGATCTTTTTTTATCCTCCCCTCGCCCCGCCTCACCAGCCCCATTCCCTAGCAGCCGCCACTGTTAACATTGACAGGAACCGCTATCATGACGGTTCCTGTCAATGCTGTAAAAGTTTGATGCACCGCTCCGCCAAGCATGACAGTCCTCTGTCAAAGTTTACAATTTTTCAGAAACAAACTTCCAAAGCAGTAGTTTGTTATCCAGAATTATAAAACTAATGCCCACCGCACCATGGGAGTTTTTTCCCATAGTCTAGGGATCATTATTATTTTTTTCTTTTTCTGTCCCTCTAGCGGTGAGGGCCAGCAAAAAAGCCATCCAATCAGCCTCTCTAAGTAGGGTGGGCGGTAGAATGGCTAGCCTCTAATGGCCAGGGATGCGCCTGGCTGTTGGAGGGGTGTGCCAGTGGCAGACCCAGAGTAGGCTCCGTTATCAACATTCTTTAGGTTTGCCCTCTTCTAAATGAGCGGGTTGGAGCGACAGTTTGGCGGAGAGGGTACTCCGTCACCTTTAAGAGTACCCTCTCTGCCAAATTCTAAATCAGCGCCATGGGTCTACATAAATTATACTTTGCATAAACTAGTTGATGTTCTATTCCTGTGCAATGCCAGTGTAATCTAAATTTTCAGATTGTGCATGGAAAAGGCTTTGGACAAGGGAATATGAGAACATGCCTTTTCCAGACTAGCTGGGTTCCATTAGAGGGAAAGTTATTTTCCAATGCAATAAAAATGTCATCACACTGCAGAAAAAAACTTGCTGAGGTGAAGGCATGCTGAAAAATGTGCAAACTTTGTGAAGCCCCTGGAGAACTGAGCCTCCCCCCACCCCCCAATATCGCAGGGGCTGCAGTAGCCTTATGCCCCTGGATCCCGCTTGTAATTTGGGCGATAGTGGGGGTCTCCTTTTTTCAAGTAATATGGTGATAGTATGAGATGAGATGACAGCTGTCTGGTATGAGAAGAAGGAAACCAAGGCTGAATATGCACACTGGCAAAGTAACATTTTCCTCGCTCTCAGTCAGCTAAAAGATTTATACTTGGGCAGATTGTTCTCACAAAATAGTCTCCGAGCTCTCGCATCTGTAGCGGATGTAGGTTTTGGAGAGTGGAGTACAGATGATGATACAACCGCACATCTACAGCGGGTCAAACTTCCGTTTGGAACATGCGTCCGATGGAAATCTCCCAATATTTGCAGCACGCTCTCTCTGTGATACATACTGAAATGGGTCCAGAGAGCAGTAGTTCACACCACTAATTTTGCAAGTAAGACAGTACCACACTGACCCAGAAAAAGCCTGGGAAATCACGCGCAAGTCTAAAAATGTTGACTTTCACAGCCGCTGATCTCCAAGGATCTTAATAATAACACAATAAAATTAAAAGTTATAGCGTTCATAAAACCTGAAAACCTATCCCTAAACTCTTTAAAACAGCAGTAAAAGACAAATTCGAATATATCGCAGTGTAAACCCAGCTGTCTGCAAAGAGCTAAATACCGAAAGACGTCCTCAACAAAAGTTTCTGCCTTGTTGTAGGTAAAGGACCTGAAATTCCTATATTTGTTTATGTATTTGTTTTGTAGAGCGATGGCTTGTGTTGAGAGCCGTTTCATAGCACTAGGATGTCGAGCCTCTTGTTTATCCATGTTTTCTTTCTCACACAGAGGGGTACGAGGCTGGTGTATGAGGCGTCCCCACAAAGTTCTTTAGTCGACTTAATCTCTGGTTAGTTTTGTCCTCTTCAGTTGTGCTGTCCCTAGAAGAGGGGTACTGGTTGGGAGTTGTAGACACAGTAGTGAAGTGCAATAAGGCTGCATCTCTAAACCATGTGATTTCTGGACCAGCCCATTGTGGTGTAAGAGCCAGAGCTGCTGGCTTTGGAGCCGGGGCACCAGATTGGAGTCTCGGCGTCGGCTCAAAATCTGTGATCCTGGGCAAATCACTTAATCTCCCTGCGCCTACCAAAAATGAATGTGTCCTTGTGTAATGTAACTGGTGCTCATGTAAAGTGCTCCAATACCTTTGGGTCGAGTTTGCCCAATTTAAAACTACATTAAATATATATGCCACATGTGCTGATTGGCATGAGAGAAAGAAGAGGTTGGGTGATGGGTTGTGATAGGTCTCCTGACACTTGCTTTCTCTGTAAATGAGTTGAAACATGAGCACTTTTACTGCTCCTATCGCCTGCTGTCTGCTACCTGTTCTCATGTTCTAGAGTTTTACCAGTAGGAGGTGGTCATGGTATAGCATTTTGGCAAGAGCCGTTGTCCCTGAGACGAGATATAAAGGACATTGACGTACGCCTCGAGCAATTTTGTACTGTCGATGACCTAGGCTGTTTCAGAGACATGGATGTACACAATAATTTCACATTAAATACAGAAATGCAAATATATATATGACCTTACAACTCTTGAGGAGGATAAGGAGATTGCAGTCGGGGCAGAGCGCTCCGCAGTTGTAAAATTACTATTAGTAAAATTAAACTTGTAGTTTGTGAATACTCAAAAAGTAGTAAGCTAACACAAAAGTATAAGTTTACCTTTGTGAGTCAGGCCCCAGGTGTCTCTAACCCCTTCTGAACCAGAGATCTGTATAAGATGTTTTTTGAAGGTACTTTTACAGTGCAACAGTGACCTTGATGATGTACCCTGGCACTCAGTGGAAGTTGGAGCTCAGCCTAAAATGCTTAGACAGCTTCAGAGAAGAGCCACAGCTTGAGTGCCCTCCGGAAGCAGAAATGATGTGTAATAACTCTGATGTCTGGTGGTAGATTGTTCCATGCGTTTGCCATCAGTAAGGAAAAAGATGTTCCTTTCGTCCTGAATATTTTAATGTGATGCATTTGTAAAAGATTGGCAGAGGTAGATCTCAGAAGCGGTGAGAGCTGCTATATACAAAAATGACACCTGATAAATAGCGAGACAGAGTTGGTAACAGCTTTTTGCAGAGGCACAGAACATAGAATAAAATATGCACTTTCATAGGGAGCCAATTGAGACAGGATAGATGTCATGAGAGATGAGCATAACAAAAGAATTCCAACACAAAGTGTGCCGCTATATTCCGGAGCAGCTGCAGGCATTTCAATGAAACATTTGGAAGGCCAAGACACACTGCATTTCTGTAGTCTAATTTTGATGAGATAAGAGCTTGTACTATTGATTCCAACAGGAAGTTGGGAGCACAAGAAAGATCTTATTCAGGGGTCTTAAGGTCCCATAGAAAGTGACTAAGAGTTTATAGATTTGGACAGTTATAAAGAGTTTGCTGTTCTATTCTGGAGCAGCAGCAGCATGCATTTCAATAAACATTTGGAAGGCCAAGAAACATTGCTTATCCATAGTCTAAATTTGAGGAGATACGAGATTGTGCAATCGATTTCCATCATGGAGGTGGGACTACAGTAAAGATCTTCCACTAAGCACTGAACTTCACATAGCTAGGCTGAGGGTTTATAGAGTTGGACATTAATAAGGAGAGTTTGGTATTAAATATAAAGCCCAGATAGCAAGTTTGTTTAACTAGGTAACTCCAAACAATTTAGGCCAACGGTAGTTAGACTAGATGAACTATTGGTTGCCTAGTACCATAATCTTTGCCTTAGAGTTTAATGCGAGGTGGTTTTTGCTTCTCCAGGTAGCGACATGCTGAAGACGGCCCTTAAAAGCTGGTACTTACTTCAATATATCTGACTGATGCTGAATGTTGTGCGCAAGCTGTGTGTCATTGGCATATGTGAGAAAGAAAAGCTGTAACTTCTACTCAATTGAGCAAGTGAGCTCATGTACAGGTTAAAAAAGGTTGGACTAAGTGCTGAACCTCGGGGATCGTCTTTAGTCAACAGACGAAAATTGGATATAAAAGGGGAAAGATGGACTGCTTGTTGTCTATCTACATGAAAGGATGGTAGTCATGAATGTGTAAAGTCTCTCACTCCAGCCTCCAAATCAAATCAAAACAATCTTTATTCGGTATATAGAAATATATCCATAAAAGCATTCTACAAAGAAAATCAATTCATCATAAATTTTACAATTTTTCCACCCTTAAAAATTCTCAAGGAACATTTCTCATGTAGACATTTTCACCCTAATTAATTTTCTTAAAGCACGTTCTCCACATAAATATAAATAAAGCATACCGATTATATTTACATGTCATCACAAGAAGCAATAAAGGATAAACGCATGCAATAATTCATAAAAGAAGAAGATAAAAACTCAAGTTACCGCTTATTATCATTAAAAAGTTATATCAAGAAGTGTAGTGGGACAAATATAGTCTGCAAACAAATATATAAAAATATACAGTCTATTCAATTTCATAGTTCAGCGTTTCCAAGTATGACAGATCCTTTCTTCGTTTAATAGCCATTTGAATAAAAAGGATAACCACATTACAAGTCGATACATTTTCCAAATTGCAAATTTGATAAAAAGCGGATTTATAGGAATGCAGTCTATTGGCAATGAAAAGTGGTCGTAAAATTAAGTTTCTTATGTCCCTATAAAAATTACAAAAAAGTAAAAAATGCAAAGTGGTCTGGGAGGATTTACCATCACACGGGCACTTAGGTAGATTAGAACTCCACTTACCCATCTTAGGGAAAGCTATCTGAAAGTGGAGCGTACACAACCTTAATCTTGTTAAATAAAATCTGTGTTGTACGTTTCTTATAAAAACAAGATACGGCTGGGTGCCCGGTGAGAATGGGCTTTCAGAGTAGGATCTGACACATGATTTTTTACTCAGTTCAGCTACCCTCATTGATTCTCTGGATTTAAAAAGTCTCCTTTTTAACTCCCTTTTACTATGGGTCTGGATGCTCTCAGGATCTTTAAAGTTAGTTGCCACGTTACACTCAGTTAAAAGACTATAAATATGATGTAAACATGGTATTTTCCTACAGTGATCAAGTTCCAGGCAATCCAGGATTATAGCTTTAGTAAAATGCGTTTCATCTTTAATCCAAATTCGGTACCACAGTGTGAGAGCAGCCATACTAATCAAATCACTGAGGTATGGTACATCTGTCTCCTTATGGACTATATAAATGGCTGTTGAGTTAGGAACCGATAATACCCTTCTTAGAATTTTATTTTCAAGGATTTGTAATGGGGAGGTAGCTACCATACCCCATAAGGCTCCACCATAACATACCCCTGTAGTGCACTTGCTCCCATATAATTTTAAAATTTCACGTACTGGCTTATTGCCTATTTTATGGAAGAATCTAAAGATAGCCTCACTTGATCTCAAAAATTTTAATTTACATAAATTAATATGTGTGCTCCATGATCCTTTGCTGTTAAAAAGTAACCCCAAATAAGAGAATGTATATGTCCTTTCGATAGGTGCTCCCCCAACATAGTGGGTTCTACTCTTGGCTTTACTCTTCCCACACGTCATAACTAATGTTTTGCTCAGATTTATTTTTAGATCTTTTTCAGTCATGAAGTTTGTAAAATTATCAATCAAGAGTTGGAGGCCGGTTGCAGTCCTGGATATTAGGACTGCATCATCTGCATATAGTAAAACTGGGGTTACACGTTTGCCAACAATGGGGGCATCAGCTTTCAAACTCTGTAATAAAAAGTCAATACCATTAATATATAGCGAGAATAAAAGGGGGGCAAGGACGCAACCTTGTCTAATCCCACGGGTTACTCTAAAGTGCATTGTGCATTCCCCATTCTGACCGTAGCGTATCTTTGAGGTTACATCACCCCCCACCTGAGAAACCTGCACTGGCTCCCCGTCGACAGGAGAATCTCCTTCAAACTCCTCATCCACGCACACAAGGCACTCCACAAGACCGGCCCAGCCTACCTCAACAGACGACTCTTCTTCTACGTCCCCAACCGCCAGCTCCGCTCCGCCGACCTCTTCCTCGCCACCGTCCCACGCATCCGAAGAACTACCACCGGCGGCAGATCCTTCTCCCACCTCGCCGCCAAGACCTGGAATACACTTCCACTCAGCCTACGTCAGACCCAAGACCTGCTGACCTTCAGGAGGCTACTCAAGACCTGGCTGTTCGACCAGTAGCGGCACCCCCCCCCCCTTCTTCTCTTCCCCAGCGCCTTGAGACCCTCGCGGGTAAATAGTGCGCTCTACAAATTCTGGAATTGAATTGAATTAAGTGAGCATAAATCTGTGATAAAAAGCTGATAATATCATGTGGGGCACCAATCCCTTCTAGCGTTTGCCATAACTTAGTGTGGTTTACTAAATCAAACGCACTAGAAAGGTCAACAAAACAAAGGTGGAGTAGACCTTCTTTGGCAAGGGTGTATTTCCCTATAAGTAACTCGAGGTTAACGCACTGCTCAACCGTTCCAATACCCCTTCTGAAACCATACTGGGCTTCAGTTAAGATGTTTTTGTCTTTTACCCAGCATTCCAACCTGGCTAGCAGAACTCTGCCCATTAGTTTAGAGGTGGAATCAAGAAGGGATATTGGACAGTAGTATTTTGCGCTACCTCTGTCGCCTTTTTAAAAAAAAATGGGACGATCACGCTTTCAGGCCATGTTACAGGTAGCACCCCGTCAATAGTTGCATTACAAAAATTAACTAAAATAGGGGACCAAAAATCAACATTATAATTAAAAATATCAATGGGAACCCCATCCGGTCCTGCAGCCTTCCCACTTGCGCTATTCTTTAGGGCAGTTTTGATCTCTTCTACAGTGATAGATTCTATCTTGGCAGTATTAGATAAAATAATATTGCGATTTTCATCTGTTTCAGTGATCTGTTGTGAAGGGTTAAAAATATGTTCAAAGTGAATTAACCAATCTTCTGACGTCACTAATGTATCAACCTTGGCAGATGAAATATCTTTAAGCAAGGGTTGGTCTATAGTTTTCCAAAATAAGATAGAATTCTTAGTCTCAGCTGCTTGGATCAGACTATCCCACGCATTCTCCCTCATTTCCATCTTTCTTGAGTTTAAGGCTTGCTTATAACATTTCCGAAGGATGCAAATTCTTTCCCTATTCCTAGGGTTTACTTTTAATGCTTCCTTCAAGTCCCTATATAGGGGCCGATTCCGATCTCGGTCGGAGGCGCACCCAATACCATTCGGTCGGGAAAAAAGCCATGCGAAAGCCTGTTTCCCGACCGATCTGTACAGCACACCGAACGAGCAAGTACGATGCGAAATCGCCGACCGACTCGTCCGGGCGTCCCGACCGCTCCGACCGACTCGCTCCCGGCTCGAACCGCACCGACCGACTCGCTCGGACTCGACTCGCACCGCGCAATGGAGACGTTCCCCGGCCGGGTAAGTACGATGCGCGCTGCGGGCAGTCCGACCGAGCCGCGCACTCCGGCTCGAAAGAGCAGTCGGAGCCGTACTTTGGGGGTCCGTGTCGGACCCCCCTGTAAGCGTAGGCGGGGGAGTCGCACACAGGGGGGACCCATGGGTCCCCCCTACCAGTGCGTGTACGGCGCGAATCGCTTCGCCGCGTACCCGCTGTAGGGGCGCACTTGTCCGCATCGCACCCATTGAGTCAATGGGAGCCCGCGTACGCGTTGTACGACAGGCTCCCATTGACTTCAATGGGAGTCCGACCGACTCGTGTCCGATGGCATACGTGCGCATCGTACTCGTTCGGTCGGACTGCACGGGTCCGATTCGGTCGGAAATCTCTCCGGGTCCGGCTCGGTCGGAGAGATTTCCGGCCAGAATCGGAATCGACCCCTTAGTCTGGAACATTGCTGATTAAACCATCGTGGGCAATAATCCCTATTTTTCTTATTTTTAACTTTCAAATCTTTAGAGATTTCAGCGGAAATGTTTTGAAAGGCCATTACAGTATCGATATTACTAGAGAGTTTGTCCAGGCATTTTTTTATATGATGATTATTTTTTCAGACTATATTCTCCATAAAAACTATAGGGTTAACACCTGTCCACTTGATAGAGATCCCATTTTCGCCTTGTGTTTTAATATCAGCAGCGGAGACACATGCCTTCGCTCTATAATATAAACTAGAGTTCAACATTAACAAGAGGGGGTGATGATCACTAAGCAGGCTAGGCTGTATAAAATATTTATCAACGAGGTACCTGCATTTCCTTGATATTAAGAAGTGATCAATACATGAAGACGACCTAGCCCCCTCATATGTATGATTAACATGAATTCCCTCATGAACACCCGGCTCCATGATTTCTAGATTATATTTATGCATGACGTAGTTAATTGTTTCCCCCATAGGAATTATGAGGGAAATGAGAAATATGATCACCTAGTTCGTCTTCATAACCGCATTGGTCCTCTGTAAAAGGATTACATAATTCACTATTAAAATCACCAGCCCAAATTAGTATATACTCACTCCCCAATCCCTTCTAAAAATTATCCAGCTCTTCCTCCATTGTTATAATTATCCCGTGTCTCGTGTTATCAAAAATATTATTGTAAAAATTAATAACTACGATATTCTGCTTTCCTTTGACACAGAAGAGTAGGAACTGGTAGTACTGTGAATTTGTAAGGGATTTCTTTAAGGTCCGGGGAGAGGACACCGATATTAATACTGCTAAACCTCCACTCGCTCTCCCAGCCTTAGACGGAATTGCTTTGGTAAAAATAGTTTTTAAACCATTAATAAAAAAAGCTTCTGTGAGCCATGTTTCTTGCATTTAAATCAAAGTACAATACTGTATGCTTTTAAGCCATACTATGTCGTGCAATTTATTTTTAACCCCTGCAACATTCCATGACATAATTTGCAATGATCCAACCCGTGAACAATTAGTTGGATCTATGCAAGTCGAACTGATAGGAGGGGTGGGATTGCTGCAAATGTTTATTTGCGCCACATCTATAGGTGCTACTTCTGTGCTAATAGGGGAGATAATATGGTTACCTTCATTCAATTGCGCTGCTTCTACACGCACTTCTTCTATCGGTGTACTCAAAGACTTGATAGTATAAATACTGTCATCCGATTGTACAGCTTTTGAGCCCAGTCAATCGACCTCGCTACAGCTTCTTAAAGGGGCAAACCTATTCGGCATAGATGGTATCATTTGATTAACAGAGCTATGTTGGGCTCTACCAGTTAGGTGGGGCTGCTTGGTTCCAGATCTATAAAAATATCCAAGAGGTACTGCAATGATGGTATCATTTGGGTGATCGCATGGCCAAATATATTTTGCTGATGCTTCTTCCAATAAGCAGCCCACCACTTCAGGATGGCGAAAGTTTACTACAACGCAGTCCCCTTCACATGACTTTTCCCTTTTACCTACCCAACTAACTCTTCTTAACATAATTATTTCTTGAGATAAGAGCCTAGTGCTACAATGAGTATTAATGGAGAACCAGTGTACAACCCGGTTCTTCAACGATTCCCTTGATTCAGTGGAGTTGTCAGATAGTTTAGGGACATTTTTTAAAACAATAACATAGGGAGTAGCCTGAGGGGGCAAGCTAAGAGTGACCCCCTGATACCTCTTAGATTGTTGGTAACCTTCGGTTGCTAGATTATGTTTAGAGCCATTTTGTAAATTACCATTCTTCGTTTTAACAACAGAATGTAGTCTAGAAGAACCGGGTACTTCCTCTGTTTGTTTTACAGATGATTGGTGAATATTAACCATCTCTATTTCACTTACATGACTTTGATCAATTTGTAATCTCTTATCAAGGTTTCTACTAGACATAGACTTCTGACATATATTGCATACGTTAGGTGTCCGTAGAGCTGCAACCAGTTCCATCAATTGGGTAATGTCTTTTTGCACTAGTTTTATTTCAGCCATAACACGCCTTTCAATGGTGTCAATTTTCCCATGGAATTTTTTGAAGAGTGTAGCAATTTCTCCTTGCATATATCGTATTGACTCTTCAAGTCCTGTCCCCATTTCCTTTCCGTCCGATTTTATGATCCTCCCCATTTTTTTGGTTTTTGTAAGCTGTTCTTTGCTGGTGCTGTGTACTGTTTACACCTCTTCGCGGGTGGAGAAATCAGGTCAGGTGTATCCGATGCCATGGAAATTTCAAGGGGGGTTGTTAACACACAAGGGCCCGACTTAGTGGGATGATCTGACTTAGGAATGTTAGAACTATTATCCTTCAGGCTGTTACGCCTGCCATTACAGTTACTCAAGTCCTGTACTTCAGGCTCAAAGCCAGCACTATTTCCACTATCGTGGTCTTTCAAGATTGACTTAGCCTCCTTTTGGGCAACAATCAGGGCCGTCTTGGTAGCTGCCAGTTGCTCCTCTACTTGTACAATCTCACTGTTAATAATGCCCATTGCGCTTTTCAAATAATTTGTAATTGGTACAGTTTTATCAACGGGCTTCCCCTTCCTCTTAGTTGTTACCAATTTTCTCTTCCCCATTTTAGTTCAATGCGCTCCAATACGAGGAAAAGAGGTTTAAGCTCCTTACCGGTACACTTGACTTCAAAACGCAGGGGCAAGGGATATGGCCCAGCCCTGCCTCGTCCGGTCTCGGACGGGCGCACGCCCGCGCGCGGCCCGCACTGCGGGAGCCCTGTCTGCAATTTGAGCACCTCCTGGCACTCTCTGTGACGTTGGCGGCGAGCGCGCCGCTTAGACTGCTGGGAATAGTAGTTTGGTCCCCTCGTGGACCGGCGCCTCAAGGAATCCGGTGGCAACAGGAGGCGGTAGCTGTGGCGAGTTGCGTGCACAAAAAGTGAGTGAAGAGAGCTCCAGCCCCCAATAGTTTCTTTAGTAGGATGGAATGGGAGACTGTGCCAGTGTTGAACAAAGTAATGCCCCTTCCGATTACATTTTCCACAGTTCACAATTTTAATCCCTTTACTATTTGTGGAAAGAGTTTGCAATGTGACATCCATCCCCATTGTATTTGGCGGAGAGTTCACAACGTAAAACGACTTTGTTCTGAAATTGTCACAGGGCTACATCATTCAACACCCAATCCTACTCTATTTGACAGAGTGTTTGTGTTAACCTAAGTAGGTGCGTGAGTCTCTGAGTGGGTGTGTACATGGGTGCGTCACTCTCTGAGTGAGTCTGTAAGTGGGTGCATGAGTACCTGAATGGGTATGTGAGTGGGTGCATGAGTATCTGAGTGGGTATGTGACTGGATGTATAAGTGTATAAGTGTGTATGTGAATGGGTGTATAAGTGTCTGAGTGAGTTTGTGAGTGTGTACATGAGTCTGTGACAGTGACAGGCGAGTGTGTACAAATATATATATATTTCTTTTATATTTCTACCAATATTCATGATGTTGCTGCAATAATCGTGTTGTCCCCGTGATGGTTCATGGGGGCCGTGCTGGCAGTTGCGTTGCCGTCGTAAATATCGCGTGCGATCAACAAAAATCCATTTTGGACACATTACTAGTGTTACTAATACCCCCATTTCTCAAACATGGGTTCGGATTATCTCCACCCTGACCCCTTATCTTAGTTTTCACAGAAATAATCAGCCTCGGGAACTGTTTCTGATTGAAAAAATGGCAGCCGCAGCTTTCTTTTCAGGTTGCGTCCAGCCAATCACAGCATTCCCGCTGGTGCACTTTTGCAATTTACCTCGAACACGTCGCGATTTAACCGCGATCACCGTGAAACTGCCACAACTTTCTGTTCAGGTTGCGTCCAGCCAATCAGAGCATTCCCGCTGGCATGTGCTTTCGTAATTTACTTTGAACACGTTGCAATTTTACCACGAAACTGCCACGGAATGTCCGCGACCAGAGATATCAGTAAATTGTTCGGTTTTAATTTGACAAAAACAACTGAACGTATTTGCACCAAATAACAAAAAGCACAATCTGCGTAACAACATCTACCTTTCTGCCAAATTTGGTGTAAATCCGCCCAGCGGTTCTGGCTGTAAGTTCGACAACACGCTCCTATGGGAATTAACATTTCATACGCTCCCTTATTGTGCGCCCCTATTTCTCAGGGCCCACTGCACAGATCACCCCCAAACTTTTTATGACGCACAGAACCTACTTTGACACTTTTTGTGGAAAATTTCATGAAGATTGGTCAAACAACGCCAAAGTTATAGTAATTTATATATCTATCTATCTATATATATATTCACTGAAAAAACCATAGGTTTCAGGCACGTTATAGTTAGAAATTAGCATTTAAAAAACCTTACAAATTCACTGAAAAAACCATAGGTTTTAGGGACAGTTATAGTTAGTTGGACATTGCACTCGTACAAAACCCGTGAAATTCCCCCGTTATAGTTAGTTCAGCTAACTATAACTCGCGCCCCCGCAATGCACTGCTGATGACGTCACATATTACATCACTCATGACATGGTCAGTGACATCACTGATGACATCACTGATGACATCTCAAATGACATCACTGATGACATCATCCCGTGACTGTGTGTTTCTGTAAAGTTTAAATATTTTTAATATATATAGGGAAAGGCATATTGAAGAATGAGTGGGTGTATAAGTGTCTGTATGGATGATTTAGTAGGTGCGTGACTAACTCTATAAGTGAGTGATTAAACGTATCTTACTGAATGCATGGGTTAGTGACTAAACTGGGTGAATGTCTGTATCCGTCTGTCTATTGCTGTGTAAGTGGCTGCATGGGTTTGTGAATAGCTACATGAGTGTCTATATGAGTTATTGATTGGTTGTCTGAGTATCTGTATGGGTGCCTGAGTGTTTGTGTGGGTGGGGTGTGTGCGACTCTGTGCATAGATGTGTGAGTGGGTGATTCACTGGGTGGATGGTTTCAAGAGTGCATCTGTGATAGACTGTATGGGTGGGTAAGTGTGTGTAAGAGTGTGTTAGTGAGTGAATGTATGTCCCAGTGGTACATGTGTGAGTAACTACATATGTGAAAGGCAGTATATATGTATGTTGGAGTATATAAATAGCTATAAGCGAGAGTGTGTGATTGTGAGAGTGACTGTATGGATGAGTGTGTGCTTGTATCAGTGATTGTATAAGAGCGTAAGAATGTGCTAGTATTTGTATGAGTAAGTGAGCTGGTGTGTGGATAACTGTATAGGTGAGTAAATGGCAGTGTGTTTAATTATTTGCATGACTGACTAGGTGTGTGAGTACCTCTATGGATGAGTGGCGGTGTTTGAGTGTCTATATAGGAGTATGAGTGCATATGATAGTCCTGTACTGAGTGACCGTAAGTATGAGTGACTGTACGGGTGAGTGAGTGGATGTGTGTGTAGACCTAAGAATCAGTGAGTGGGTATGTAGTTATTGGTGTTGGAGTGTCTATGGTTTTGCGAATGGCAGTCTGTAATTTAGAGTGGGTGTATCAAAGGTTATATTAGGGTGTGAGGAGGTGCATCAGATTATCACGTGGATGATGTCATCAGTGATGTCATCAGTGATGTCATTTGAGATGTCATCAGTGATGTCACTGACCATGTCATGAGTGATGTAATATGTGACGTCATCAGCAGTGCATTGCGGGGCGCGAGTTATAGTTAGCTGAACTAACTATAACGGGGAATTTCACGGGTTTTGTACGAGTGCAATGTCCAACTAACTATAACTGTCCCTAAAACCTATGGTTTTTTCAGTGAATTTGTAAGGTTTTTTAAATGCTAATTTCTAACTATAACGTGCCTGAAACCTATGGTTTTTTCAGTGAATTTCAAAGGTTTTTTAAATGCTAATTCCTAACTATAACATGTCTGAAACCTATGGTTTTTTTCAGTGAATTTCAAAGGTTTTGTAAATGACAATTTTTAAATGTATTAATTGTTATATTTATTTTTTTGATGCTGATTTACTACATTTTTTTAAACTATTTATTTTTACATATTTTATTTTTTAAATTACATTGTAATTACATTATACATTACATTACAAAATATACTTTCTCAGAATGAATTACTTTAGTTTAAATACTTTCCAAATAGGCAATAGACTTTTAAGTACAGTAGTTACAGTTGTTGCAATGGGCAACACAATTTCAAACACAATGCAACATTGAGCTCAATGTGAATTTCTAGTTAAATGCAATTAGTTACTTTATGGATTACTTTTTCTAACCACAGGACTGGATCCTAGATTCAGTCCTGGGACATCTCCTGTAAACAGTTGAGTAAAAGCGTTTTGGTTACAGTAGTGATTTTTAAGGAATATTATTGTATTTTAAAAGTTGACACTTAGAAACTTTTTCACATAGAATCACCAATGTTATCCTATGGGAGGAAATTCACTTAGCAGGTAAGTAGTGTTATCGTTACTTTTTTACTCAGTGGTGGATCCTGGATCCAGCACTGGTGCATCTCCTGTAAACAGTTGAAAGAATGCGTTTAAGTCATACAGGCGATTTTTAAGGAATATTTGTAGTTTGTGAAAATCGACACTTTGAAACTTTTCTGTTGAAAGCCAGACAATGGATTCCAATGGAAGGAAATACAAGTTACTGGTAAGTACGGTTAGAATTAATTTTCAGGGTCAGTGCTGGGCTAAAAGATGCAGCACTGGGTTCTCTCCTGATAACAGGTGAGTAAATCGGAATTCGTAGTTCGGCTGATTTTAGAGGAATATTATAAAGTTCCAAATCTCCACACACAAGAATTTCCAAGTGAAACCAGTCAATGTTAGCCTATGGAAGGAAATTCAAGTTAATGGTAAGTACGGTTAAAATTACTTTTCAGGATCAGTACTGGGCTCAAAGATGCAGCACTGAGGTCTCTCCTGATAACCGGTGAGTAAATCAGAATTCGTAGTTCGGCTGATTTTAGAGGAATATTTGTATGTTTCAAAAATCGACACTTAGAAACTTTTTCAGCAAAAAGCAGGCAATGATATCCTATGGAAGGAAATTCAAGTTACTGGTAAGTACGGTTAAAATTACTTTTCAGGATCAGTACTGGGCTCAAAGATGCAGCACTGAGGTCTCTCCTGATAACAGGTGAGTAAATCAGAATTCGTAGTTCGGCTGATTTTAGAGGAATATTATAAAGTTCCAAAACTCCACACACAGAAGAATTTCCAAGTGAAACCAGTCAATGTTAGCCTATGGAAGGAAATTCAAGTTACTGGTAAGTTCGGTTAAAATTACTTTTCAGGATCAGTACTGGGCTCAAAGATGCAGCACTGAGGTCTCTCCTGATAACCGGTGAGTAAATCGGAATTCGTAGTTCGGCTGATTTTAGAGGAATATTTGTATGTTTCAAAAATCGACACTTAGAAACTTTTTCAGCAAAAACCAGGCAATGATATCCTATGGAAGGAAATTAAAGTTACTGGTAAGTACGGTTAAAATTACTTTTCAGGATCAGTACTGGGCTCAAAGATGCAGCACTGAGGTCTCGCCTGATAATAGGTGAGTAAATCGGAATTTGTAGTTCGGCTGATTTTAGAGGAATATTATAAAGTTCCAAAACTCCACACTTAGAAGAATTTCCAAGTGAAACCAGTCAATGTTAGCCTATGGAAGGAAATTCAAGTTACTGGTAAGTACGGTTAAAATTACTTTTCAGGATCAGTACTGGGCTCAAAGATGCAGCACTGAGGTCTCTCCTGATAACAGGTGAGTAAATCGGAATTCGTAGTTCGGCTGATTTTAGAGGAATATTTGCACAATGGTGAAGGAAGGGGGTGGGGCCTGAAGTGACATGTCTGCAAACACGCCCTGTGGCGCGTTTTAAGTTGGAGAATTAATTCCTCCTCAATCCCGAGGGTCCCTAGGGGCCAACTGGCCCACCAGATACCTCCAGTATGCGCCAGAGAGCTGCGTTGCAGAGAGGCGTTCAGAGGCCTCGCCCCTTTTTACAACACTCTGCAACGCAGCTCCGTGGCGTTTACTGGAGGTACCTGGTGGGCTAGTTGGCCCCCAGGGACCCTCAGGATTGAAGAGGATTTAATTCCCCATCTTAAAACGCGCCACGGGGCCTGTTTGCACACATGTCACCTGAAGCCACGCCCCTCCCTTCACCACTGTGCAAACGCGCCCCGTGGCGCGTTTTAAGTTGGGGGATTAAGTCCCCTTGAATACTGAGGGTCCCTGGAGTCCAACTAGCCCACCATGTACCTCCAAAAGCACCACAGAGCTGCGTTGCAGAGAGGTGTAAAAGGGGCGTGGCCTCTGTACACCTCTCTGCAACGCAGCCCCTGGCGCATACCGGAGGTTCCTGGTGGGCTAGTTGGCCCCCAGGGACCCCCAGTATTCAAGGGGAATTACTTCCCTTCTTAAAACGCGCCAGGAGGCGCGTTTGCAGACTGCTGCAGGGAGGGGGCGGGGCCTCCGGCACGATGCCGGTCTTTTTTTTGTGCTTTTTTCTGCCCAGGGGGTCCTTGTGGGACACCCTGAGCAGACCTAGGGGGTCAGGGTGTTTCTACCCTGCCCCCTTTGTGCATTTTGCGCACTTGTTTCTTGTGTTTTTTTTTTTTAATCGTCGGGATCCGCGCACCCTAAGTGCATCCCGCCGATTTTAAAAAAAAAAATACTTTTTTCTGCCCAGGGGGTCCTTGTGGGACCCCCTGAGCAGACCTAGGGGGCCAGGGTGATTCTACCCTGCCCCCTTTTTGCGTTTTACGCAGTTGTTTTACTGCTTTTGTGTTCCTCGGTTCTACCGAGGAACAAGATGACTGCCAACACTTCCTGGTTTGGAGTGTTGACAGCCAATTAGCATGCAGCTCGTGGTCGGGAGGGTGCGCGGATTCACCACGGCCATAGATATCGAAACTTTTATTTTGGATTTTCTCAGCAACTACTGAACGGATTTACACCATTTTTAAAAAGGGTGTTTTCTGAACCAAGCACTACCTTTTTGCTAAATTTGGTGTAATTCCGTTCAGCAGTTTTTGCTGTAGCCTTGCATAAAGTTTCCTATGGGAAATTGATTTTTTCACTCTTATTTTTTGAATTTCTCCGCAACTACTGAACGGATTTACACCATTTAAAAAAAAGGTCGCTTTCTGAACCAAGCGCTACCTTTTTGCCAAATTTGGTGTAATTCCGTTCAGCAGTTCGGGCTGTAGCCGTGGCTAAAATTTCCTATGGGAATTAACATGGAGAAAACACGTTTTGGGACCCCCCTTTTTTCTCGGCCCCCGCTTGATGAATCACCCCGAAAATTTCAAGGCAGGAGCGGACCGGAGCGCCCCACTAGTTTTGAAAATTTTGCGATGATTCGTCAAACGACGCCAAAGTTATTGGGAATAGAATGTTACGGATTTCCTATGGATAATAGGTCCTAACTATAACTATCTACTGGCGACCGCCAGTAGATAATATACACATATATATATATATATATATATATATATATATATAATATACACATATATATATATATATATATATATATATATATATATGTGTATATATATATAAGGGTCTATCAATATAGCAGAGCACAAGCTTATAGGAAATACACATGTTAGCGATTATACCATAGGAATGTTTAGTATTTTACTCTTTTTATCTGGTATTAGTCGCTGTTTTTCTAATTGTCTATTTTTCAATATTTATAATTATATATTTATATATTTATGTATGTATTTATATTTATATTTGTAATCAAACTTGCTGCTATACATAGGTACACTCATACAAATGTTTACAGAATTGATAACGTATGAATATGCCTTAAGTCCACATTGTGATCCAATAATCAACAACCAATGGAGATGTGGGGAAATGTCATTGCCAATTTGCACAAAAGAAAATTTATGAAAATTTATGTAAATTTATAAACATCTATATGCACATTCAAATTCGATAATCTCAGTAATGGATGTATGAATCAGAAAGAAAAATTAATGAACAAGTCGGGTAACAGGAAATGGATAAAAGTAAAATTGGATTATTATGTTTACAGCACATTGCACTTTACACTTAGGCACTTTATAGATTTTTGTACGGACCAAGTTAGGGACACGAGAGGGGATTGAATTAACATGGAAATACACTTGAATTAGGATTTAACCTGATATTAATTTGTTTTCCTGCTTTTAGTATTTTACTCATATTTTAGAAGCAATGGATACACAAATTATTTCGCCGCTATTTTTTAATTTTTTTATAATAGCTGCAATATTATGAAGTACGAACATTAAGTATGGCCAATTGTGATGTGAACAAAGTACATAAAATAGTATGTATTCAATGTCTATGACCATGTGATGTCCCAATGGTATGTACATTTCACTTTAAATATTGCACCAACCTTTGCGTCCATGTCATGTGATCAAGGCTCTACGGAGTTGAAACGCGTATTGGAGACGGTTGAATAAACACCTGAGCACCGAATTGGGTCTGTGTCCGTGATTTGGAAGAGAAGACGCTTCCAGTGTGCGGAGTTCATGCTATATATATATATATATATATATATATATATATATATATGGTCAGATTGAGAAAGGCTGTAGGAACAGCTGAAACGCATCTTTGAAAACCAGAGCTGCTAAATAAATGGTGCAATTTGAAGGATTTATCCTTGGATTTAATGTTGCGGGGTATTAAAAGATGATTAAATACCGGTCCAGAGTGCCGGCATTCTTTTGAAGGAGACAGAATGTTATGTTTGGATGTTAAATAAGGAGCCAGCGGTGGAGCCTTTGCCATGCATCACCTGCGTTTAGGATGCAAGCCAGGGAACCGCAACTTCACTATTTCTTGCTTGGCAATTACTGGCTAGCCCTCAGGCACGGGAGAAACTACAAGGACAAAGTGAAGGCTAGAGCAGCAGTGAAAGGTCCTCACGCTGAGAGTCGAGAGGCTCTCTTGGCGGGGACCTGCGAAGCTGAGGGAAGCCCCCTTTCATTTTCTTAGTGATGGAACCGATTCCAAGAGCAGGGCACCGGGGCCATTGACCTGCGGCCAGGACAATATATTCAGGTACCAGTCAGCGAAGAGTTAAATATGGAACAACACGGCACGCAAAAAGTATTGCTCACAGTAAGAAATGAAAGTAATTAAATGGATTTGCTGCAGAAACGTTTATAAAATCAATGAGAGTGATGTACCTTTGCTCTGCATTATTAAAGTGCTGAATTTGAATGTGCAAAGAGACTTTAAAATTATGAACTATCATTTCAGTTTACTACAGCATTTAGAGTATGTTTTTTATTTCTACTAATTTGGAGAATACTTAAAGAGCTAACAAATGGCGGCTGGTCAAATTGAGAAAGGCTGTAGGAACAGCCGAAACGTGTCTTTGAAAACCAGAGCTGCTAAATAAATGGTGTTGTTTGAAGGATTTATCCTTGGATTTAATGTTGCAGGGTATTAAAAGATGATTAAATACCTGTCCAGAGTGCGGGCGTTCTTTCGAAGGAGAGAGAATTGTATGTTTGAATGTTAAATAAGGAGATAGTGGTGGAGCCTTTTCCGTGCACCACCTGCGTTCGAAAGAGAGAGAATTGTACGTTTGGTTGTATGTTTGGGTATATACACTGAAAAAACCTTAGAAATTTACGGAAAAAAACAAAGGCTAAAGGGACTTTATAGTTAGGTTCTGAATTTACACGCACAAAACCATGCAAATTCAGCTGTTATAGCTAGGGTTATTTCAAGTAACTATAACTCATGCCCTAAGGTAACAATAACTCGCACCCCGCCATGCACAGTTTTCTCATCAATAATGTTATTGTAAATGTTGCAGTGATTATATCAATGATACATAGAAGATGTCATCAATGATGTAATATGTGGGGTAATTAGCTGTGCATGGTGAGGGCGTGAGCTATAGTTACCTTAGGGCATGAGTTTTAGTTACTCCCCGATTTTTTACGAACATTGATGACCGGCGACTTTACAAAATAAATTTGAAAGACTTTGGACTGGGCAGACCTTTAAAGTAGTTCTCAGCAATCTTTTCCCTCGCCAGTTGCAATTGCTGCCAGCTGTCTTTCACCAGTTTTGGGCATAGGTGTTGCAAACTAACACAGGAGTATTTTTGCATCTTACAACTGGTACTACTTCATCATACATGTCTTCTGTGTGTTGCTTTTCAATCAGGACTTCTGGATTATGCTTTTGCCTCTCTGCATTTGTAGAACTCTTTTCAGAACAGCATTTCTTTCAGCATTATTATTCTGTATTTGTCCCCAGGGATTATCAATTTTGGGAATGACTATTATCTACCTACTTTTCGTCCTGGTGAAGGTGGATGGATGATTTGAATTTACCAACCGAAATGTGCGTCAGTGTTTTAACTGTCCATGGTGGTTTGGCTTCACAGGAGTAATGGTTTGACGATCTCCTATCAGTATTGGAATTTTAGGGCCTTGCCACTTGGAGCTTGTTTTAAATGTATGGACTATCTGGGTGATTACTTTAGTGGGGCTTTTTTTCTTTGTATCCTTTGTACTGTTCTTGTTTATTGTAAATGTGATTGGTGGATTACAAAATAAAGACCATGGGGCATATTAGCAAAAATGGCGTTAAAATTATCGCCGCTTTAGCGGCCGGAAACTGCCGCTAAAGCGGCGATAATGGGCTTGATAATATGCCCTTGAGAATACCAATAGAAGCCCATGTTCTGCTGTGATCCTGGGCTTCTATTGGAATTCTCAAGGGCATATTATGAAGCCCATTATCGCCGCTTTAGCGGCAGTTTCCTGCCGCTAAAGCGGCGATAATTTTAATGCCGTTCTTGCTAATATGCCCCCATATTTTTTTGGGTATCTTCTGAATTGGCCATACTATATTATTCATAACCAATGTATTCATCTACTGAGATATAACATTTTCAGGTAACTATGGATATCGGTAAAGGTTTTTGGGTTCTTTATTGATAATTTTTATGTGTAAAGTTTGTGTTTTTTGACTCCTGGCAGATGGGTACTCCATTACCCGATTAGTGTGTTCCTGCTCTAGTTGGTTTATTTAATTTGCTCCAGATTGTGAAATATGGCTGTTCCCTACCCTTCCTGTCCTTTCACACCCTCCCCCCCCAGATATGCCACTCTAACTAATAACACTTCCTGGAGGTCTACATGTTTAAACTCCAAGGAGAAATTGAAGCTCTCTTCAACAAGGGAGTTATAGAAAGGGTGTCAGCACCAGAGATTGGGATTGGTTGTTAGTACTGTGATTTGCTTGTACCAAAGAAAGGTGGAGGATTTCGTCCCATCCTATATCCTTGCCGTCTGAACTTCTTCTTCTGGAACGGCAAGTTCAAAATGCTCACCCTGACCCAAGTTCTGTCTGCCCTGGATCCATGAGACTGAAAGTGGCATTGGCTTTGCAGGATACCTGTTTCCTCATTTCTGTCCTGCAGTCTCACTGACACTACCTGTGGTTTCAGGTAGGCCAAGAGCACGTTCCATTCTCCGTGCTCCCTTTTGGCCTTACCAGTGCACATCAGGTGTTCAAGAAGGGAACGATGATGGTCTGCAGAGGCTAGGAATACAGTCTTCTCATAATTCGACGACTGTCTACTCGAGGTGCGCTCGCCATATGCAGTCATAAGCCACCTTAGGAAGAAGGCCAACCTGTTGACATCACTGGGGTTTTCCATCAACTTACCAAATTCATACCTGACTCCTTCACAATGGATCCCCTTAATATGAACCATCCTGGATACTGTACTTTTCTGAGTCTTCCCCCCTGCCCCAAAGAGTCCAGGACCTTCGGACTATGATTCCAATATTTCAACCCTTGACGTGGGTTTCAGTGACACTGGCTCAGAGGGTTCTTGGATTATTGGCCTCCTGCACCCTGCTCATGAACCACATCAACTGGCAAATGCAGACTCTGCAGTGGTATCTGAACTCTCAGTGTGTTCAGTACCAAGGTGATATGTCAGAGTCTATCCAGGTGTCAAAGGAGACTGTGAAAGATCTGCAGTGGTGACTTCTTGACCGCAGTTGGGCCAGTGGCAGACCCCTCTCCCTACCCCACATAGAACTCACAGTGGTGATGGATGTATTGCTGCTGGATTGGGGAGGTAATCTGGGTGAAATGGAGATCAAAGTAGTCTGGTCACCATCGGAGACTAGCCTCCACATCAACCTGCTGGAGTTGCAAGCAATTTGCTTGGCACTAAAAGCATTCCTCCCAACCATCAAGAGGGAATGAGTACAAGTTCTCATAGACAACGCAACCGCCAGGTTGGCCGTGTGCCAGGAGCCTTTACATCTCTGGAAGTGGCTGAACACCCAGGGGATTTTCCTAATTGATCAGCATCTGGCAGGATCTTTAAATGCTAGGGCAGATTAACTCAGCTTCCGTTGTCTAGCCCATCTCGAGTGGCAGTTACACTTGGAGGTGGCACAGGACATCTTCTAGTGATTGGTAGAACCTTGGCCAGATCTATTCACCACCGCAGACAATGCACAGTGTCAAAGCTTTTGCTTGTTGGAGTTCAGGGACACCTTCAATTTCAACTGGAGCTCGGGATTCTAGTATGCCTTTCCGGGCCTACCTCTCCTGCCCATAGTACTGAAAAAGATCAAGAAAGACCGTGCCCAAGTCATCCTAGTAGCGCTCGACTGGGCAAGGAGAGTGTGGTACCCGGAACTGCTGGCAATGAGCATTTGTCCTTCGATCTGGCTGCCCCTTCAGGAAGATCTCCTGTCACACCAGCAGGGCTGGGTCCTGCAACTGAGCCTGCACAATCTGCCCTCCATGCATGGAGATTGAACGGGGTCAGTTCATGGCTTTTGATTTTCCAAAGTTATGTCATCTTTGCAGCCAGGTGTCCAGCTACTAAAACAGTATACGCAGGGAGAAGTTAGTTGCCTGGTATTCCACCGGTCGCTTCCAATCTTTGGATGCAAAGTTGTTTGATGTCTTGCTGTTTTGACAGCTTCAGCCCAGCAATTACTTGCTGCAGCAACAGGTAAGGGTTATCCTTTGGTCTTTTTACACTCGCCAAATCAGCCTTCACTTACTTCAGATCACCTGTTGTAATTCTTAATGTGGTTTTCACTTTCCTAATGTGCACTCTGTTTAACCGATACATAGCTGTCCTTTACACCTGTTGAACTTTGAGTCAGTGTTCCTCATCACCATTACATCTGCAAGGCGAATGAGAGAACTCCAGGCTCTGTCTGTTCAACAGCTATACATATCATTACTTCTGGACAATTTGGTTCTCAGGACAAAAACACCATTCCTGACTAAGGTAGTTACTCCTTTTCGCATCGGACAATCCATCACCTTGCCAACTTTCTATGCTCCAACTCACCCCTCTAAGGACGAGGAACAGCTCCACCATCTTGTCTCGAAGAGGGCCCTCAGTTTTACATTAATCAGACCAGAGATCATGGTTTATATGATCAACTGTTTGTAAGCATCTCAGATGTGAAAAAAAGGGGAAAGCGGTGCAAAAGAGAGCCATATCCCCATGGATTGTCTTAAGTATTAAGATCTGCTATGGACTAGCTAAAAAGCAGCCCCTAGAAGGCTTGTGCACTCATTCCACCAGAGCAAAGGCTGCTACTACTGCACTGGTGTATGCTAATCTTTTACTTCTGCCAGGCTGCTACTTGGTCATCCCTCCACACGTTCACAAAGTACCACTGCCTGTATGGCCAGGGCCAGTAGGATCTCTCCTTTAGGATTTCTTGGTCTGGGACATTCCACAGACCCACCACCTTGGGAGGTACTGCTTTTGTATCTGTTCACAAGGTGAAGAATCTGCGGTTAGATGTCGCTAGCAGAAAAAAAGTTCCATCTCCAACTCACAAATTCTTGAGGCATTGACTTAATGCTCAAGTTACTTACCTTTGTTAACACGTTTTCTAGTAGAGACACTAAATATCCACATATTCCTCACCGACCCACCTTCCTTCCTGTTCTGTGGAATGGATTCACACAATCCATTAATAATATTCCAATCTGCACATTAGAATATTATGATTTCTATGGGCTCCACATCCAACGGCTTGGACAGAGATCAGAAAGAAACTGACATCAGCACACGGAAGTGGCAAAGATATAGTGGCCCCATTTTTCATCTGGGGCTAGAAGGATCTGATGCACATGTCACCACCTATCAACATGTGAAGGAATTGCTATCAAAATGGTCTAGATATAATCTGGTGCCTGGTGCGTACACAAGGTTAGGGTGAGGAATCTGCGGTTACAGTCTCTACCATAGCAGGTGTTACCGAAGGTAGGTAACTTGTTCATCGAGGCAATGTTTGCCTTTCTCTAGGGTGGGCATTGATTGTGGCAGTGGTGGTGGTTGCTGCAGGTTTTTTGGGGTTCTTGAAAGGACGGAAAGAGGTGATGTTGGTGGCACTACATGACTCATGCCACGTTGAATCGAGGGGATTTGCACTTCCTCTGCCCCCCTCTCCACAACAAGAATCACTGGTCCATCATCTTCCTGACTTCCTAGGCATTTCGGCACATTCCTTTTTCCTTCTCCGGTGTGGCAGGTCTCGGCCGGAGTCCAATTCATGTCAAGGTCATTGGAAGAGAACCTTCCAGAAGATGGGGGAGTGCTCTTTATTTACCCTGCAGGCGATCAGAAAAACAATGTGTCCAATGGAAGAGAAGTCATAACAACATCTTCCTCTGCAACTCGCTCAACTTCCTGCTAAGCTCCTACCCACAGAAGATCAGGGGTAGCAGACTGAGTTTGCTGATTAAATTCCAGTGCATTCGGTTCGCAGCGGGACAAAATCTTTTTCAGACTCACTGCTTTCAGTCTTGGGCAATCTAGTCAATGCAATGCAAGTCATCGTTATCAGAAATGCTTAACAAAAGGATACCCATGCCTAAACTAACTTTTTGTTAGGCAATACACAGTAGGGGGACGGGATTAAATAAATTAATGAAAAATTGCTGGTGTTCTCCTGGGCCCAAGGCACTCCTATTGGAGGCAAGCAAAAATCAAATAAATTAATTGAAATTAACAACTGTGTACTGCAGATTAACCACAGGCAAAAATGAATAATATAACAGGAAAAAAATATTAGAAAAAAATGAACAAAAGCAAATAATGGAATAAAATTATTAATAATCTCAAACATACTGTCTCCTAAAAAATGGTTGTTGTCACATGGCCAGCAAAGAAGGAGGCATAGAAAAGAAAGATGAAATAGCCATCTGTCACAGGCACACACACACACTCCTAAAAATGGTGGCCACACGCTTGACCATCACAAATAGAACTAAGCCTGGGCGAAATTTTAGATATGCCAGTGTAATCAGTGTCATTTTAGTAGTTTTGCATAGTAAGATTTCTGCATATTTACCAAGATTATGCCATTATCCTAAGTTGCATAATTAGACTCCAGTTCAGGGAGAAATCATAACACAAGATGTAGCTAAACACGTCGGCACAAAAGTGAGTGGCATCTTCCCAACGAGAGCAGCAGTCTAATAATACGGGCTTTCAAGAAACATTTCAGCTAGATTTGTTTCCCGAATAGACATTTTGAGTAATTTTTGAGCGCAAAACTACAAATCGGAAGGCGAGTGGTATCATCATCACAATGCATGCAGTTCCTTCAACACGGTCTGTCAACAAGCGCTTTAGGTAGATTTTTTACCAAAACAGATAGTGTGGGGAATTTTTGAGGCCAAAATCGAAATACGAACATGACTGGTGACAAGGATATCAACTCAAAATTACATTTTTTTTTGCGCAAAATGTTTTTTTTAAAAACAGGAACACAGTGATGATGAGATTGCGAGGCTAAGGTGTATACAGTAGCGACTTCCTCTTCCTGTCCTGAGACTCCTTCCTCTGCTTTTTCCAACCCTTGGTCATTTTGGCTATGATTTTTGAGGAAAAGAACCATTTTCTGTTTGTCTGCAATTTCTGCTACATCTATACCTTTGGAAATCTTACTTTTTGGGTAAAATCAAGTAAGATCAATTCAGTACTTTGCAAAAAAAAGTTTGTTGTTTGAGGGAGGGCAGGCACCACTATTTGTTCTCCTTCATGTTTTTTTTTCTTTCTTTTTGTTTGTTTGTTATTGGATGGCCTGGAGTTAGTGATGAGGGCCCTTCTGGGATTTGGTTGTTGTAAGGGATAATGTTTGCACATTTTTTGAATGGTAGAGGCCTGGTGTTTTAAATAGATTTCTCAATATCTATGTGTTTTTTGTGAATTATGGATAGATTTGTTAATCATTTACTATGTTGTTGTTCTCTTGTTTGATGTCTAGTCCACTCTGCAGTAGGTGTTGGGTGTATTTTTAATGTATTTTCCCATTCTCAATGCTATATGTTTTTTTAAATCAATTAAGGGGCCTTTGGATGGTCTTGTATTTAATGGAAAAAGTAGCTTATTTTTTGTCTGCATGTGGTTGTTAGTTGGAAAGGTCGAGGGGTCTCCTGAAGTCCTGGCCAATTTAGCCAGACATGTCCCTTTGTTCTCAGCTACCTTCTTCCCCAATGCGCTCGCCTACATTTTTTTGTAAGTTTGTGTGTATGTGTCAAGGGTGATATTGTGGTTTACTTTTGTTCTGCAACTTCTGAAGGTATTGTGGAGGAGTAATTAGTGTTGCCGTGGGCTGTTTATGGTTGGGAAATTTTTAAAGATTATTTACATTTCTTTTCTGCCCTTGCTGATTTACTGATGTTGGGTAAAGGGCAGTCCCATGTATGGCCCCAGACACATTTTGAGTATATTTGTGCAATCCTTTTCCTGCAATGCTAAAAGATTCTATTTTGGTGGGTGAAGGTGCTCTGGGCAGAATATGGCAACATGTTCTTTGTTCTCCATGTCACCTTCTCTGCTTACCATGTGATGGTGGCCATTTTGTGTGTAACTATTGTGTGTGTTTGTCATAGGCTGCCATTTTTGCTTTGTTCTCCATGCCTTCTTCTTTGCTGGCAATGTGGCAACCACCATTTTGTGGAGCCTGTCAGTTTGTGTGTTTGGTGGCCATTTTGCCTTTGTTTTCAATTCTTTCTTCTTTAGTGGCCATGTGGTGAATGAGATAATAACTACCATTTTGTACAGTTAGTGTGTGTTTCAATTCTTTTATTCTACTTTAAAAGCAATTTTCTAGGAACATTGATAGAAGAGGCGCATGACATTTTTGTTAATTCTTACCTGATATATTTATTTGTGCTGCTGGCGGATTGTGGTACAGTATTGTTGTTTTTTTATTCATTTATTCGATTTTGGCTGCTTCCTCCCACCTCCCCATAGAGCCCAAATGGCCCTAGAGAGGGACCAACAATGACTTAATTTTTCGATTTTTTGCCTGCCTCCAATAGAGTATCAAACATCTTTTAAGGGGCTATTCCAAAATTAATTTAATTGATTTTGTCCTGCCTCCCATAGAGTCCCCATGGGCCCTAGATGTGCACCATCAATAATTGTATTTTTTTTTTATCTCCCACTTACCATAATGTCCTCATGGGCTCTGGAGGGACACCAGCAAATATTTAATTAATGTATTCAATTTATTGCCTGCCTCCCATAGAGTCCCCATGGGACCGGAACGGACACCAGCAATTATTAAATTAATTAATTCTATTTTTGCCTGCCTCTCCTTGTATCCCATTGATGACGATGACTTTTTTACAATGGATAGATTGCCTAAGTCTCACTGACTTCCTGCTTAATCTTTATGGCCTACAGGTTCACAACACATCACGTCACGCACAATACTGAAATGGAGAGAAGTCTCAGAATTAGCTGACAGTGACCTTAGAGTTCTCTGCTAAGTGCTTCTACTTGTTCTAAGTGATAACACATAAAAGAAGATTGTCTTAAAGAAGGACGTTCCTGCCAAGCAAATGGCCAGTTAGGAGAAGAAGTCTGTTGCCAGCATTGCCATCAAGCCCTCCTAATTTTTCCAGAATTGCGACGTACTCGCTGTACCCCTTTCTGGCAGGAGCATCATCCCTAGATCAATGGCATCATGAAAACCTAAGCCCATGTCTTTCAGCCTTGCAGTGACTGCAGTCATGGAGAGCAATGTATCTGAATTAGAAATGCCACCTGGCCAAGCGAATCTTCACAGAAAAGTCAACAAGAGCAACCACAGCCTAGAACACCTGATCTTCTGGACGTAGGAGCAGAGTTGGAAGTTGAGAACTTGAGCTTGCTTTTGAGGAGTATGTTGCTGTGACAGCTCTTCCACTGGACACATCAGCTTAACGATCTCCAGCATGGAAAATTGCAATGCACTCTCCCATCTGGTACTGGCCCCCCTATAATGATTTGGATATAGACTGGCACTCAACAGAGACCCACAACAAGATACGAGGGAAAATTAAATCTGCAGAAAGCCTTTGAGGGGAGGAAGGTGATGCTGAGCCAGTAATTATTAGGGTGGAGAGTGCCACAGATGAGGTATAGCTCATTTTTATTCAGCCTGATCTTAGTCATGTTGTTCCAACAACACCATTTGCCTCTATCTTTTCAAGATCCCAAAAACGTGCAGCAACAACCACCCCTAACGCAGTCACAGCCCACCCTAGAGAAATGCCAACACAACCACCTAGCTCCACCTCAACAAGTTCTTAAGATTTTGTCATTATACAAAATCTCTCCTTCTCAGTTTTGTACTTTTCATGTAGGCTAAATGAGGAGAACATTGCAGAATGCTCAATGCGCAAAATAAAAGTTGTGGTAAGCCAGTTGGACATTATGGTACTGGGGACAACTGGCTCATCTGAAAAATCAGCATGCAATTGTGTGGGCAGAACACCTTAAAAACAAATTGTTGTGGGTGAGAAATAAGAGAAGTTCAATTCATAGAAGAAGAGGAAGATATCAGTGGCATGCAAAGCCGCCCTGTGCTTGTAGCACACAGTGTGTAGTCATCACCCACATCAACCTTAGAATGGCACAAGGTACAGAGAGATATTATCACCCCAAAGTGCCCAGGCACCTTACCTGCTCCCTGTAATCCATTACTTCTGGAGAAATAACAAAGAAGACAGTCACAATGACCAACCATCAAGGCTATGTTCATCAAGGAGTCGCTGTACCACCTAACCCATGAGAAAGTACATATATACAATGTGAAGCTGGCAAAAATGATTGTCCTTGCCCTCCTTCCTTTTTCATTCGAGAATTAGAAGATTCCAAGCTGGCCTTATTTTTCCACTGTTGCTGTGCCAGCACTGCACCGTCTCGTGATCCAATTGGGCGGTGACATTATGAAGGAGAGTGCTGTTCACTCCAACAATCCATGACTTACAGGTGAACCAGTTGTCAAGCAACAGATGTGCATCACTGGACACTGGATCTCCTTCAAGAGAGTGAAGCAAACGCTAACTGCTGGTCTCACAGCTGATGATGCGTTTTGGGGCATTTATCGGCATGCAACAGTTTCGATGTTCGCCATGGAGAAATACCGTACAGCAGACTATATCTCAGACAAATTTAATAGTAAAGGACCCAATTCACAAGGGTAAACTTAGACCTGAATTTTAAGTCTACCTTTGTGAATCTGGTCCTTAAAACTGGAAACTTATACTTTAGGTCTAAGTTTACCAATGTGAATTGGGCCCCTTAGACTTCAGGTCTGAACTTCAGGCCTGATTCACAACTTAAACTTACACTTCTGTGTAAATTATATGATTGTTTACTATTCGCGAAGGGATTTACGAGTAGTATCTTTATGAATGTGGAGTCTCCGCACATAAAATGACCTTTATTTTTATGTACGGAAACTCCACTCTCGTAAAGATACTACTCGTAAATCACTTTGTGAATAGAAAACAATTGTAAACTTACACAAAAGTGTAAGTTTACCTTTGTGACTCAGGCACGTCTAAGTTTACCTTCGTGGATTGGGCTCAAAGTGTATGAACGGCTTCAACCCAGAGGTCTCTGCATTCGATTTGTTGCCACTGGCAATAGCAGTAATATCGTCAAAGCCATGGCTGATGTAGGATTCTTCCGAGTCCTGTGTTAAGCGCATTGCATGAACTTAATTGTGCGGAACTTTCTCAAAAAATTAAGACGTAGTCAGCAACATACTGGTCATCTGCTCAAGAATTTGCACTTGTTTTGGTAATTTGTTCAAAGCTCGGAAGCACTTGAGGTTCATTCAATTGTACTGTGAAATCCCTAACACAGGAGGTGCCAAAACGTTGGAACTCAGCCTACTACATGCTGCAACGCCTGTTTGAGCAGTACAAGTCTATCAACGATTACGTAATTCAAAGGTGATTGGATGCAACTGCCAAAGCCATGACAATGGAGGTGGATAAATGGGGGCTAGTGTAGTGCCTGATACAAATGCTGCATCCTTTCGATATTATGACTTGGGAAGTCAACAAGGAGGAAAGTAAAATGAGCCAAGCAATCCCTTTGTTGCATTTGCTCTAGGATCATTTGCAAAAGGTGGAATAAACATTCACCAATTTCAATGAAGAAGAAGCTTCTTTGGTGAACTACTTAATTCTTCATTTGAACACTACTCAACTGCTGCAAAAAGAGATTGTGTCCCTCCAAGATTACATCTGTGCCCTGATACTGGATCTTGTGGCTACTTTCATTCCTTTAACAGCATGTCTTAATTTACAAGACTTTGATCATCAGGAAAGGGGTTATCTAGAATGACTGAAAATTTGAAGGAAGGGCAGAACTGAAGTACAGCTTTCAACATCCAGAACAGGTGGTGATATTGCTCTCAGCCTCCACAGCCGGAACCAACACCATTGCTGACTAGAACTAAATTAGCTAAAACAACAACAGCTTCACTGCCAACTTTTGCAATAGGTTGGTTTCATATGGCTGGACTTAAGTCAGGACTTAAGTCAACTGTACAGAAACTGGCGACACAGGCACAGCAAGTGGCATCACCAATGACAATTCACAAGATAGTTCAAGGATATCTGGATGACCCAACAGAGGCTTGCCTGGATCAATACCGATTAACATATTGGTATGGGAAGAAGGAACAGTGACCAGAACTCAGCAGGCTCGAAACAAATGTATGTATCATGTCTGGGAGCCAGTATGTCTTCTGAGCGTCTGTTCAGTGCAGCTGGTGCAGTCAGAAGGATTCGTTTCTCACCTCAAAATGATCAAAGATTGATGATAATTTAAGTGAACAAACACTTCAAAACAAAAAATTATAATGCTCCTGAAGATACAACGGTGGATGAGGGCAGTTGATCTGACATCACCAGTGTGGTGAGTAACATCTTCCGGACGATCTGAGGAGGAACTCTGCCTTCCTGACTAATACATAACACAACAACCGAACAGATATGACAACATGACTGTTTGCTTAGAACATTGGCACTGTCTGGCAAATTATCACAAAACTTTCCAAAACAAAGTTCATCAACCTTAGCTCCTTCCTGGAAAGGTTTGGGGTGATCTACCAAGCGGGGCTGAGAAAAAGGGGGTGGGCCCCAAACGCATTTTCCTGATGCAACTTTCCATAGGTAAACTGACTAGCGATACCGTAAAAATGGCTGAACTGAATTTCACCAAATTTGGCAGAAAGCTAGATCTTGGTCCAGAAAGCATGCTTTTTGTGATTTGGTGTAAATCCATTCAGTAGTTTTAGAGAAATTAAGGTTTAAATAAATGTATATTTCACTCCACAGAGGATCCGTGGATCCAACAGATCTAAAGATAAGATCGGATTGGCTACCACCATATCAACAATGAGTGGCGACAGCTATTTTTGAACTCAGGGACTTAGTCCCCTGTCCTGAAAAAAAAGAAAAACAACTATACAGGGGGCAGGGTAAGAACATCCTGCCCCCAGACCTATTTTTTTTTTATGGTACCACAGATCTGCAGAGAATCAGTGGTCCATTTATAAAAGAATTGCAGGCCTATTGGCTTTATCAAGAGGTCAGCAAATCCCAACCACCCTTTTTGAAAAATAAGTCCCCCATGGGACTCCCCACCGCAGCTCCCAACATCTGGATATGTCGTGTTTGTCCCGAGTGGGAACCGGGTAACCCTCTTTAAAAAAAAAAAAGAATAATAAAAGAGCTTTATTATTCAGTGCTCTGTGCAAGGAGCACCCCATAATGCCCTAAGACGTTTTCAAATTGTACTTTTTCTTCTTGGTGGTTCCCCTAGAAGGGGCAGGGGCATGACCAACCATTTTGTTTATGTTGTGGGGGGTTGCAGGGGGTACAGCAGCCCCCAGCAATATAAAAGAAAATACAGTAAGTGTCCTGGGTCATTGAATCAATGACCCCAGGAGAGCTTGCCATATTTTTTAAAGCACTCCAAGCTGGGGATGTATGCTGTTCAGGTGGAATGCAGGGATCCGTTGGGCTGGGTTCCAGGGTTGCATTTTGTAGCCTGAAAAATGCTAAAAAAGACTCAAAGACATGCCAATGTTTTTTTTAGTAAGGCTTTAAAAAATATTTTATGACTTTTACTTTTATTAAACATTGCAATGTGTGAGTTTATAAAGTATACATTTTATTATAGTAATTGGCGACTTTTGACAAAGACAATAGGACTCCTTTATATATGGTGATGTGCTGGCCCCTTGATGAAGCCAATAGGCCTACTTTTTATATTTTGAAGTTCTGACCCTTTGACAAAGTCAGTAGGTCTGTCTTACGTAAAATGACACCCTTTATAGTGTTACATCACAATTACACCAAACTTGGCAGAAAGCTAGTTCTTGATCCAGAAAGTGTGCTTTCTGTCATTTGGTGTAAATCTGTTTAGTAGTTTTTGAGAAATTAATGTAAAAAAGTTAAATATATTTCACACCACAGAGGATCCGTGGACTTGACAGATCAAAAGAAAAGATCTGATTGTCTGCCACAACATCAACATAGATGTTGCAGCTGTCATTTTAGGGCTTGGGACTAAGTCCCCTGTCCTTGAAAAAGATTTTTTTTAAATCACATGGAGGCATGTTAGGGATACCCTGACCCCTTTGGTCTGGGGAGTGGGTCCCAGAGGACCCCCCACCCTCGGCTGAAAACATTTTAGTGGTACTGCAGATCCATGGAGGATCCGTTGATCTGCAGTAAAAGTTTTAAAAAAGGCTGCAATTTTAAGCCCCTCGGAGTAGGCCAGGATCTGTGGGGTCATCTCATGTCAAAAGAAAAAAAAGAGGGGTGTGGTCCCTATTCCTAAGCCATTTTATGGTCCCAGGCTCCCCATCACTCGGGCTAAAGAATTTATTTGGGGGAGGGGGCATGGAGCAATCCAGTGGCCCCAGGGATCACATCCCATGGGGACCGACGACAAACAGTGTTCTGGGGATGCCATTCCCCGGACAGCATGCTGTTCCCTGCCTGCAAGAGTACAGGCACGATGCACTTCATCTCCCTGCCTCTGGCAGCCAAGGAATATAGGTTTGCTTCTGCCCACAACACCTGAAGTGGGTGCTGGCAGGGGAGCCAACAGGCTGTGGGAGCCATGGGTCTCCCCCGCAGTCCCCAATGGCCAGCACAGTTGTAAGTGGCTGGGGTGAGACAAGGCACCCATATAAGAAAAAACTCAAAAAAAGAAAAAAGTCACTGGCTCCCACCCGCACCCCAGTACGGGTGCAGGCTGGGGAGCCGATGGGCTGCTGAGGGTTGCAGGGAATGCAGAAGCCCCCTCCCCAGCAGCATTTTAAAAAATGCAGTAAGCCTCCTGGGTCATTAAATCCATGACCCGGGAGAGCTTAACATTATTTATAAAGCACTCAGAGCTGGAGCTATATGCCCTTCAGCTGAAGTGCAGGGGCCCCTTGTGGTTGTTTCTATGGCTGCATTTTGTGACCTGAACAATGTTATAGAAAAGACTCAAAGACATCTTTATAGTTGTTTTAAAAAATGCTTTATTGAAAATATTTTATGACGAACTATTATTAAACATTGCAATGCGTGTATTTAGAAAATATACATTTGATTATCATTATTATTGACTTTTTGACAAAGTCAATAAGTCTGCTTATATATATTGATGTGCTCACCTCCTGATAAAGTCAATGGGCCACCCTTTTATATTTTGGTCTTCTGACCCTTTGACAAAGCCAGTTGGTATGCCTTACTTAAAATGTCACCCCTTTTTTTACTTCCAATGAAATAAAATGCAGATATTCACTGAAAACAAAGGTTAAAGTGACGTTATTGTTAGGTCTGTTAATATCATACTTTACATTTAAAAAAACAGAAATGCACTGAGAAAAGAAAAGGTTAAAGTGATGGTATAATTAGGTGAATCGTAACGTTTTAAAATCTAAAAACCAATGGAATTTAACTGGAGTAACTATAGTTGCGCCCTCTCTATGACTGTAGGAAGCTGGCTCTGTATACTGTACCAAAAAGATGTATAGTGTGCAGAGTCCAGGGTATGCATTTTCTGGAACTACACATCCCTTAATGCTTCATTGTGAGCCAAGTGGGTATTTTTGTATAAAAAAGAAATGAAGAAAGGACTCGCTCAACCGTGATCAGGCCTTCCTAGTCAAAACGCGTTGGTGATGGTGTTGTAAATAAATCAACTTTGGCAAAAAACTCCTGGAGTGCGGCATATAGATTGTTGGTAAAAAAAATTAGCGAGGGCATGGTTCCGGCCCAAACATTGGCGCCAACCACGAGGGTGCTGTAAGGGGAACCAATTGGTGGCAGATATATATATATTGACAACAAGGAGGTAAGTCGCACTCAGGAGTCTTGTCAATCGATTTTATTCTTAACACAGAGCTAGTCTGTCTCACCGACGCGTTTCGGCCTCACACGGCCTTGCTCACGGATGGAAGACAATTCCACTTATCATGCTTTTATACCACTCCCCTCTCAGCCCACAATGTGGCCTTCTGGGAGTTAAAGTTTTCGAATGTTATTTTTACTTTGTCATAACACAAAAGACAGACTATTTCCATTTTGTTACTGAACTGGTTACATATGAATGTCACAAGTGTCAAATATCCCTCTTCAAATTATTGAAATACATTGCTACATATAGCTATACGTATTGTGTTATATCAAATGTCGTATTTAGTGCGATATTACCAATATAGTATCTCGCCTACGTATAGTATATGCACTGATTCCTGTAAGAATATCGTTTCCGTAGTGTTATAACTGCCGATCACCACAGGTTTCGTTTAGTAATCAGTGCCGCTTTCTGGCCCGGTTTGACCACAAGATTTAGTATCTTTTACATTTAAAGTGTTCCTGCGTGAATGTGGTCTCAACCCCAATAATTGTAAATACACACTATTATCGCAGGTGTGGTGCACGGTGTGGAACCAAGTTTTGGGTCTAGTACCCTCAGGACAGTGATGTTGGTGCTCAGGTTTTAATTAGAGATCCTACACTATAAATGAACATTTTCTAATGTTTGTTGATTTTTCAGATTGCTCTAATTTCCTAAATGTACATAAAGTTCCTCATCATTATTGAGGCCTTTCGGGATTTTGGTTCGTAGCCTGATAATGTAACATGATTCCAGTTGTCTAAGCTTTTTCTTTCTATCGCCCCCTCTTTCACTTGGTAGAATGGTGTCTAGTCCAAAGAATTCCATCTTTCTCCAATCGTTGTTTTGACATTGAGCTATGTGTTTCGCGGTTGCATAATTCTGATCTTTGTTTTTCACAGCTTGAATATGTTCCAGTATTCTCTTTTTCAGCATGCAGCTAGTGCTGCCCACGTATTGTAGGCCACATGCGCACTGGATAACGTATATCACAAATTGAGTTGTGCATGTGATCCGATGGTTGATCTTGATGCTCTTCCCTTCTGTGTCAAATATTTCTTTTGTGTTTATTCCTATTTTACATGCCTTGCAATTGTTGCATTTTTTGAACCCTAGTTGCTGTTCCTCTAGCCAATTCTTCTTGGGCTTGTATTGGAAATGGCTTTGGACTAGTTGATCTTTCAGCGATTTCGTTTTTTCGTATGTCACCAGGGGTCACATCCCCACTGTGCTGCCAATGTCAGGATCTTGAGCTATTAGATGCCAAAATCTTTGTATTGTCCTGACGATCCTTGAGCTTTCTTTGCTATATGTTAAGATCAACCTCAGTGTTTCTTGTTTGTCTGATTCAGACGTTTTTCTTGCTTTGTCTCTCCGTGTGATCAAAGATTCTCTGCGTGTTATCTTTTGCATTTTCTGTAGACTATCTCTTAAATCTTTCATTTTGTATCCTCTTCTTTTTAATCTTGCAGCGCTTTCCAGTATTTTGTTGTTCGCGTCTGTGTCTTTGGAGCAGTTACGACGCATTCTCATGAATTCCCCATATGGGATACTCCTCAGTAAGAGCTTTGGGTGTAAACTAGTTCCATGTAGGATACTGTTCGTGGCGGTTTTCTTCCTGAAGAGAGTTGAGTGTATTTCCCCTTGGTCAATGTATATGGAAGTATCCAGGAAGTCTATTCTAGTTTGACTTGTGGAACAGGTGAAGGAGAGACCGATATTGTTTTGGTTGAGTCTATTGAAGTAATCCATGAACTCTTTTCTCTTGCCGTTCCAGATTATAATTAGGTCGTCTATATTTCGAACCCAAAGCACAATCTTTTCCAGTGCTTGTTGGTTGTCTGGTCCAAATGCTACCTCTTTCTCCCACCATCCCATGGTTAGATTTGCATAGTTAGGTGAAAATGAGATTCCCATGTTAGTGCCACATAGTTGCTGATACAAGTCATGGTTGAAGAGGAAAACGTTGTTCTTAACGCATAGTTCGATCATTGTTAGTAACATGGCCGAATGTTGAAGCACGGTTATGTTTCGTTTCTTCAAATGTATGTGCATGCTTGAAGGCCAATCTTATGTTCTATCGATGTGTATAACGACACAACGTCTATTGTTGCCATTGTATAGTTTGGGTTCCATGTGGTGTCTGCCAAAATGCGAAGGAAGTCTCCTGTATTTCTTCTGTAAGAGCTTAAATTGTGTACCATGGCGTTAGATAGTGGTCCACATATGTAGAGATATTTTCGTAGAGGGATTCACAGGAGGATACAATGGGTTTTCCAGGGGGATCACAGTGAATCTTAGGCAGGAAGTATATGGTGGGTATGGTGGGTTGATCCTTAAACAGAAAGCATAATTCTTCATCATTGATCAGGTTCATAGCATGCCATTCATTAAGTTTTGTCTTCAGATCAAGACCATTTGTTTTATCGGGTTGTGGTCCAACGTCTTATATTTAGTTTCATCATGCAGTTGTCTGTAAGCCTCCTTCACATAGTCTGCTCTGTTCTGCATGACTATGTTGCCACCTTTATCTGCCGGTTTAGTGATTAAATTGCTGTTTTCAATCAATGTTCCATCAAAGCCCTTACTGAGGAGTATCCCATATGGGGAATTCATTAGAATGCGTCGCAACTGCTCCAAAGACACAGACGCGAACAACAAAATACTGGAAAGCGCATCAAGATTAAAAAGAAGAGGATACAAAACAAAAGATTTGAGAGATAGTCTACAGAAAATACAAAAGATAACACGCAGAGAAACTTTGATCACACGGAGAGACAAAGCAAGAAGAACGTAATTTGATCACACGGAGAGACAAAGCAAGAAGAACGTCTGAATCAGACAAACAAGAAACACCGAGGTTGGCCTTAACATATAGCAAAGAAAGCTCATGGATCGTAAGGACAATACAAAGATTTTGGCATCTAATAGCTCAAGATCCTGACATTGGCAGCACTCTGGGGATGCGACCCCTGGTGACATACAGAAAAGCGAAATTGCTGAAGGATCAACTAGTCCAAAGCCATTTCCAAGACAAGCCCAAGAAGAATTGGCTAGAGGAACAGCAACTAGGGTTAAAAAAATGCAACAATTGCAAGGCATGTAAAATAGGAATAAACACGAAATAAATATTTGACACAGAAGGGAAGAGCATCAAGATCAACCATAGGATCACATGCACAACTCAATTTGTGGTATACGTTATCCGGTGCGCATGTGGCCTACAATACGTGGGCAGCACTATCTGCATGCTGAAAAAGAGAATCCGGGAACATATTCGAGCCGTGAAAAACAAAGATCAGAATTATGCAACCGCAAAACACATAGCTCAATGCCAAAACAACGATTGGAGTATGATGGAATTCTTTGGACTAGACACCATTCCACCAAGCGAAAGAGGGGGCGATAGAAAGAAAAAGCTTAGACAACTGGAATCACGTTACATTATCAGGCTACGAACCAAGATCCCAAAAGGCCTCAATAATGATGAGGAACTTTATGTACATTTAGGAAATTAGAGCAATCTGAACAATCAACAAACATTACAAAATGTTCATTTATAGTGTAGGATCCCTAATTAAAACCTGAGCACCAACATCCCTGTCCTGAGGATACTAGACCCGAAACTTGGTTCCACACCGTGCACCACACCTGCGATAATAATGTGTATTTACAATTATTGGGGTTGAGACCACATTCACGCAGGGACACTTTAAATGTAAAAGATACTAAATCTTGTAGTCAAACAGGGCCGGAAAGTGGCACCGATTACTAAACGAAACCTGTGGTGATCGGCAGTTATAGCACTACGGAAACGATATACATACAGGATTCAGTGCATATACTATACGTAGGCGAGATACTATATTGGTAATATCGCACTAAATACGACATTTGATATAACACAATACGTATAGCTATATGTAACAATGTATTTCAATAATTTGAAGCGGGATATCTGACACTTGTGACATTCATGTGTAACCAGTTCAGTAATAAAATGGAAATAGTCTGTCTTTTGTGTTATGACAAAGTAAAAATAACATTCAAAAACTTTAACTCCCAGAAAGCCACATTGTGGGCTGAGAGGGGAGTGGTATAAAAGCATGATAAGTGGAATTGTCTTCCAACCGCGAGCAAGGCCGTGTGAGGCCGAATCGCGTTGATGAGACAGACTGGCTCTGTGTTAAGAATAAAATTGATTGATATGACTCCTGAGTGCGATGTACCTCCTTGTTGTCAATAATCAGGCCATTGGTTCGGCCTCACGTCTGGACCCGCTGCTGTGTGCGCCGGCAGGAACCACATTGTTTTTCTCATAAATATATATATGTGTGTGTGGGTGTGTTTGTGTGTGTGTATTACCCAGTGGCAGTGGTCGCCACTGGGTAGTTGTAGTCAGGAATCGTGTTTCCATAGGAAATGCCTTTTTTTGCTGCTAATTCCTTTGGCACCGTTTGATGAATCTCCACAAAACTTTCAAAAAAAAAGTGTGACTTTTTGACTAGTTTGTGCATGGAAAGTTTCATGGTGATCAAAAGGGGGTGGGGCGAGAAAAAGTGGGGGATCCAAAACACATTTTCTCCATTCATTTTTCTATAGGAACTTTATATACAGCTACAGCCTAAACTGTTAAATAGGTTTACACCAAATTTGGTTGAAAGCTTGATCCTGGTCCACAAAGAGTGCTTTTTGTGGTTTGGTGTAAATCCATTCAGATGTTTTTGAGCAATTAATGCTCAAAATAATTGTATATCTAGGAACACAGAGCCTCCGCGAAGCCGACAGATCTCCTGCTGAGATCTGATTGGCTGCCACCAAAGCAACCAGGAAGTGGTGGCAGCCATCTCAGGACTTCGGACTCAGTCATCAATAATGTTATAAATGGTGTCATAGAACATATTATCAGTGATGTCATATGTGAGGTCATAAGCAGTGCATGGTGAGGGCACAAGGTATAGTTAGTGCTGCTAACTATGACTGGGGAATTTCAGTGTTTTTTAGTTCAAACGTTAATATTGTCAATGACATATTCACCTAACTATAACGTTACTTTAACCATTGGTTATTTCAGCGAACATATATATATATATTTATGGCAGGCACTATGCCTGGTTATTTGGTGGCGAATATTCAATAATAAACTTCACTGCTGTTTTGAACACCACAACGTTGCTGTGATTGTTCTTTGAGCGCAACGAGATCCGTGCCTGGATTTCCTGGAAGCGATTATCAGGCCAGGGTTTGGAGTTTGCTATTACCTATTCCAGAGCAGGCTGCTTCCGGATTCACGGACCCTCCCCTTTTTTCGAGGCACAGCCAAGAGTCAGCCATCTGCATTTTCGGCGCATTGGATTTCACTCTGGAGGAGTTTGCAGTTGCCGTGCCCCCGTGCCTACAAGTGACACTGAGCCTGGTTTTCCCGGTTTCCGGCGTGGAGCTGCTGATTCTGCACGGTCGGAGGACCTGTCGAGCTGCATGCGTACAGCTGGTAAGGGAATCCTCGAGTAATAGTGTCGATAATTTGGATTTATGGGTTTGGGGATTTGGCGCACCGTATAAAATCAAAAAAACTATTAACAGCAGTGACGTTAATATAATACCACTACATTATGGCATCCAGCGACGCGCTTCGTGATAGGGAAGCAGCAGCGGAAGCCCTATTTCAGAACTTACCGAGTGTTAATAATGACCAGAGAACAATGGTGAGTAGCACGAGCAATCCTGATGTAAGGTCCATGCTTAGGACCCTTGAAAAACTACTAAAAAATGAACTCACAAAATGGTGGGAGAAGAAGTCCCTAGAGAAATACTGGGATGCTAATCGTGTGCCTAGGGGCTTGCGTGTCCTTATAGCTCCAACGTTTGAAAACCCCAATCCGGCTATGCTACAAGAATGGGCCGAGAACAATCTACAGGCCTCTATGAATATGTTCCACATATTAATAAAATATGCAGAAATAGACCGGAATGCCATTTTGGAAGAGATCGATCGAATAAATGGATTGTTAGATGCTACAGGCCAAACTGATATGATAATTAAAGGAAAAGCAGATAACGATGTACACATTAAAAAGCACGAAGAAACAATTAAGGCACGCAAAGTGTTTAAATTCGCAAGAGATCAGAACGACTATGCGACAGGCAGAATTTTTAATTTTTGCAAAAAAATTCGACAATTACAAACAACAAGCTATGACCAATAAAGTACCAAATCCTGTACAAAATATGGTGTCAAGTGGCAATCAAGGTGGTGACGGTGAATCAGACAATGCCTCTCTTACATCTAACAGTGATTCAGAAGATGGACGCCCCGGTACATCGGGGGTTCAAACAGGAGCACAAAGCAATTTCACCCCTGGGGAGGAACTGAATTGTATCAGGGAGGACCGGAGGTACACCTTGCGACCCCGCAAACCTCAACCGCAGCAAGGGGATCAATTAATCAACGCAGGAGGGAAAGGCGGATCAGGCACCGGGAACACTACAAGGAGAGGGAATACAAGAAGGAATTGGAGATGAAAGGAAAAAAAGAAAACTCCAACACAGTTATAAACCTTACTGACATAGTTTTGAACAAGGCCGAGATCCAGCTATTATCTCTAGGACTTACGTACTGTCAAGCCAATCAATTCTCATATAACCAGACTAGAATTGATGTTTTTTAATTTATCCGTAAGGTTAAACTGATCAAATATTTCTGCCTTAATAAACCAATGTGTATTCCGTCAATCCCGTCGATCACTGCACCTAGTTCAAGAACAACTGATGATGCCCTTCAAGTAAATGATATGCAGAATTTACAGACACTACGTTCTTTATCAAGGATAATGCTGATGTATCAACACAACAAGCTATGTCAGCAATGGAGATTGTGACAAATAAAGCAGTAACAAGTCCATTTAAACCAACATCTACATTTCTACCCCTAATGCCTAAAGACGCTGTGGACATTTTTAGTGATCGGGTAGTTGAAGAACTCAAGTGTCTTAACAGGTTTGTGATGTTAAGTCAGCGTGCCAGGACATACAAAAACGCCCAATACTATTCTCTTATCAAAAAATTGAAGAACAATCACGACATAATAATTAACAAATCAGATAAGGGGGGCAATGTAGTCCTTTGGCCCCGAAATCAATACATGACTGAAGCTGATCGTCATCTCTCTGATGTTTGCTGCTATAGGAAATCCTCCAAAAAGGATATGCAACAGATACAGGACAAGGTATATAAAAGTTTATTGAAGTGGAAAAGGATGGGGCTTCTCACAAAAGATGAATTTGAATTTCTTAAAGTTGAGTATCCGGTCACCCCCATTTTATATTTTCTGCCCAAAGTGCACAAAAAGACTGTTCCCATTCCCGGACGCCCTATTATTTCGGCACAGAAAAGCCTGCTTGAGAATGTATCGAAATACGTGGACTACTTTTTTCAACCCCATGTAATATCTTTGCCGTCCTGTGTTAAGGACACTACTGATTTTTTGAGAAAGATCAATGGGGTTACTTGGCACTCTAGGTATCTGCTGATTGTTATGGATATTGAATCCTTATATACAAGCATCAACCATCTGGATGGTTTATCAGCAGCCAAGTACTTTTTGGGCTACAGGGATATAGGTATGAAGGAACATAACATGTTGATTGAGATGATGGAAATGTGTCTGTGCAACAACAATTTTTCTTTTGATCAGACTATATATCAGCAACTGAGAGGTGTGGCTATGGGGGCATGTTTCTCCATGTTGGCTGGTGAGAGAGATGTGTCCTCATGACTGAGCACAAGGATATGTATAAACATGTTGTACATTACTGGAGATATATAGACGATATCTGCTTGATCTGGGACAGAACAAAAGAAACTGCTCTCGAATTTGTCAATGTCATTAATTGTAATAAGTTAAATTTGAAATTTACTGCGACAATCGATGACAAAAGTGTAGAATTTCTAGATGTTCTAGGGTATATTAGTGAAAACAGAATCCATACTAGATTACATCGCAAACAAACTGCCGGAAATTCCATTTTACATGCAGATAGTTTCCACCCTCGTCATCTGATCAAAAGTATACCTTACGGCGAATTCCTGCGTATTGGCCGTATCTGCAGCTCAGACACAGACACACACATATGTCTGCAGGAGGCTCTCTCTAGATTTTTGGATAGAGGCTATAAGATGTCACAACTAACTATTGCATTGGAGAATGCCAATAATCATTCTAGAGATAAATTGCTGGAATACAAAGAACATATTGCCTCTGCAGAGGTAGCCCCGATGCAGTCAACACTGTTGAAAAATGACATGTTAGATTGATAACCACCTTCAGTGTACAAGAACAGAAGATTCGCAAAATGATTTACTCCCAATGGCCAATAGTACTCACCGATATGACTTTAGGAGCCATCTTACCAGCATTACCTGTTATCACATTCAGGAGGGCACCCTCAATGAGGGATGCCCTGGTAAAATCTAGTCCTGAAATTCGTCCTAGAAATACATGACTTGTCAGCAAGGGTTTCCATAAATGTACTTCATGCCGTGCTTGCACTTTTGCAAGCAACTTAACACACTTATGTGACAGCATTTAGTAACAAGAGAATAGAGATTATGGATTACCTCACTTGCCATACAGAATTTGCCATTTACATTCTTCGGTGTACATGTGGTCTTGCGTATATAGGGAGTACCAAACTTCCAGTACACATGCGTATCCTTCAACACGTCAGGGCAATTGTGAATTCAGATTCCAGCTATCCAGTTGCCCGGCACTTTAAGTTAGTGCATCAAAATAGGTTGAAAGATCTAACATATTCTGTGCTAGGTGCCGTTCCAGTCCCCGGACGGGGAGGGAACCGAGAAAAAAATCTTAGGCAACTGGAATAACATTTTATTTTAGCCCTAGACACTAGAATGCCTAATGGTATGAATACCAGTGAAGATATGCATAATTTCCTGTAATCTATTTTATGTGCCCTCTACAGTGTATATATGAATTTAATTGTATATCCTGCATCTCAATTTTTCTACTGAATTTTTCTACTGAACTCTTTTTATAGTAACTTATTTTCTTTTTTATATCTGCTTGTCACATTTCTAACTTTAGAAGTTCTCTGTCACTAGTACTGTATTATATTTACCATTCAGGCTTGAAGGTAACAAATGCTGCTATCGAAATTTATGTATTTATTGCACAGCACTCAATTTGCACAATTTTGTAGGTTTTGCACATTTTTCTTGCACTTTATGTCAAATACGACTGACCATTTATATCTTAAGCGTGTGGTTTTACATCATTCTGGCCTATATGGGATTGACTTTCATATGTACTGGTTAATGCCATCAAGAACTACAATAATTGCTCCTATTCTTAGTTTTAAACTTGCATTTAGTCATTTATTTTACCAACATATATCTAATTTAAGTCCCTGGTTTTAGCGTTTATACAATTACTACCTGGCTGTCAATCGACATATCTCATTTGAGATGTTTTAATAATCATGCACTTGCAGTTTATTATCCAAGCGGTATGATGTATATTTTCAGGGTTTGTAGTCTATCTTGCACTAGCACTTTATTTATGTACATATTAATGATGTTGACATATTTTGCACTTCATCTTATATGTTGAAGTAACGATTGTTTATGCTTCAATTAGGGTCTCTTTTACATCTACTAATGAATTAGGAGGTATTTTATTTGGAAATTTTTACAGTACTGTATTTTTGCATATTTGCACGACCATGTTATTTTTTTTTTATCAATGAGAAAGCCAACAATAAGCTATAGATTTACCTCAGAATAACATTGAATTTTCATGATTATTCGAAGTTCGAGACGCCTGGATCAGTCTGTTTTTCATTTTCACTGCTGCTATGTTTGTTTCGAAAGTCAGTTGTGCACTTTTTTGTATTTATTGGGCTTTCTGATCACAAGACGCGTCATGTGATCAAGCTCGCGTGATGCAAGCGAAACGCGCCATGGCAGGCACTATGCCTGGTTATTTGGTGGCGAATATTCAATAATAAACTTCACTGCTGTTTTGAACACCACAACGTTGCTGTGATTGTTCTTTAAGCGCAACGAGGTCCGTGCCTGGATTTCCTGGAAGCGATTATCAGGCCAGGGTTTGGAGTTTGATATATATATATATATATATATATATATATATATATATATATATATACATATATATATACATATATATATACATATTAACACCAGACTTGATAGTTTCTGTCTTGCTTAAAGATCCATGGAAGTCACATGTATGCTAAGGTCAACTTTATAGCTAGGGCTGGCAGCTTAATGATGCTATGGATATTCAGAAAATTACGACAATTGAATCAATATATTAGAGTCAGCATGGTGTCAATGATAGTATTGCCATAATTGCCATGGATGCCGACAAGATGCCAAAAATGACCATTATTGTACCAGGGTGAGCAGTATACCAAGAGTACGCATCATCTTGCCATGGAAGACCTTCATATCTAAATGATTACCATCATTATGCCATGGATGGCATATTGATCAGGGTTCTGAAGTGGACATAGTCATGCCATGGATACCCACAATATGCCCTGGTCAGCACTGCAGAATAATTGTCATGAATATGTCTCAAAAAGCCATGATTTACCATTGTTATGCTGGGGGCAGTAGTATATAAAGGGCAGCAGTGAGAATCATGATGCAACAGTTGTCCAAACTTTCCAAGAATTGCCTGAGTTGTCCAGAACCAGCATTCCCCAGTATTGTGCAAGGAACCATCCTATCATAAAGCCCCATAACATGCCAATTTCTACCACCATTAGGCCACCATCAGCATATTTTCAAGGGTTGGCAGTGGGCTCCATCAAGCATGGATGCCCACAATATGCCAAGAATTACGGCCATTAAGACTTGGGCAGTATTTTACAATTGTTTGACAAGCCTTTCACACCAACAAAGTGCATATCAACCTAAGCGAAGTAAAAAAGTGTTTGGGTCAGGTAGACCTAAAATGTGCCCTGAATGTTATAGTTACCAAAATTAGAGAATTTCTTAATGGCAGAGATTTACACCTAGGCATATACGTATAATTATGGGTGCTACGGTAACTGAGATCTATGCACATATATTTACCCTCATGAATTGGGCCTAGAAATAAACTAGAAGTAATCCTAAAATTCAGGAGTGAATAAGCAGCAATGCAAGAGGAAATAATACCTACACATAGCAAAATCTTTGTGAATTGGGCCCCATAATAGGTGTCCTGCACCTGAATTGAGTGGCTTCTATTTGAGCATGATAGGCTGCTGGACGAAGTGAGGGTCTGGATTCACCAAGCACAGTGACATGATCCATGAGGCTGCTTCTAATGTGGACAGGGAACAGGTGGCGGTTAGGATAAGGATACTGCTGCCTTTTTTTTTTCAAGCTTCACAGAATTAGTAAAACTCTTTGATACGTCAGACCTCTAAGGGCATATTTATCAAAGGTTTTGCATCACCCTTGTGCCACGCAAGGGGACGGAAAACCGAGAATGAGATTTACCAAGCCACGCAAGGCCACCTTCCGTTGTATTGCCTGGTTTGGTAAATCATGAGTAACGCGGGACAGTGCAAGTTGCTGCCTTGCATTACTCTGCCCAAGTGCCCCAGGGATGCGCTCCATTGGTGGAGCGTGGGTGTTCCCACGTATCCACCTATGGAATTTGGCGCATTCCCAGATTTACCATGAGTGTTAGACCCTGGAATGCATCAAAATGCTACGCCTTCCCAGGGGAGATGTAATGAGGAGAAATATCTTTATTTCTTATCCTTTGAGTAAATCATCCTTCAGTACACATAGAAAGAGGAAAAAGTCTCAAAAGATCGTTTTTGTGCAGGAAGGTGTCCTTCCCTGCACAAAAACAATCCTGCCTGCAACGCATTATGGTGCAAGGGTGCCTGCGTTGGCGCTAAGCATCATATGGTTCGCCAGTGCAAGGACAGTAGAGGAATGCACCATATGATGTTAAATATGGCACATTCCTGCCCTCTCCCTGTCATGCTACACAGTGCAGCAAGGTGTCTTGCTGTGCAGCGTTGCGTGACATTTTGATTAATCTGGACCCCAGTGTCTAAGAGTCTCTTTTGTTTTCAGGTAAAATTTGTATTTAACCAATAGAATTTCCTTTCCTTTTTACAGTGAAAATGTATAGTTCTTTAAAAAAAAAAAAAATGTATTGGCTTTTCTAGAATTTGCAGTTTACGACAACTAAACAAGAGAAAAAATGACAGCAATAGACAATATCAAGCGACGGTCTCTTGTTCACATCCAGTCATATAGGTGCCTTAGCCAGCTTCAGCCTGCCTCCATATTAGAGCGTTCTTATACAATTTGTTGATTGTCTCAGCGCCTCACCAATGATATCTCAACAGCCAGTTTGTGATTCCACTGCTCAAGATGTGGTTATGAAAGCTACATAGCAGAGAGCCCAGTGCATTAGATAGAAACGTACATCGGTGATCAACCTGCCCCATCCTAGGCACAGAGTGCTTGTGGCAGAAAAAGGAGTTAGTACATTCATCTTCATACCCACTCCCCCTCCCCCTCTCCTCGTGTTAACTGTCAAGTGTGTCTTACATCAGTCTGAGAAATGATCCACAGATCACGAGGGGAACCTTTACAAATATTACTTCAGCGGCTGCCAAATGTTTTTAGGTCTGGATGCTTGCAGTTGGAGAGAGGCATATATGTCACTTGTGTTGTCACAATTCACTAAGTCCTGCAGCCAGAGCTTGATCCTGGGGGAAGTTGCTGCTCCCCAATGCATTGATACCTGTTGTTTCACCAACAACAAAGCCATTGCAGTATACCACCAGAAACCCTTCTGTATCGACTGGACATAACCCAACAGGGCCATTAATAGGTCAGTGTGCATTGCGGTCTCCACCAACTGCGATAGGACCCAGAACACCTCCTCCCAGTACGCCAACACAGGTGCACAGTTCCAGGCCAAATGTATGAAGTCCGCCTGATCCGACGTGCACTTTCGACATACATGGGGTTTTGCGGGGTCTATTTTGGAAAGTAAGTGTGGGGTGGAGTACGAACGGTGCAGGTATTTAAAATGTAATATCTTGTGGCGATGATTATTCGAGATCAGTCTGGTCTGCCGGCAGCAATAGAGCCATGTCTTGTCCAACAACTGGATTCCCAAATCCCTCTCCCAGGCCACCCTCAATCACCTTTCAACAATGGGCTTCATATTGGATGCTGCTTGATAGAATCTGGCCACTAAGTATGTTGCGTCAGGAGTCGTGATGACTATTGATAGTAGAGGGAACTCAGGAGGCTCTAGGGGAGTGGTAGGGACCCTGGCATGCAGAGTGCTACGCAGCCTATGTAAAATGAACCTATCCATGTGTGTGACATTTTGCCCTTCCATTAGGGGTGTAACTGTGCGCAATCTTGCCTCGTCAAACACATCCCCTAATTTATGTATACGACAGGTGGCCAGGGTTCCCCTGGTAAGCGACTCAGTGGACACTGGTAGCCAAGGGTTATCTGTTATCGCAATGTGCGGGGAGTACAAGTACTCATAGCCAAGGTACCATTGGAGTTTGTTCCATGCCCAACAGGTAGTTGCAATAGTTTGTATATCTGTAGTATTCCTGGGAAGTCCGTGCGACAAGAGTGTATCTAATGGATAAGGGTGGATCTGCACACTTTCAGGTTTGAGGAATTGCAAGTGTGCGTTGTGGTGATATCAATGGTAGGAGAAATGTACCTGCGCTACTAGATAATAGAGATAGAAATCCAGTACACCGAATCCACCTTGTTCATAAGGCAAAATTAGCGTAGCCCATCCGATCACTGATGCCCCCCGCCAATATCAGCCGGGTGTGTAGACTGCGCAGGTTATCGAAAAAAGCATTTGTAAGCACAATTGGGATGTTTAAAAATAGATATAAAAAATGGGGGAGTACTACCATTTTTATTATCGTAATCCTACCAGCCATTGACAGGGGAAGTTTTATCCACCGATCAAGGTAGCTAACTTGTTTACCGCAGGGCCATAGTTCAATGTAATTACATCAGAGCTAGAGCGATGCAGATAAATCTCCAAATAAGGGGGGTCCATGCACCACTGGAGAGGGAAGTCAAGAGCAGTCTGGGTAGTAGCGTCCGTTAACGGGAAAACCTCAGACTTAGTCCAGTTTATTGACAATCCAGACAATGCCCCGTATCGGATCACTTCTCTCTGTATTGGGGCTAGGTTGGATTCCGGATCTCTGAGGAATAGCATAATATCGTCTGCATATAACAATGTCAACAATGGGCCGTTTAAATTGGAGTCCTTTCGCCAAGTGGCGCTCTTGCAGCTGGCGAACAAGTGGGTCCATGGCTATAATAAATAAGAGCGGGGATAATGGGCAGCCCTGCAGGGTACCTCAGGTTAACGAGAACCAGTTTGTTATGGTGCCATTTACTTTAATGCACGCTATGTGCTTTGTATATAATACCCGAACCAAGTCACAGAATCCCCTAGGGCACCCCAGCTTGCTTAAGGTGGCGAATAGGAAAGGCCATTCTAGTGAATCAAATGCTTTTTCCGCGTCTAATAGGACTGCCACCACCGGTAACATAGGATTGATCTGATTGAGTAACGCAACTATAGTGCACAAATTTATCGACGTGAAACGATTGGGCATGAAGCCAGATTGCAGTGGGGATACAGTCTCATTTATTAGCAGGAACAGACGTGTTGCCATGGCTTTGGCCAAAATTTTATAATCATGATTAAAAAAGACATTGGGCGATACGACTTGCAGCATTCCGGAGATTTGCCAGGTTTTAACAAAAGGGTTATAACCGCTTCCTGCATGGTCTGGGGAAGAATACCATCTGACAGGGCCTCTGCGTAAACTTCGAGTAGGTGCGGAATCAGTTCAGCTTTATACACTTTATAAAAGGCTCCGGTAAAGCCATCAAGCCTGGGAGCATGGGTGCCATTTAGGGCATCGATTGCTTCCTCAATCTCATCGCACGCGATAGGTGCAGCTAAGAATTGCTGCTGTCCTGGTTCTAGCCAGACCATGGCGACTTCCGCTAGGTAGTCTGCAATGGCTTCCGCAGAAACAGAGCACTTAGATGTGTACAACTGCGTGTAATAGTTTGTGAAAGTATAAGCTATATTTCCTGAGTTTGTGATGACAGTCCCGTCTTCTAATTGCAAAGATGGGATCAGTGCTGCCTGATACGGCGGGCACAGGGTATTGGCTATGGTGCGGCCAGGCCTCTCCCCCTCCCCATAGGCCCACGCTCTTGCATAGTTACCCAGGTATATCACTTCACGGTGAGCGAGGTCTTGAAATTCCTGCATGAGGCCAGCCCTTCTACGCAAAAGTGTAGGGTGATCCCCTGTGAGCATCGCAACGTCAAGTAATCTCAGTGCTTTCTCCACTCGTGCAAGGTCTTGCCGTATGGATCTAAGCAAACGAGTGTTTGGCAATGCACACCCCTCCTATGTAGGCTTTGAATGCATCCCATAATGTCGAGTACTTCTGTACTGTGCCCTTATTGTGCTATAAGTACTCAGCTATTGCGTCTCGCACCTCACTTTTGAAGACTTCATTTAATAATGCGTTTGTTGGGAAGCACCAGAGTGCTCGCGATAGCGAGCCCTCCGGCATCTGTAAAGTGAGTATTACAGGAGAATGGTCTGATAGGGTTCTGGGGAGGTGCTCAATATTGATTAATGTTAATGATAAGTTGGGCGTGATATACCTATGGTCAATACGAGACCAGATTCCATGCGGTGCAGAGAAGAATGAATATTCCCTGCCAGTTGGATGCTTGTGCCGCCATGCGTCTATTAAATAGTGGGAGCGTGTCATCGCGGTCTATTCTTGTAAGGAGTGTGGCTTTGTTACAGGGCCCAAGTCAGTGGTATCAAGCAGCCAGTTCAGGGAGATATTCAAATCTCCCCCCATGAGTACAGTAGAAGTGTGTAGCCTAGTGAGGTGCATAAATATGCCTGAGTATATGTCCGAGGAGTCCGTGTTTGGTGCATAAATATTTATTGGCAGCAGTGGGGTGTTAGCCAATATGCCTGCCACTATTGAAACCCGCCCCAAGGGTCCGCGACCACTTCGCGTGCTTTGAAAGGTATGGACTTGTGCACCCGGATGCACAATCCCCTGGAGTATGTACTATAGTTTGCAAAATATCTCTTTGGAACCCAAGTAGAAGCGAAGTGGGGCATAGCACCCGGGGCGCAGTAGGTCTCTTGGAGGAATGTGACCTGTACCCCGTGCCTGGTTAAGTAGGACAATACTTGTCGGCTCTTTCGCGGGTTAGAGAGCCCTAGAATATTCCAGGCAATGCATGTCAGTGAGCACTGCTCTTGGGTTTTAGCAGGTGCGCTCATGGAGGACTGGGACTGGTGTATGTGGTGGCCAAGTACATGCCAATTGACCCCTCAGAGTGAGGGAGCCCATTAGTGCTAGGCACCTCTTACATTTCACGCAAACATAGAGACCGGTTCAATAAGAGAAGTCAACAGATAGATAACAACAATACAATACAATAATCCCAATTTCCCACCTCCCACTTCCGGCAGCAAACAAGATGCCACCAGAGGATCCCAATCGACATTCCTCTATCAAACAAAAAGAGCAACTTGTAGGAGTCATCCTTGGGGGGGAGGCAACACTCAAAGGATAGCACCTATTGAAAAGGTTATACTTCAAACAGCAATGGCCTGACTATTAGTCAATGATGGCGTGCAAGGAGAAACGTGTGGGCGTCAATGAAGTTAATGGGCCAAAAACATGGTGCCACCCATCTGACAAAGCACGCCATCATGCCTCCGCAGGTCCCACAAACCACCAGAGAGGTAAGTCATCAAAACTGCAACAGCCCCAAAGCAATGGGAATAAATCCTGCCCCGGAACAGTGTTATATAGTTGATGAGTGGGCAGGGGTTGAGTGGCCAGTCTCCGTGTTCATGACAATGAGATCGGTGCGATATCGCTTGCAAAACTGGGTAGCCTCTTCTGCTGTTTCGAAAATTATCACCTTACCGTTGTATTGTATGCGGAGTACCGCAGTGTATAGCATTGAGATTTTCACATTGGCTTTACTTAAGGTTTTCTTAGGTTCAGTGAACTTTCATCGGGCTTTCTGCACAATTGGGTTGTAGTCTGGATAGATGGCCAGCGCCATGTCCTGATGTTGTAGTCAGCCTTTTTCTCGAGCGAGTCGCAGACCCTGTTTCTGATAATTAAGTAACTTGGCGCTGATCATCCGGGGAGGAGCCCCAGGGACTGGCCTCTGCTCGAGGGTTCTGTGCACCCTCTCTATGGCAAACATGGTCGTAAAGGCCTCTCTGGCAAATAATTCAATGAGGAGCCGCTCTACATATTCGCTCATACGCCCCGTGTTTAGTAGTCTCCGGGACTCCTGATATTCGCAAATTATTCCTTCGCGATCTTGCCTCTAAGTCTTCGGCCTTTGCCGCCGTTAATTTAAGCTGCTTCTCCAATTTGTCCAACCATTTGGAACTGGAGGAGCTAGCATCATCCATATCAGAGATGCGTTGTTCAGCTGCGTTCAGTCAGCCCTCATGCTGGTCAAGGCTCTGGTGCATGCTCTCCAATTAGGCAGCTATATGGTCTAGCCGGTTGTCCACCACTCCGAACTCTGCCTTGAGTTCCGCAAGTATCGCAACAGTGCCCTTAGCTGCTGCTGTGTCCACACATAGTGTGTTTGCATCCGTGCCCCATTTGACTCGTCTCCTCCTCTTCTGGGGGTCTTAGTGGAGTCGAACGACAGAGGGCGTTGGCGTGGATCTGTGCGCCCCATCGTGACAGCTTCCCCCACCCGGGCCCTCAGCCAGGACTTCTGATGTCAGGTAGTTTGTAGGTAGATCGACAATGCGCACTGCTGGGGCGGGTGTTCAGCAGGACTAGTGCCCCTTACAGCGTTATTGTAGGTCGTAGTGAAACCATTGGGGCCAATTTTCTGTTCTCTGCCTCTAATTCGCTGATGTGATCAGTACCTCGCAGGAGCGCATGGTCATGGCGGGGCCCATGTGCTCAGATCGTCGGGCACTGGGGTAGTAACATCTCCGGTCATCCACCGCCACCGCCGGGGTCCCGGGCTCAATATATTGCTCCTGGGGTTCAGCGGGATAGTTTGCAATCACGGCGCGCTTGGAGCCCCCTAAAGCAATCAGCGATGTCATTAAGGCCCTGTTGGGCCGCGGCGTCAGCGACGTGCCTCAGAGCTCCTCCGCGCAATCCCTGGGCACGCCCCAGTGCCCCCAGCACAGAACGGAGGCGGCCACAGAACGCAGCCGTGCTCCGACTCACCAGCATCAGTTGGACCTCACAAAGGGGAGCCTCATTTGATTGCAGTCAGTGCATACCATGTCGCAGGGCCCAGCTTCAGCGAGCCTCGAGTTTTGCGCTGCCTGCAGACGCGATCGCGGCTCCGCCCTCAGGCTCGCCCGCGGCCCCTGTCACCGCGGGGCCTCCGAGCACCTCGTCGGCCTCAAACGCCGCTGGCAGCGACTCAGCTTCTCTCGGCCCCGGGCAGCCCCCGCTGGTCCCAGCTACTCGCCAGGGGGCTCCGCAGGACACGCTGGCATGTTACAAGGTGTGCGAACGCCACATGGCTTGTGCAGGCCAATAGATTTCAGTGCGTCCTTCAGAGCTTCAGGCTCGAGCGGCCATCTTGGTCCTCGGCCCGGCCATGCCCCGTGAAAATGTATAGTTCAATATCCAAAAACTCACATGACACAACTGGATCCAGTAGAAAGAAACCATTTGTTAATGGTCTATTACATTTCAACAAACCAATGAATGTAAAGAGGACAACGAAACAAGGTTTGAAGTCACTGGATTCAGAGAAATTACAGGTTGTTCTAAATCCTCTTTCTTTCTCTCTGTACATGATGGATATTACCACACCCAGTAAATACCATACCCAGTGGTATCAGTATTTCGTGGTAGGAGTAGTACCAAATTCAAATATATCAGGGGCAGGATCACAAAACATTTCAGATTAGCGGCATTACATTTTTTGGATGATAACTGAGATAGCCCTTGGTGCCAACACCTTTGAGCATCGTGCGAAAGCAGATTTTTATAGTTGGTGATGTGTAATAAAAATGTTTGTACATATTTGTTGTGTTGCAACTTGCTGGGCTTGTGTTCTGCAGTGTTGTTTTTTATGCTGTAGTATTTACTAGACACATTTTTGCATTGTGTTGTCTTGTACTGAGATGTTTTCTGTTTTGTTTTGACAATTTTATTGTGCAGTGCAGTAACATTTTAGTTGTGTTGTTAAGTTGCTTTATGTAATATTGTTGTGTTATGTTCTGGTATTTACGTTAGCGTTGTCAACAAATGTTCCTAGATTTAGCAAAATGAGAACATTATTTTAAAGTTTCATGTTCCGGTGACAACAAACCACCTAGGTGGCAAAATACCGCTCCTCTGCTTCTTCAACTATTTAACACACCAGTCAGCCCAAAACTGCGGCAGAGACCTTTTTCGAAGTAGCCCTTCCAGTATTCACTTTATATGATAGGGTTCCAAGAGTTGTAATTAACTCCCATATACCATTGGTTAGACCAAGCCCTGGACAACATAGGGACATGTAGTAATTAGGTGACTGGTTAATTAAATTCTACACGAACTCATCGGATTTGCAGAGATAATTAGGTGCGCCCTATCCCTAGGTATGTTGCATTTTTACACAAACGAGTTTTCCTTAAAAAGCAACACATGAAACAGAAAAACAAATTCTTCTCGTCTTAATATTTGAGAAAAAAAGACAAAAGCGCTGGAACCATCCGTTGAGAAGAAGGAAAAAGCATCAACTCGTAAAACAGGATTTTTTCTACGTTTTGTGTTGCGAGAATATTTTATCGCGAGCAAAAGTGTTAAAAGTCCCTCATTTTTCCTCACCTCCCTCCTCCTCACCGTTTCGCCACATCGTTAAAAATGTATTGCTCTGGGCTGATGACATCACCTGGAGTGGGACCAGAACTGCATATGCACCAGTGGCTTTCTCTGCATTACACACTCCGTTTCTTTGCCTCCCTTTCAAGTCATCCATTTTTAAACAGGGCTTGCGCTAAATTCAGAGAGAGGCTTTCAGCGGGTGAATCAGGAAAGGTGTCCGCTTTCATCCCCGACGCCGCGCCATGTCTCGGTGCAGGGACCCGCAGCCAGTTAGGGCACTCGAAACCCCCTTGGCAGGCATTCATATCAACTCGTATGGCGAAATAGTTCAAAAGAACCCATTCCCCAGGTTGCACATCAGTAAAGAGGCTGGATATAGACACCATTTTATGCAATTGAATATAGCCACAGTGGCACATAATGCTGTTTGGTCCATTCTGCCAATACTGATGAGCGAGGAAATTGGATTCTAGAGGTCAGGAGGATTTGCTATAACATTGTTGTGGTCTGGGTTTCCCCAGACCATTGCCAGTATAAATCAAGGAAACATAACATTAGCTCAGCAAGACTTTCTGCAGATCAGAAATTTTATGTCAGTACCCCACAAGTGTTGTGCTGAAATATCACAACACACACAAACAGACATCCACATACCCATAAACACACAAACCATCCCTCAAAGGATAAATCTAAGAAATTCCTAAATTAGATTCCCAGTCAGGACCCGAACAATAAAAGCTCAATGAGTGCCCCACTGGATTTTCTTGTATTATTAACAAACACACTTAAGCAAATGTCACCTGATAAATATTTAACCATTGTCTCAATCAATAGATAGGGTCCTAAAGAATGTTCCTGTTGGTATTCCAAGAAATAGGTTTTCAAATGTATTATATAACTGCATGCGCTAGTGTTGCTTCAGTAGGCCTGATTGAAATGGTAAATATGTCAGTGAAATTCCAGAATTTTCTCTGTAAATGAAATTGAAAACATTTCTAAAAATTTACCATTACACATTTTCACATAACTTTATTATTCAAGAATGTGTTTCGCATAAACGATTCTTGGGAGATACCAGCAGGAAATGGGTTCATACAGAAAATAAACATTTCATGCTCAAACCAGTCCCGTAAGACGTTTTTAAGTGAGGTGTGTGCTCTGGTAAAAAAAAAATGACGCGAAATACTGGCACACCACATTTTACTACAAAAGCATAATTTCACTCAATTTTCATGGTGTTTTGCAAATTAAATTTCACGAGGAACAATTGCGCACATTCCCACAATTCTAGGTATTAGTAAGTGTCCCTGCATATATCCCATGATGTGTCCTTCTAATTATCCCAATAAGAACCATGTAAATTATCCTGACCAGTGTCCTTCCCTCTTTCCCAATGAATGCCCTTAATAAAACCATTGTCACTTAATCAATATCCCAATGAATGTCCGAGCTGGTATCTAAATGAATAATTCTATGAGTGCCCTGTTAAATGTTCATCCAAATGTCTTGACCAGTGTCCATTTAACTGTACCAAGAAATATCCCAAGTAGTATACCACCAAATATCCTTCCTTGCCAGTGTCTGAACAAAGTGGTCAGCTAAGATCTCAATGCACTTTATGTCAAATATCTCAACAAATGTTACAAGAGTGTCTCAAAGATCATACCACAGGTCATCCAAAAGAATATTTTGGAAAATGCCCTAAATAATACTCCAGAATGTATCCTCTCAAATATCAAAACGAGGGTACAAAAATCAAGCAAGAATGTTTGCATTTTGCTCTGGGATTCTTTTGGACATAATGGTAAATTTAGTGAGATCTTCACCTCCGCTTCTCTTATCTTTCTGTGTGGAGACCTCCAGCATGGTGGCAGCGATCTCCGCACACTAAGCATATGTTTTAATCTAAAAGGTGAGAGGGACTAGGGAGAATGGTGGGAAAATGGACAATAATTACTTATAAATGGGGACTAGTAAATGAAAATTAAGGAGAGGGTTGGGAGGGACATGTTAATACAAAACGTATCCACACAAAAGAGTAAGACAATTGCAATTTACAAAATACAGCTCTAATGCTGTAAAAACATACTTAACTGTACTCCAGCCTAGGAGTAAGTCAAGCACTAGATATGGCCAACCAATGGTACCGCAACATACTCTCATAAAATCGAATGGAGGCAGTGAATCAAATGAATACCTCATAGAAAATAATATTAAATTAATTCTTAATTTAAATTGGTGAACATGAGTTATGCATACATCACTGATGCCCCCATGTGGGTGAGTGCAAGGCAGATTTTGGCAATGGAATCCTTTATTTCAAAAAGTTTTTCTTGTCTCCAAACAGGTGAAAAGTTAATTGTAGTAAATGTACATTCAATAATTTATAGTAGGTTCCATATTCTCATTTAAGGAGGTGAAGATGTGTACGTCAAAGAAAACAAAGCAAGTCCCTAATCAAATAAACGTAAATGTGTGGATCATGTGTTGGACAACAAACTATGCAGTACGTTCAATGATTGCAGTTGTAATAAATTCAGAGTATAATGAGCATCACATCGATATAGAAGACAAGGAAACAATATGCAAACTAATATGACAGTATCAAAAATGTATTTCAATTAAAACAATATAATCACATGTAGGGTTAAAAACATCTCATGCTCTGAGTACAGTATTATTGGTATACATCACAAGAAAACTACAAAAAACAGTCGACGTAGCGTTTCGGTGAAATGTATCTCTTTCACCTTCTTCAGGACAGAGTTTTCTAAAAACAATCTAGTTAAAATATGGAATAGCAAGGTTTTGCATGTTACTTGCAAGGAGAGGAAGGGAGAATTCTCCTCCGTAGTATTTTTATTAATAATGGATAACCTTTGTATTGGTGAACTACTCCTTTAGAGTTTGCGTTCGTTGGAGCCACCGATGAAAGTTTACTTGAGATGGATTTAAAACATAAGTACCACTTACGATAGCAAGATCTCTGAATTTGAATTTTGGATGACCAAACAAAAACACATTTAAATGCTGGCAACCCCACAAATGCAAAATGTTTCGAAGACATTCATGACATGCTTTTAAAAGTGAACATGTTTTTCTTACCAACATAAGTGAATGCTCAACTAATAAACTGTATAGTGATAATGATTATCGTGAAGAAACCATGGTATTCCCATCAACAATTACTATAAAACAAATAAATGGAAATGAACGAACAAACATACTGTGTCAACAAGTATTGGCAAAGCCAAGAACACAAATTCATTCAGCATTAGCACATTAGAACGCGACACAAGGGACAGAACCAGCAGGAGGGTACAGCAAGGTCTATAATTGTAAAGTAGTTCCTCATGCAGTTTAATGGAAGCGCTCGACTGGCAGAGGAAGTATACCCCAAACAGCCAATAATATAAGGAGAGAGATGAAGACTCTGCTGGGCTCAGCTGTTGCAGGATTGACAAAGTTTCAGGCCAATGACTGAAAAAGGCTGGTTCAGGTAAGCCAAAGTTGGAAAGGGGCGAGCCTAAAGCCCACTCTAAGCATGCTGCTAGCAACAGCTCTGCTTGACAGTTGCAATGTCAAAACCCATATAAAAAAAGTGACAGAGAATTGTATTTGCTGTCTGCACCAACTATCCTTTTGAGGTACATTCTGTGTTGTGGCGGCTCCTAAGTGCGCAATGACTGTTTGGTCGGCCCTCTCGGGCCGCCCAAAACAGTCATGTGCACTTCCCTGTTCTCCATGCAGGTTGCATTACAGCCTGCATGGAGAACATGCCCACCCCTCCAGCCACTTCCGGAGCGCCGTGTCACAGAGCTCAGACCAATCACAACGCTGCATTGCAGCGTTGTAATAGGCTTAGGGGAGGGAGCCTGGCTGCCTGCTTCCTGTTCCTGGAATCGGACGCAGGAGAGCAGGAGCAGAGATGTGGGACCCGGCGGCAAGGTAAGTGTTTTTCGTTTTCACCCGCTCCGCCACCCACGAGCCGTGCTGTCCGCCACTGTGTTGTGGGTTAACTCCAGTAAACCATCATCAAAATATCAAAGGGGTATAACTAATTTTAATAGCACTTTTTTCGCTTTCTTTTCCCCACTGCATTGAGAGACTTGTAGCTGTATATTTCACAGTTGATCTCTTATATCACAATTGAAGGTTTTAATTGCCCAGATCGACATTGTTACTGTTTTAGTCTTTCATGTAGCAATACATTTCCTGCTGTCCCGGTAACGTACTACCCGTGGTGGTGCTAATTTTTGGTCCATGCTAATTTACACAGTGGTTCTCTGTTGTGCCATGCTTCACACTTCGAAGTGGTGCGCTGTGTTGTGCTGTGTTTCATTTGAGGGTCAAAACTCAATGAAGTATGAAAGACCACACATTAGTGCAATTTGTCACAGACCAAAATAGATTGCATCAGCCTGGGCAATTGCAGTAATCACTCCCCAGATCCTCTGTCCCAATTCTTTCTCAATATTTTTGTTGTTGATCTTAAAATATTAACCAAGAAATATCTGTAAATAATGTAATCATAAAATGTGTTTTTTATATACATCTTTTTACTTCACTTCAGCTGATTCCAAGAGCTGTAAATGACAAGTGTTACTCTGACCCAGTTTAATGGTGCTCCAGTTACCCACTTTGGTTGTTTAGAGAAACTAATCAACCAATGCCTCACCGACCACCTCAGCAACCACTAGCTTCCTCTTCCTGACCCCACATAGTCTGGATTAAGGCCCAACCATAGTACAGAAACAACACTCATCGCCATCACAAATGACATCCGCATGATTCTTGACACAGGAGACATGGTAGCCCTCATTCTCTTGCACCTCTCTGCAGCATTTTACTCAGTCTCCCACACCATCCTCTTCAGGCACCTGCACTATATTGGCATCCAATGACCGGCTCTCTGCTGGATCTTCTCCTTCTAAATGGATAGAGCACAAGCTGTCAGCCTGGCACCTTACTCCTCGGGAGCATGCAAATTTATTTGTGTAGTGCCTCAAGGCTTATCACTTAGCCCCACCCTCTTTAATGCAAACATGATCCCTCTGGTCAGCCGCGCACACAACATCAACATATTTTCTTATGCAGATGAAACACAACTCTTACTCTCCCTATCAGATAAGACCCCCACCACAAGAAATAAGTTCACTGCTTGCATGACCGAAGTCGCTGTCTGGATGAAAGCCAACTGCATTAAGCTAAACACTGAGAAGACAGAAGTAGTGATCTTCGGCAACAACACCTGATCATGGGGCTGGCTGAACTTCGGACCCACACCCAGAACACACGCCAGGAACCTCAGAATAATCATCAATAGCAAACTGGACATGACCGCATGTGGCAATGCCCGTCACTTCTTCTTGCTTCCACACACTGAAGACGCTGAAGAAATTCTTCAAATGGCTCCCAAGCAACACTAGAAAAAATTTCACTCAAGCCCTAGTCACCTGCAAGTTTGACCATGGGAACACCCTCTACTCTGAGATCACCAAGCGACTCACTAGATGACTACAAACCATCCAGAACTCGACAGCAACACTCATCCTCAATCTCTCAGACAGAACACACATCACACCACAACTCAGGGAGCTCCATTGGCTCCCAATACACAAACATGCCCACTTCAAGCTCCTTACATTCAAGGTTCTATACAACTCAGGCCCTACCTATCTGAAAAATCGCATCTTATTCCACCAACCACCCAGACCCCTCCACTCCACTGGACTCCTGCTTACACACAACCCACGTATACACAGAACCAGATCAGGAGGATAGGTGTTCTTTTGCATCACTTCGAAGGTGTGAATCAACCTCCCGTTTAACATCAGAGCTTCCTCCTCTCTTCTTGAATTCCGCAAGAAGCTGAAAACCTGGCTTTTCAATTAACCTACCTAACATAGGCAGGGCTAGGCACACACACCTGCTCAGCACCAAGGTACCGTCACAGTTGATAGTATATTTTTCAAATACACACAAATATAGAGGAAGCTGAAAGAATGCAGGAGGAGCTGCTGGCAGTGAGAGGGTGAATGCTGGAGTAAGTTGCCACATTAAGAATGAAGAGCATTTCTTTCTAGAAGAAGGCTAAAGTGATCCCTAGAGAGATCTCTTGTCGGTGGGGCCATAGCTGCAGAAGTGCTATGTTCTCCTACTCAGTATTCCTGGCTCCCCAGAGTGGCTCTGACGTCACCTCGCACTAATGGAAACAGCAGTACCACCCTACATCAAAACAAGCGGTGATGGCCTGCAGTGTGTCTGTGAATGGACGACTGAAAGTGAAGACATGCACTGAGAGTACTAGCAGACTCTCGGGACCAGTAGTTTACTGTGGTAGCAGGGAAGATAATGGAAGGCACGATCATGCACAAAACTTCAATGTAGTCTGAATATGTGGATCTTTTCACAGTGCCATTGGCACACTTGGTAAGTCTGTCACGTGTTGCCCATCAACTCACACCCTGTCTCTTCCTCCTGTGTCAAAGCTGACAGCAAGATGGCGGATAGTCTGTCGGTTTATTCTTCTGCAAAAACTGATTGGCATCCCAAAGTTCTGCCTGTTTACACAGGTGTTGAACGTGACAGATGGCCTGACGTCCTGTTTGTTTATGCATGTCTAAAATCGAACACTTAACTTGATGACATTCTGTTTGTTTATGCATGCCTAACATCTGACACCTAGCTTGAAATACTATTGCAGAATTCATGTGCAAAACGTGACAGTTAGACTTAAGTCCTCTCTGTTTATCCACATGAAAAACGTAACAGGTACCAAGAAGTCCTTTCTGCTTATAATTGTGACCACCCTAAGAATGGAATGGCCGAAAGACCTGTAGGCAGAGGGCAAATATCGCTTCCAATCTTCTAGGGAATCCTGGGTGTCTTTTAGGTCTGACAAAAAAACCTGTTGTTATGTTAATAGACCTAATGTGATCAATTATTCAAAAAGAGTCAAATAAAACAAAGTAAAAAGAGAAAGTTAGATATGTGTCAGCCCTCTCCAGCCACTAAGTTTCATGCGCTTTCATGGTTTGCCATGCCTGATGGACTCTCCAACAAGGCTAAGGCATTTTGTGGATAGTTACATTATTCCATTTGTACTCCTATTACGCTTTGGTCACGGGACATCAAGTAGCCCTTTGTTAGTCTGCATATGCAACTTGTCATGTGTCTTGTAATTGAGATCCATGGTGTTCTCATTGAAATGTATACCTATCTGATAAATTGACATTTTAATTTCTAATTTATGACTTTATTGTTTAGGAAGTGTGTGCTTTTTGAATGCCCATGCCTGTCAGAAAGACACAACGCCAGTCTCTAATCACCATTGTGTGTTCCTTTTTTTTCACCATGATAACATATTGCTGGAGTTAAGGCTTTTACTTCACAAAGTAAAGACATGCACGCTCATAGGGTTTCCTAAAGCAATTAAAATGCTGCCACTTTGAAAAACATTATCTACTTTGAAATAATTTGCTGGGTTTGCCTTTTACGTTTACCACTTAAAACATAAACCTCATCTTCTGGCTACTTTTTTTAACGCTCATCTTTGATGGTGCGGCTTAACACCGCTAATGCAGTCTGCGAAAAAAAGAAGCCCTACACTGACCTTCAATATTGTTGGGAATCAAGAAGTTGTTTCATTTTGGGGTATTCTTTCTAGTGTGCTGGGAGCAACACACACAAAGTCACTCAACTATTACTAAACATTTCTGGCAAAAACAGACCTATTGTACTTGTGAGCGTTTTTTCTCTATTGACAATTTGCATGATACGGAGATAACGAAAGAGCGTTATACCTGGAGCTTAGCAGAGCATCAGTATTCCATTACATCGCAATTAACATAAACCACCAGTCATGATAAAGCTGCTCCACATATTACTTGTGGTAATAGAGCCACCGTGGGGCATAAAATAATTCAGGGAACACTAACACAGGGTATGCATAAAAACAACATTTGAAACAACAAAAAGTAATAAAAAAATATGTTGACCTAGGTTGAATGAAAGCATCTAGAGTAGGCCTGGGCGGAGTTTGCGGAGTTCTACTCCACAGAAGTCCACGAAGTGCCGGAAAAACTCTGCCGCGTTCCGCGGAGTCTATTAAGTTGCGCTGCTCGCACTGATTTTTAGTGCCAGGAGTTTGTCCTGCATTGTAAAATCAGCGCAAACGGCACTACAGGTCACGCCAGAGGGCGCTGCTGCTTTCTGCCGCTCTAGTAGATATTCTACTCAAGCGGCAGCTTCCTGAACGCGAACGGCAAATTTCTCAACGTGAGTGGTCGCGACCTGCCATGACACCCCGCGTTGAGAAATAACGGCGGGAGGTCTAGCGCGCATGCCTAGCTGCTCCAGAGAAAAAAACTCAGCTCCGCCCACCCCTAATCGACAGCACGCAATGAGCCCCGGATGGGGGAATCAGAGAATACAATGGGGAGAGCATGGGGTTCAGATCAGACAAGAAAACTCAATCGAATAATTGGAGCGCTTTAAGTCTAGGAGTTGTGAAACATGGGTGTTCCAGGCAAGAGAAATAGTGTATGAGAGGTTGCCAAGCATGGGCAAACTTACCCTCCATGCCAGCTATTTTACGAGAGGGAAGTGATGTAGCTAGGACTTGCCACATTCATGTGTACCATCGAGTTACTGGAGGGGAAACAGACTTTTTGCAGTGTAGGACTACTAATTGTTTGGCAGCACCCAATATGTGACTAATTAAATGCCATTCACCATGTGTCATGGCGAATAGCACTCGTTACAACGCATGCATTTTCTTTGCATGCCATTACAACGCAAGTCGTTACAACGACCCGTTGTTACATCGCATGCCATTACAACACAAGTCGTTACAACGACTTGCTGTAGGGGGGGGCTGGAGTTTGGAATAGTATAATTTACTATTCCAGCTCCAGTGTGTGCAACAGTAGGGAAGGTGTTGGATTGAAAATCCAACAAATCCAACACCTTCCGCCCCCTACAGCAAGTCGTTGTAACAACTTGCGTTGTAATGGCATGCGATGTAACAACGCATCGTTGTAACGACTTGCGTTGTAATGGCATGCGATGTATCGCATGCGTTGTAAACGATGTTTCCCGTCATGGCTTGCATGTGTGAGGGCCGGATATCAAGGATTACCACTGAATAAGAGTCTGGGAGCGGAAAGCCCAAGATACCTCTAATATGGCTAAGAATTTCTTTCCAGAAGGTTACAATGACTGAACAGGACGCACTATATGTGTAGGAAATCTCCCCGTGCCGAGGTGCAACGCTAACAGAGGGGCGAAGATGTGGGGAAGATAGAGTGTAGGCGTTTTGGTGTTAGCTACCAGCATGTAATTACTTTATACACCGTCCTACATTGTGCTATGCTTTTATGGGAATGTGTTCTGTAATCTCCGCATGCCATTATGTTTGATAGTGGTGCGGGTGGGGTGGACTGTTGGAATACGTGTTAAGTACGTACGATAAGAGCCTCAGTCCTGTCAAAAGACCGAACCAAGGTCTCAAAATCAGTAAGCCGGCGATTCGTTCCCTGGGCGTTGGGGGGAGAAAGAGCCCAGTCACTCAGTTGAAAATATTGAAGCCTAGTAGATTCAGGGATGCATAACTCTTGTCGACATTAGTCGAAGGTTTTAATGGATTGTCCTCGGACAGATCCCTGGGAGTGCGGTAATCTCTCAATCCAGTGATAGAAGGACTGCAGGTGTTGGGCTGTTGGGAAATCAGGATTGTAGGTTAAAAGAGTATTGAGCATGGGAAAGGTGGTGAGGCCTCGTTTCAGAGCCACTTTATCCCATATCTCCAGGACCGTGTTTGTAGGGATGGTGATGTAGGCCTCCACAGTCTCCTGTGTTTGGAGAGCCAGGCCAAAACCCAGAGAGGTCGACAGGTCACAACAGGTCCATGTGGAACCAGTGCTTGTCACTTTTCCGAACAACCCACTCTGAGATATAGCGTCATTGAGCTGCCCGAAAATACTCAAGTAGGTTTGGACACGCCAACTCACCCCAGTCTAGAGGTAGCATCAGTATCGTGTTTGAAAAGCTTGAATGTTTCCCACCCCACATTAAGGAGCGTATGTCACGCTGAAGGCGCATTATGTCATCGTGTGGGATGGGAGCAGGTAAGGTTTGGAAGAGGTAGAGGATTTTTGGCAGGAGAGACATTTCACTACATTTAAACAACCCAGCCATGAAACCTGTAGGGGTTTCCAACGGCAAAGTTCTTCCAAAACAGATTTCCGGTATTCCGGCCAATTGGCCATTGTCCATGTAGCTAAATTTGGTGTGAGGTTAAGGCCTAAGTATTTAATGGAGCACTGGGTCCATAGGAAGGGAGTGAGGGACTGCAGTGCAGGGAGATCAGTGTATGGTTAAATTTAACACTTGGGATTTAGACATGTTGATTTTGAAGCCTTAGACTTTTTCAAAAGCAAGTAAAGTCTGCACTAGCCCCGGGAGAGATATTTCGGTGTGAGCAAGAGTCAATAACAGGTCGTCAGTGAACAAAGCAATTTTATGGGTTCATTCCCCAAAGGGAATGCCCACTATATCATCTGTTTGCCGGATGGTAACTGCCAAAGGCTCTACTGCCAAAGCAAACAGAAGAGGCGAGAGAGGGCAGCCTTGCCTGGTGCCTCTTCCCAAGTAGATAGTTTGGGAAAAGCATCCATTAACTCGGATCCTAGCAGTGGGAGAGGCATAAGATGCCATTATCCTGGTAATAATCATGGGGCCTAAACCAATCTTGTGGAGTACTGCTTTTAAAAGGGCCAGCTTACCCTATCAAAGGCCTTCTCCGCATCAAGCGAGAGAAGGCAAGATGGGATAGCTTGGTGTGCAATTTCTCCACTAGATGAGCACAATGGCAAATATTGTCCTCCCCCTGTCTGTTGTGTATGAAGCCAACTTGGTCCTGGTCTATAAGAACCAGAAGATAGAGCTCTAGCATGTTTGCTAGAATTTTAGTGTAAAGTTTTGCGTCCGTATTTAAAAGTGCAATGGGACGATAAGAGGCACAGAGGGAAGGGTCTTTTACTGGATTCAGAATTAATGATTAATGTAATCCCTGCCTCCGGCATGGTGGAGGCTAGTCCTGAATCAGCCTGTGGGGCGTCATCACCTCTATAGAGGGCGTAATTGAAGTCCTGTAACGCCTGTTGTTTAGCCACCACAGAGGTAGCCCAAGTGCCTGTCCCAGTCTGGATCTTGAAAATATAAGTGTGGGTGCATTGTTGCAGGCGTTTTTGCACCAAGAGGGCTCCCACCTTGTTACCACACTCATAATATTTTTGTTTAAGTCCAAGCAAAGTCTGATCCTCCTTGTTAGTATGATGCGCCCGCAGTTGATCCCTCAGCAAAGCCAGGCACTGTTTATTGTGATGAGAAGGGCGGAATGATCAAAATGTTCGAGGTCCTTAATATCAGTTGATAGGCCCGTCTCAACCAGCTTAGCTTCCTGTGTCAGGGCAATAAATATAGTAGTGATGGTGCCTCTAATGGTATCTTTAAACCCGTCCCAAAGTGTATGGTCCAGGATGTCATGATGCGTGTTGGGCTCGAAGTAGTTCATTATCTCCTTCCAGATGTCCTCAACATCTACAGGGTCGCGTAAGATCTGCGGGTGAAGGTGCCGACGCAGGCAGGGCCGGGTCCCCCCGCCAATCGGGGCCAGGTGAGTTCTAAGTGTCCATGAGATGTCAGATAGGAGTGTGGTGTCAAGGTCTTGCAGTAAAGAATGATTGAGAAAGTAATAGTCTATATGAGATTATGATTGGTGAACATGGGAAAAGAAGGAGAAATCCTGGGCGTCTGGGTGCTGATGTGGCCATGCGTCCACCAAGCCCATGTCTGTAAGATCATGTTTGAGGGCTGCAGACATTGCACAAGTTCCCTGGAAGGGAGCCATGCTATGGTCACACGCAGGGTCCCAAACCAGGTTGAAGTCCCCTCCAACCACCACATCCCCCATCATGTAACAGGGGAATTTTGAGAAGGCTTCTGAGCTAGGCATCCTGGACATGGTTGTGGGCGTATATGTTTAAAAGGGTAAGGGGTTGTGAGCCACATTGCACAGTTGAGGACGCGCTTACCTGTTAGCAGATACTGCCGTGAGGGGAACGGCTTTCCTTCAGTCTTCCCTCAGCCCTCCTTCTCCTCTTGCCAGCCGTGAGGGGAACGGCTCATCGGCGCTAAGGTCCTGCCGTGAGGGGAACGGCATTGGACACAAGGGACTACACTTCCCAGCAGGCGCAGGCAGATGCCTGCTGACATCGTCATTTCAACGCCAGGAGGCGCGATAAGTTGCATCCCGGCCTCCCGCAGCGCGGGACGCGCTTACCTGTTAGCAGATACTGCCGTGAGGGGAACGGCTTTCCTTCAGTCTTCCCTCAGCACTCCTTCTCCTCTTGCCAGCCGTGAGGGGAACGGCTCATCGGCGCTAAGGTCCTGCCGTGAGGGGAACGGCATTGGACACAAGGGACTACACTTCCCAGCAGGCGCAGGCAGACGCCTGCTGACATCGTCATTTCGGCACCAGGAGGCGCGATAAGTTGCGTCCCGGCCTCCCGCAGCGCGGGCAGCGCCCGTGCGATGCCCGGGCCAAGGGCGGGCCCGTCAGGCTGGGCCATTCCTCTTTCGCTGGTGGCATTGAACCAGGTGAGCATTGCCCTTTGAACATTTGTATTCCAGCTGCTCAACAAACCTCTATCATGGGGAAGAGAACAGATATAATACCGCCCCGCCCAGTCATTACAAGTATAGATAGTATGCTGGAAAGGCCGGTGAATATAGTCTTTAATGAAATTGATTTAACGGAGAGGAGACTGTCCCTTGGTATTGAGGCATTGCATGATGGTCCTATGTTAGGGACCGATTTGGTTGATACAGCTGGCTCTCTTCTGCTTTATAGCGCTCGGAATGCTCATCGGACGAACTTATCGACTCCCAGCCCAGGTCCCATGCCTGGACATGAAGCTATTTTGACTCAGAGCCCGAAGGCCATTAGCACTGCATTTGACCAGGATCCCCCCACGGCTAGTGCTATAGTGTGTGCGGGTGCAAAGAGGAAAAGGAAAACAGTAAAGCCTGCCCCTTTGAAGAGAAAACAACCGCCTCGTACTGGCTCTACTCGTTCTGTTATGAGTACTTGGTTACACACACCTTTACAGACTCAGGCTCAGGCCCAGAATCCTGAACTTGTTGACTCTTCACACCATGGAGAATTAAGGAACTCTGTTAGCACTCAGACGGGCACCATACTGCCCTCTCTTTCGTATAACAGCTTGGGTGAGACCTTTATTGACACCGTTGTCAATAGTATCTTTGGGCGTATTAAAGACCTGATTGACTCTAACTTTTGTGCTTTGTGGAAACGGCTTGATAGGCTGGACACTTTGTCAAATAAATTATGCTCCCAACTTAAGAATGTTAAACCTGCATCAGTAGAGGGGGTGGAATCAAGTTTGACATTAGTTGACATTGCCCCCCAACTACATGTTCCCGCCCCACCAGTCCCACTGTTACCACCACTTGGGACGTGTTCTACATGTGAGAAGGTAAAAGAATGCCTCATAGCAAAGGCTACTCCCACTTCAGGGAATATACCTAATATTGTAGGGTTAAACACTTTGCCAGTTACAACTTTATATACACGGTTAGATTCTAGCAGCACGACGCGTGCTAATACAGAGAGACCTAACCCAAGGGATCTCAATACATGTGGGGGGCTCCAACCCAAGCAAACACTATAAATACCCAAGCCAGTAAAGATATACTGAACCTCCCACCTGCATCCTGCCCATTTGTCTGTGTACTTGCAGGCGTACCTGCTCTTAAGAAAAATCAAACTGAGACATGGTACCAACTCCGCAATAAATGCGTTGATTGGTTATCCAAACATAAGGGATACAAGGTGGCCGATGCAAATAATATTATTATGGTTCGAAGGATAAGCTGGGTCGGGTCCTCTGCTAAAAATATCGAGGGGGACTGTATTGTTGTTAACTTTCGAAACCCTGCAATGGTGAAATCCCTACTAAAGGTACAGGAAGATACATGTATGGGGCCCAGTAATATTTTTCTGCTGCCATTGGGATATTTTTACAAACCAATTTTTAGCTCACAAATGAATGATGGTGCATCTCTATTGAGGCATAACAGGTTCCTGCCCTTGTCCTCTTTAGACACTCAAGATTGAGTTGCACCCGCCCAGTCACTGAAAGGAGTTAATAGTTTACCTGATGTATGCCCACTGGAAGGACGTCCAAATCCAACCAGGACCGGCATCAACCATAAACTGAGTATACTTAGTTGGAACGTTGCCGGCCTGGCATCTAAAATGAATTTACCAGACTGGATTGAAATAGTCGAAAATCAGGACATTATAATGATGCAGGAAGCTTGGGCCACTCAGGATTTTTATTTAGAAGGGTTTCAATGTTTTAATATTGTTGTGCCGGTTCCCAAAGCAGGGCGACCATCTGGCGGGCTTTCGATTTGGGTGAACATTTTAACGGGAGGTACTGTAAATGTTTTACATACAAGAAATGATAATATACAGGCTCTGATCTATACAAGGGGCATTTCTATATGTTTAATTAACTTTTATAACAATGATTTTTATTCTGTGCCAAATATCAATTTTAATAATTTGTTCAATTTTATTTTAACTCTACAAAACCTCAAGGCTTTTACTAACGTCGTCGGCATTTGTGTGGGGGAGACTTTAATGCTAGGATTCCAACGAGTAATAATTTACCAATATTTCCGACTACTAGTTTGTCTCGGTGCACTAGGGGTATAGAATTATTAGACCATCTATGCAACCATAACCTAATTAATACTATGGATATCGCTGCCATCCCCGATAAAGATAATCGTATCGAACCGACATATAGAGGCAGGGGTTGTGCTTCCACTATTGATTACGTTTTTATTTCCTCCATTTTAGAAGATAGTTTGTTAAGTGCAGAGGTTATACCGACCCACCATGGCTATCATAATCCTATTAAAATATTATTGAAAATCGCCCCTAAGCCTGCAAACAACAAGGAGTGTGGCGCCAGGAATTTGTCATCCTCCACAGATAACCTGAGATTAGTCTGGCGAGGAATTGATAATAACAAGTTATTTATCAATATGTTAACAGCTCTCTCGCCACTTGTCGATATCTGCTTGTCATTTAAAGATCATAATCCCGATGTAATTGGTGCTTTCACCCAATTGTGTGAGGGCACCAAACGGTTGTTGTCAAGGCCTATTACGAAACTTCGACCGGGACCGAGATGGTTTAATAGAGATTGCTCACTAGCCAATAGAAAGCTTCGCAAGGCACTGTCAATGACCCCCAGAGATCGGGCACTCGTTAAATCCCTGAGGCACCGTTACAAGACAGTAACCACACGAAGGAAAGATGAAATCCTAAAAAATCATTGGGATAGTTTAGCGTGTAGTGCATCTTCAAAAAAGGGAAACGGCTTCTGGGCGGCAGTTAAAAACATTAGGACATTAGGACATCCTCTGACTGCCATCAGCTGTAATATAACTAGCGACTTATGGGTGGCTCATTTTTCCAAAATCTATTCGGCCCCAATTGGAATAGAGGACTCATATGAATATCACGCGCCTACCCCAATAGATATAACTTTGCTAGAAGTGGAGGATGCAATCCAACAAAGTTTGGGTAATAAAGCGCCGGGCCCTGATGGGTTGCCCATCGATCTTATTAAAAATAAACCAGATTTTTGGGCACCCCTCCTATTAAATGTTTTTAATAATTTAACCTATGATACAATTCCGAGTACGTAGTCCATGAGCATCATTGTACCGATTTTTAAAAAGGGCGATCGTTCTAACCCAAGTTGCTATAGACCTATCTCCCTCATCGACAATACCCTGAAAATCCTGGGAAGGATTCTCTATAACAAGATAAGGTCATGGGCTGAGGGTGATAATATTTTAAGGCCGTGCCAACTGGGGTTTAGAAGTAAAGTAGGCACAGTGGAACAGTGCCTGAATTTAAATCTGATTATTGGCAAGTACACTGTTGCAAAAAAATCTCCTATATATCTCGCCTTCATGGACCTTACCTCTGCGTTTGACCTTGTCAATAGGTCACGCTTATGGTCCATTCTTTTAAAACAAGGCCTGGATGAAGTTTTAGTTCACTTTTAGCATATTTGCACAGAGATCTGCACGCCCGGGTGAGGATTATCCAGGATGGGGATGTATCAAGTGACATTAAAATTGATAGAGGTGTCAGACAGGGGTGCGTTCTGGCACCTCTTCTTTTATCCTATATGTTAATGATTTGCATGATTCACTAGTAAAGCTTACCCACGATGTCCCGAGAATAAATGGTAATACACTCCCCGCCCTATTGTATGCTGATGATGCGGTTTTAATGGCACGCACCCCAAATGCCCTACGCATTTTAGTATGAGGATTTGTAGATTTTATGGCTGTTTTAGATTTAAGGACTAATTTTAAAAATTCGTTTTTAATGGCTTGTGGTCCGATAAAGCATCCTATTAATAAAATTATTGTTAACTCGGACAGTTTACAAAGCACTTGCACTTTTTCTTACCTTGGGTTAGTTTACGCCACAAATGGCTCTTGGTCTGATCACGTGGCACACAGCAGAAGTAAGCTGTCACGAAGTATTAATACACTTCTGGGATTACCCCAACCCAAAAGGTCTGAAGTCGTTTTAGCTCTTAAGAAAATTTTTAAATTACAGTGTGCTCCCACCGCAACCTACGGAGCAGAAATATGGGGCTTCACCAAATGCAGTAGTATTCAATGTGAAGAAAACAGACTATGTAGGAAACTTTTGGGAGCACCGATTTCTTCCTCTGTATATGTGTGCCACAAAGAACTGAAACTGCCCTATATTGAAGACTATATTAGGGCCCGCCCGGCATTGTTCTGGGTTGCAATTTGGAATAACACTGCGGCAACTCTCACCAGAGACATAATAACTGACTGCCTTAGATGTGAGAGGGGTGGGGATATACCATGGCTTGCCGCTGTAAAAGAGAGCCTAAAGAGCGTAAACCACCTGCGCATCTTTTTAAATCCAACTCAATCCGAGTTAACTAACAAAAAAGTGATACAAGAGGCATTGTATAAAAAGTATAGCGATGAAAGGTACTGGAGAGAGATCAAGAAAACCTCAATTGTAAGGTATATGTCCATAGAGGACTGCTCTCATTTGCCTGCCAGATACCTTTTAAAACCTATAGGACACTGGGAAAGAGGGTTGCTATTTCGCTTACGGGCAGGTGCTATGAAATATTTATTATGCTTCCCTTTGGGCTATAATTCCGATCTTGACGCATTGCCCTGCCCTTGCAACGCACACAGTAACCAAACAATGTTGCACTTTTTATTCTCTTGTAGTTTTTATTCCAAATTCACAAAAGGATTTTTGATACCTTTTTTTTAAAAACGTGCTATTTTTGACTTCAGGATAGCCTACACGGTAGTGCTTAAACTGGCGGAAGATGAATTAATTCTCCGCGTTGGATCATTCCTGGAGTCAGCTGTACGGTCACGTAGAACCATGTGTGTCCAATGAAGGCCGTTAGAACTGTATATTATTGTAATGTTATTAAAATCACCCTATCGAATGTTAATATATGACATATCCCGCTAACTATGGTCTATTTTAGTCACTGTTATAAATGTACTGTACCTTTTGCTGTGAATACATTACTATGTATGAATTGTTTTTATTGTGCTTTTATGGATATTCCATATTCGAATAAAGATATTTTGATTTGATTTGATTTGAAAGTAATAGTCTATATGAGATTATGATTGGTGAACATGGGAAAAGAAGGAGAAATCCTGGGCGTCTGGGTGCTGATGTGGCCATGCGTCCACCAAGCCCAGGTCTGTAAGATCATGTTTGAGGGCTGCAGACATTGCACAAGTTCCCTGGAAGGGAGCCATGCTATGGTCACACGCAGGGTCCCAAACCAGGTTGAAGTCCCCTCCAACCACCACATCCCCCATCATGTAACAGGGGAATTTTGAGAAGGCTTCTGAGCTAGGCATCCTGGACATGGTTGTGGGCGTATATGTTTAAAAGGGTAAGGGGTTGTGAGCCACATTGCACAGCTGATTTAAAAAAAATGACCACTCCCATCCCAGGCTACCCGCAGGACCTTGGAGCAAATGGTGGCCTTCCAGAGAATCGCAACCCCAGCAGTCTTAGTGGAAGTGTAAGCCCAAAGACGAATGGGATATGTAGGATGAGCCATGCGGGGAGTGTCTTGCCGTAGGAGGTGGGTTTCTTGCAACAACAAAAAAAAAAGACATTGGGGTCCTGTTGGAGGAGATACCGCCACACCTGTCTTCTCTTGTTTGGCACATTGAGACCCCGCACACTGAGTGTAAGAAATTTAACACCTGGTACAGTAGTCATGAGGGATGGTTATCGAGGATGCCCACGTGGTGGATGCAAGGAGTGATATGGGGTAGCCCAGAGGAAGTAAGAATAAAAGTGGGCAGGGAAAGGCAGCTAGCAGACACATAGCAGCCAAGTGTCATCGTGGGGAGCAACAGGCAATCGGGCACGAAAGATGGGTCAATAGAAATCTTCCACACCAGGAAAGTGGGCACATGGTGAGGGCTGTATATGGAGTATGGAGGGAGGGATATGGGTGATCCCCTGGGATGCCGGACAACCTAGAGAAGGAAAAATTCACATTGACATGCACAACAAACCGAGGCCAACAGGGCCAAAACAGTTGACCCATGACTTCCCAGGGCCAGCACGTGAATACGCCAGCCATACAGGAAAAGTCATTCCCCTAAGGTCTGCGTCAGGGGGGCTGCGAGGTGATAACCGGAGACCCACGGCCGCTCTGACCCCCACGGCCAACGACCTCCAAGGCTTAGTCTCACAGGCAGGAGCAGTGGTCATGGGGAGGGTATGGAGAGAGTGATGTGGAACTGGCAGGCTTGTGGACATCGTGACAGGAAAGGAACAATCTTCAGGCTTGCCACATGCCTCCTGGAAGCAGCATGAATACAGTCTGGCAGAAAAGCTCCCAAAGGGCAAGAAACTGTCCGACAGGAGGATTCAAGAGACCAGCAGATGCCCTCTGAGGAGAAAATTGTTGGGGGCCCCTGTGTCCTAAACCAATCCCAGTGTCGAGGAGGGAGGAGTGAAGGATATCTCGAAATTGAGGAGGTGCTGAATAATGTCTTTGATGGGTTCATGGGCCAAGAGTTCCTAGTTGCGATTAGAAGTGTTCTTTGAGGCCACTGTAGCCCACGTAGGGCCCAGAGGCTTGTGAGTTGGGGAGATATGTGGGGACAGGCTGCCCCCCCAGACAGTAGTTGAATGTTCAGAAGGCACAGGGACTCTTTCAGCGACCGAATGGTCCTACATTTGCCATCCCACTCAAAGATGTTGACAAATGGATGTCCCCACTGATAGCAAATGTTGAGGTCTCAAAGTTTGTTAGTGACTGGCCTGAAGTCTCTGCAGCCTCATAAGGTAGTGGGTGCAAGATCTTGAAACAACTGGATGGTGTAGGCCTTGTACACTAGATCTGTCTTCTTCCGGGATGCCTGTAGGATTGTCTCTTTTTCAGTGAAAAAGTGCACCTGTATAAGGATGTCCAGAGGGAAGTCTGGGAGACCCAGGACCACCGCTACTTGATGTACTCTGTCCAGCATTGTGGGGGAGGCAACCAGATACCCATGGATGGCATGAAGTAGGTCATCCGTGAAAGTAAGCCTGGATGGTGAACTCCGCTCCGTTCACTGATTTTTTGGCATGTCGTTCTCTGCGGAGCTCGCGGAGTTCTGAAAAACTAGTTTTTTCCAGCTTGCGCTTGCCAACGGTAAGTTGGAGAGCAAGGAAAATCCAACGCTAGACTGCTTCCCAGCGAGATTCCTCATTGCGGGCGGCACTGGATGGTTGCTACAGCTCGCATTGAGAAACCTTCCGTTCGTGTTGAGGAAGCTGCCGCTCAAGTAGAACTTCTGCTAGAGCGGCAGAAAAAAGCTGCACCCTCTTGCACTGTGCGATTCACGCTGATTTTACGGTGCGGGACAAACACTCAGGGCTAAAAATCTGTGTGAATAGCACAAGGTAACACACTCTGCCGCTCGTGGAACTTCGTGTAGCTTGGCTGAGTTTTTTGTCACTTTGCGAGCTTCGCCCAGGCCTACGAAAGCCATGATGTCAGTACCCTCCATGCCTCTCGGAATACCTCTTAAGCGGATGTTATTTTTCCGATTCTCGAGATCTTCATGCTTCATTTGAAGATCAATTTGCTGATCTTCAAGGACCAACATCTGTCTTAGGGTTTCTGCACATACAGAGCTATGCACAGGATAATAGGACCTCGGAATATAGTGGTGAGCCAACCATAAACCTTAGCACCCAAAACCCCAACCCGACTAGCCTTAGCGTCCCATTAGCACCAATGTACCAATGCTTAGACAACCCAGAACACGGTATCTCTCTCTCAGGACTCGCAGAGGCAAGAACACTCTTTCGTCACATTCGTACCTGTCCACAACATGCGTATGAAGAGACACTGTATAGGTTAAAATGTTTATTTCAACTTACGTGCTCTAAGGTACAGTACACGTGTCAGTACTAGTAGCATAATACATAAGAACAATATAATCAGCATAGTTACTACTCCATAGAATACGAACGGGGAAAGCATCTCATAAAGCAGTGGATATATGTCTAAATAACATTACCACCCTCCCCGTGCTGGAAACCAGTTTATTATAATAATAGAAGACCTTTGGGCTTTGACTAGCAAACCCCATACCTCAGTCTCTTGATGCAAAACTACATCAGCAAACAATCACAGCTCTTCTCACTGGAAAGGTCGTCTCCAAGTGCTATCTTAGAGCAAGCGAGCGCATTATTAAAAGCCCACTAATTTCTCAATGGCAGCTGTACAAGTGTTATGTCTAGGTGTGAGGGACGGGCCAAATCAGTAGAAACCAGGGAGTTGTTATTCGACCTTGTAACTGTTGTTCAGACTGAGCCCAAAAGGGAACAGGAGAAAAGGTGAATAACAGAATATGCAGCCAGTTGTATAATTACTTGGCAATAACAGAGGGCGACAGAACAACATCCAATAGTAACGTGCGCAAGAGTCATCATGGCAGCCAGGCGTGGTAACGTAGCCAGACCTGCCAGGAGGCCATGAGCCACAAGACACCCTCCCTGGTCAGTCCAGCGGCCACGGCGAAAACGAAGACAGAGTTCCAAATACCTGAGCAGAATAGAGGCGGTCTACTAACAACTAACGGCAAGTTAATCAATCTAAAAATGTGAAAGAGCAGAAAAATGCTATACCGTCCAGAAGGACATCATTGGAATCGTCAAAAACGTAGACGCCATCCAGTCCAATAGGTCAAAGCTGCAGGAATGGTCTTCAGAGTATGGAGTATCCAAAAGCAATGCGGGACAGCTTGCGTGATATTCAATATAACTTTGTTGTAGGAGATTCTGAGCAGCCGCCCAGATATCCCATTGTGCCAAAATCCCCAGTGCAGCCGCACGCATCATAAAGCCAGCAGCGGAACAGTCCCGTTCATGGGCCTCTAAGGGACCCACCAACCGAACAAAATCCGGGACCGACAATGACGAATTGGAGAGGCAATAATCCATGGTCCATGTAAACGGACAGCGGATGCAAGACATCACAGGTTGCACGCAAGTGAAATACGCAAAGCGAAAGGAAAGGGTGTAGGACACACTGATAGTCGCCAAGGGCAGAACATCGAAGCCAACCAGGAGTCGCTCACGGAGCAGCTGGAGGCGTTCGGGATCGAGAAGGGCCCATTGGAGTGCAGCCATTGCGCAGAAAACAGACCAACAGCAAGACACCAGCCGCCAAAGCGAGGATTAATGGAAATCCACCAAAGACGCTAGAAAAAATGGAATGAATGAATGCCGGTATCACACCGAAAATAGTTTGAAAGGTGGTCACAAGGCCAGACCCAACAACCTTAAAAAGTGCACCAGACCCTCAGTGTTTGATGCGTTAAAAATACGATGAATTAACTCCCCAAAATGCTGGGGGAGGTCAGTGTTCAAAAGGGCCTGTATTTCACTGTGGGTGCTCGCCACCTGGAGAATGAATGTCTCCCGGGCGGATGTGAGCATAACCTCCTCATTCAATAATAGGGCCTTTATTCTGCTCAACTTATTGAAATCTGCCTCCATGGTAGGAATGGAAGGCCAAATAGAGCTATCAACGATGTCGTGAGGGGGAGGAAAAAGCACATTCTTGCAGCAGACAACTCTGTGCGAGACTGTAACAATATACTGGAATGCCGGCCTGCAGGCCACAACAATTTTCGTTATTTAAAAGCAAATAGCTACCGTTGGTAAGCAAAGTAAAAGTAGGAGAAATAGCAGGAGCAGGAATACCCTTCAGGACACATGCAAGATTCGGAACTGAAACGCTACAAGCCCCGTGCAATTTAATATGTTTACAAATAAGCGAATGACCCACAGTTGAATCACAAGACTCCCCGTGAGAAATACTTCCTTGCCATCTCTGAGGCATTTATACATGAAAGGCAAGGACCAAAGTTCATGCAGGAAAGCACCACCCAGAGGCTGGAAACGGCCCACAGGATAGTGCTTCATGCACGAACTGAACTCAAATAGGGAAAAAGGTAAAGCTATAACCCCATGAACTAGCCACACCGCAGAATCGAGTTCTGCTACAGAGAACGGTAAAGGATCCACTTTTTCAATATGTAACAAGGTGTAGGATGCATCTTTCATGGACATGAACTGCTGTTTGTCAGTCAAATTAAAAGGCACAAAGAGGGCAGTGGTGTTTAACAAATTCCAAGGAACTTTACCCAACTTAAGAGTTTGCAAAGTCCATGCAAACTGCATCACTGAGCGCAACTGATTCTGACCATGATACAACATAGAGACATCATCTTGCACAATATCAACAACAGAGGATACAATATTGTCCAATGTGTAAATGCGGGAAGACAGGGTATTTATACTATTGTCAACAACAGCAAGCACCTTTTCCAAATTTGCTTGGTCTATTTCTCTAAGACGGGAAGCAGCTTCCATTTGTGACAGCTTCCAGAGCTCATTATACGCTTCATAAATGAATCTCTTCGGTCGGGGACCACGAGGTCCCAAGATAAAGTCAGATAGGTCAATAGTGCCTGATAGGAGGGATAAATGGTTCTTAACAGAGTCTAAGGACGAATGTTGTAACCATTGTTTACATAATTTACCAACTGTTAGAAATGGGATCTCTAGTTGGCAAGGGCTTGCACCTTTGTCCAAGTAGGGACCCTTCTTCCTAGTCAGGGTAAGGGTTGTTACACTCGTGAAGTAACCCCTGCTCACCCTCGTGGTAGCTTGGCACGAGCAGTCAGGCTTAATTCAGAGGCAGTGTGTAAAGCATTTGCACATAACCAACAGTAATACAGTGTAAGCACTACAAACGGACACCACACCAGTTTAGAAAAATAACCAATATTTTATATACTCAAGACAAGACCAATTACGACAAAAATCCACAATACTGTACTTTACTGAATGAATACTTGATACGTTAACTTCTTCTTTGCAGGAATAGCACAAAAGCAAAGTTCGTACGAGTCGGTAGCTCTGTCCGAGCCTACCGTGATGCTGAAAACCACAGAGTCTAACAGTTCCAGCCGACCGCGTCGATACGGGCCAGCAGAGTCGTGAACAGGCTCGGTCACAGTACCTTTTCTCGTTGTGGCTGGTACGGAGTGTACGAGCCGGTCGGCGTTCGTCGCGGTTGCGGTGCAAGACGGAGCGATGCAAGGTGCGGTGTCCCTCGATGCGGTGCAGGCAGCGGCTCGATGAGCGTCGGGCAGACGGAGTCGGTGAGTCCAAGGCGTGCGATGCAGGGCGAGACGATGCTCGATGCGGTGCTGACAGGTTGCGATGCAGCGACCTAGCCGGAGTGCGGGAGCTGGCGTCGGACAGCGGTGCGAGTCGGAGCGGTGCGTCGCAGACGTGCGAGCGGTGCCCCAAATGCGGTGCGGTCCCAACTCTTGAGCCAGTTGCAGCGACAGTGTCGGTCTGGTCCGGCTGGCCCAGTGAAGCGATGCGATGCGAACTGCGGTGCCCACAGGTCACGGTGCAAGCAGCGGCTCGATGTTGGCGGCGTCGGACGTCGCCCACGGTGAGACCAGGGTTGCGATGCGAAGCGGGGCGATGCGGTCTGCGGTGCAAACAGGTCACCGGCCAGGGATGGATTCGGTTGACGGAGTCGGTTGCAGGTCCCTTCCTCTGTGGCAACTGAAACAGCGTTCCAGCAGCGGTACCCAGAGGCTTGTGAAGTCTTTGTAGTCCCTGAGACTTCTTAACAGGAGGCCAGCTCGGTTTCAGGCCCTTGGAGATACTCAGCACAAGTTTGTAGAAAGTTCAGTCCAGTCCTTTCACTGCCCAAGGCAGAAGCAGCAGCTGCAGGCCACCCCAACAAAGCAACAACACAGCAAAGGGGCAGTACTCCTCCTGGCAGCTCTTCCAGCTCTTCGTCTTGGCAGGTTCCTTGATTCCAGCGAGATCTAAATTCATGGGGTCAGGGCCCTAATATTTATATCCCAAATTCCTTTGTTCTCTGAAGGCAGAGAGGCCTTTGCCTAGTCCAAACCAGTTCTGGAGCACTTTGTTGACAAGTCTCCGTCCCTTCTTTCAGTGAGTGGGCCAGGGACATCAGACGCACCACAGGAGGTGGAGCCAGCATTGTGGAGGGAAGGCACTGTCCTATTCAGGGCCCAGGTGCGACCCCTCCCACCCATCTACATGTAGATCTTGCTATTCAGCCCTGTGCTGACTCACCCTGTCTCCTGGTATCCCCCAGCCCCTGTCACTCACATTCCAGACACGGAATACACAACCTCGCAGAGGCAGGCTTGGATGGTTAGACAAGAAAACACCCACTTTCTAAAAGTGGTATTTTCAAACACAGAATGTTAAAACCGACTTCACTAAAAGCTGCATTTTATCATTCTGAGTCCAGGCATACTAAACTCGAATTTCTACCATGTTCCCGGGTCAGTTAGGATTATAAGCTGTAATAATCAAAACTGCCCGTTCTGGCCTAGGGGGAACAGGTAGCCTTGCAATAGTGAAAAACGAACTAGGCTGTAATTCACTATCAGGACATGCCGCACACACCCGGGCATGTCCTACCTTTCGCATACACCGCACCCTGCCCACAGGGGTACCTTGGGCCTACCTTAGGGGTGACTAACATGTAGCAAAGGGAAGGTTTAGGGACTTGCAAGTGTGTGCACTTGCCAAGTCGACATGGCAGCCCCAGGCTGCGCACAGGCTCTGCGGTGGCAGGCCCGAGTTACACTTTACGGGCTGTTTGCGTGGGTGGCACAATCCAGTGCTGCAGCCCACCAACAGCATTTGGTCTATAGGCCCTGGCACTCGCAGTGCACTTTACAAGGGACTGACACATAAACCAAATAGGCCAATCATGGAAACACCAATCCATAACACATTTTATACAGGAGCACTTGCACTTTCCCACTGGACCGCAGTGAGGAAAGTGTGCAGAATCATCACACCAGCAAAAACAGAGTCAAAACCGGGAGGTCAGAAAGCAAAAGTCAGGGGAAACACGCCAAAAGATGCCAAGTCTAACACATGTCCCCTCCAGCTGAAAGTAGGGAGAACTACCCAACCCCATTGGAGTTCTCTTCACTAAGGCGGAAGAACCTGGACAGACCATCTGCGTTGGCGTGTTCTGTACCAGGACGGTGTTCCACCGTAAAGTCCATTCCCTGTAGGGAGATGGACCACCTCAGCAGTTTTGGATTCTCACCCCTCATTTGCATCAACCATCTGAGGGGCCTGTGGTCTGTCTGAACCCGGAAGTGAGTCCCAAACAGGTATGGTCTCAACTTCTTCAGCGCCCAGACCACAGCAAAAGCTTCCCTTTCTATGGCACTCCACCTCTGTTCCCTGGGAAGTAGTCTCCTGCTAAGGAAGACTACAGGCTGATCCAGGCCCTCTTCGTTCAGCTGTGAGAGCACCGCTCCCACACCATGCTCTGAAGCGTCAGTCTGCACGACGAATTCCTTGGAGAAGTCAGGTGCCTTGAGCACGGGCGCCGTGCACATGGCTGCCTTCAGGGCATCAAAAGCTTTCTGGCAGGACTCAGTCCAGATCACTTTCCTGGGCTGCCTCTTAGAGGTCAGCTCTGTTAAGGGGGCAACGATGGTGCCATAGCCCTTAACAAATCTCCTATAGTAACCGGTGAGACCTAAGAAGGCTCTCACCTCTGTCTGGGTCTTGGGGGCTCCCAAGCCAGAATGGTGTCAATCTTGGGTTGTAGGGGCGCCACCTGGCCGCTTCCTACCTGGTGTCCCAAGTACACCACAGAACCCTGCCCGATCTGGCACTTACTGGCCTTGATCGTGAGGCCTGCACCTTGCAGAGCCCTCAACACTTTCTCAAGGTGCTGTAAATGTTCTTCCCAGCTGGAACTGAACACAGCAATGTCATCCAGGTAGGCGGCACTGAAATCCTCCAGCCCAGCCAACACCTGATTGACCAACCTCTGAAAGGTGGCAGGGGCATTCTTCAACCCAAAGGGCATCACCCGGAATTGGTAATGACCTTCGGGGGTTGAGAATGCTGATCTCTCCTTGGCCCCATCGGTTAAGGCAATCTGCCAGTACCCAGACGTCAAATCAAACGTGCTGAGGAACCGGGCAGCTCCCAACCGATCAATGAGCTCATCAGCTCTGGGGATGGGGTGCGCGTCAATCCTGGTGACGGCATTGAGCCCACGGTAGTCCACACAAAACCGGAGTTCTGGAGTGGCACCGGGCGCCGCAGCCTTTGGGACCAAGACCACTGGGCTGGCCCAAGGACTGTGGGAGGGCTCAATCACCCCTAACGCCAACATCTTAGAGACCTCCTCCTTGATGCTGGCTCTGACCCGGTCAGTCAACCTGTAAATCTTGTGCTTCACAGGATGGCTGTCACCGGTGTCCACGTCATGGGTACACCAGTGAGTAACACCGGGGGTCAGAGAGAACAGTGGGGCGAACTGTCCCAACAACTGGCGACAGTCCCCCTGCTGCTCCTGAGTCAGAGTAGGGGAGAGGATCACACCCTCTACTGACCCATCATGCTCCTTGGTAGACAGGAGGTCCGGGAGAGGCTCACTCTCCTCTTCCACCCCATCATCTGTCGCCAAGAGCATACTCACTTCGGACCTCTCGAAGTGGGGCTTGAGGCGGTTCACGTGAAGGACCCTCAAAGGGTTCCTTGGAGCCTGCAAATCCACCAGGTAGGTGACGTCACTTTTGCGCTCCTTTACCTCATATGGCCCAGTCCACTTGTCCTGCAAGGCACAAGGTGCCACTGGGGCCATTACCCACACTTTTGCCCAGGTTGAAATTCGACCAGAGTGGCGTTCTGGTCATACCATCTCTTCATTTCTTCCTGGCTTGCTTCTAGGTTCGCCTGAGCGAGTTTCCTGAAGCGGGCAGTTTGGTTTCTAAAGGCCAGCATGTAGCTAAATACATCCTGGGGAGTTTTCCTGGGAGCCGCCTCCCAGCCTTCCTTAACCAAACTCAGAGGTCCTCTGACAGGGTGGCCATACAGGAGCTCAAAGGGGCTGTACCCAAGAGACTTCTGAGGCACCTCCCTGTATGCAAAGAGTAGGCATGGCAAGAGGACGTCCCACTTACGCCTCATGGGTTCTGTTAGACCCTTGATCATGCCTTTCAAGGTCTGGTTGAATCTCTCCACCAGACCGTTTCCTTGTGGGTGGTAAGGAGTGGTGAACTTGTAGGTTACCCCACACTCCTTCCACAGGGATGTCATATACTTCGATATGAAATTGGTCCCCCTATCAGAAACCACCTCTCTGAGGAATCCCACACGGGAAAAGATCCCCATTAACGCCCGGCCCACCACTGGCGCCGTCGTTGTCCTGAGAGGGATTGCCTCCGGGTACCGGGTGGCATGGTCCACCAAGACCAGGATGTACCTGTTGCCCATGGCGGTCTTGGGATCCAGTGGCCCCACAATATCCATCCCTACCCTTTCAAAGGGTGTTCCAACAACCGGAAAAGGTTGGAGAGGAGCTTTGACCTTCCTCCCACTCTTACCACTTGCCTGGCAAGTTTGGCAAGACCTGCAGTGTGCATCTGACTGCCTTCGCATTTGGGGCCAAAAGAAGTGGGTGACAAGCCTGTCAAAGGTCTTGTCCTGCCCCAAATGTCCTGCCAAAGGCACGTCATGAGCCAGACCCAGTAGGAAGGTCCTGAAGCGCTGGGGTACCACCAGCACACGGGCTGACCCAGGCTCAGCAACCTTAGGCTCACTGTATAGGAGACCACTCTCCCAGTAGATCAGATGTGACCCGGACTGATTACCAGCTGCCTGGTCTGCAGCCTGCCGCCGCAGACCCTCCAGAGTAGGGCACTCGTTCTGCTCCCTGCAGAACTCCTCCCTGGTGGGACCCCTTCTTGCTGCCAATGGGTCAGCTCAGAGATGTCTCCCAGTTCGGCTACCTGCTCCCCTGTAGGCACCGGGCGTCCCCTCGAGGTCCGCCTCCTCCCGGTCCGTGGGAACTTCGGGGGCCGGTTTCCCGCGCCCCTGCCCTTTCTCTTGGCAGGGACTTGGGCCACTGTTTCAGGCTCCAAGTCCTCTTGATCACCCTTCCTGGCTGCCATAGACCGAGTAGACACGCATGCCCACTCCGGCAACCCAAGCATCTTCCAAGTGAGACCTGAGCTCAACCTCCTTCCATGAGGACTGCTCCAGGTCGTTACCTAGCAGACAATCTACAGGCATGGTAGGGCTCACAACCACCCTCAAGGGACCTGAGACCCCCCCATTCAAAGGGAACCTGCGCCACCATACACTGGCGCTCAGAGTTGTCGACAGCAACTACTTGGTGGAATGCTCCTGGGACTACTTGCTTCTCAGACACCAGGTGACACCGGACTGAGGTCACACTGGCTCCAGTATCTCTGAGAGCCTCTACCCTGTTCCCATTAATGGTCACCCAGGTGCTATATTTCTTTGTGTTAGGGGGCACCTGGTTTCCTGGGACCATCTCACTGTCCCCTAGTGAGACAAGGGTCATTTCTGCGGGATCCCCACCCTCCTGTGGGTACCCCTCCTCCCCAAGCGCTACACTAGCCAACACTTTGGACTGTCCACCGGTGGGTGGCTGTGTCCCCTTCGGGCACTTGGGGTCCCCCTTAAAGTGACCTACCTGGTCACATGCATAACACTTGCGGGGCCGGTCTCAACAGGCTTCCCTGTAGAGACCCCTTTCTTCTTATCACCGGGGGCTGGGAACCTTTACCCTGGGTACTAGTTTGGGGCCCTTTAGAGAACTCCTGTGCTTTACCCTTGTCCCCCCACCTTTCTGCTGGGGACCCTGCCCACCTTTGGCTGAGTCTCCCCAAACGCTTTCTTGTGGACCCTGGTACTCACCCAGCGGTCCGCTTCCATAGCAAGCTTCCTGGGGTCAGTTAGCTTACTATCAACTAGGTGCTGGCGCAGATCTGCAAAACATAGACTAGACAAGTGCTCCCATGCAATCAAGTTGTAGAGCCCCTGAAAATCTGTTACACTACTGCCCTTCACCCAACCATCCAGAGACCTGCAGAACACATCCACACATTCCAACCAAGTGTTGACATCAGACTTCTTACTGGACCTGAACTGATCCCTGTACTTTTCAGGAGTAAGACCATACTTCGTGAGAAGGGCATCCTTCATGTCAGCATAGGTGAGGTGATACCCCTTACCCAAAGCTATCAGAGCATCCCTTGCTTCTTCCGGGAAAAGTGGCCACAATCCTGCTCCCCAATTCTCCTCAGGGACCCCATTCATGTGTATGGCTGCCTCATAACCCTGGAACCACCTTTGTATGTCATCCCCTTCTTGAACTCCTTGCCTACGTTCTTGGGAATGTGCACAATCCTGTCTGCCTTTCTGGACGAATTGCTGCCACCATCTGAGCCTGACTTACTCCTAAGTTCTAGCTCCTTCAGTTCTCTCTCATGCTCTAAGAGCATCTTCCTCTCCTCTATGGCCAATCTCTTCTCCTCCCGCTCACTCTCCAGCCTGAGCTTCTGCAGCTCGAACTGCCTTGCCTCCCGCCTGTCCTCCAGCTCCTCTGGGGACAGACTGCTGCTGCCCGACCTGGCGGGTTCCCCCTACCCAAAAGCACATCCACCCTGGAAATAGGCTCCTCCGCCTCCTCACTGAGATCACCAGGCTGCCCATTGGCATGTCTGGCTGCTACCCAGGCCCTCAGCGCCTTCTGTAGCTCCTCCTTCCTTGTGAGGCCTTTAATTTGGACTTTCAGGTTTTTACAAATCGCTCGTAACTCCTTTACGGCGTAGGATTCCAACCTGTCCTCCTCAAAGATAACTTCCAGAGATGCAACGGATGATGCAATTGATTCAGGCATGACAAAAGTCGTGAGTTGAAAACTGGCAAGATCAAAAATAGGCCAAAAGAAAAAGAACCAGTATGTGGTACGTAATGGTCTGCGATATGGTAGTAGTGCACACCAATCACTGTAAGTCAAGTGCAAACACAAGTCCTATCCTCACCGCAGACAACCAATGTTAGAAATGGGATCTCTAGTTGGCAAGGGCTTGCACCTTTGTCCAAGTAGGGACCCTTCTTCCTAGTCAGGGTAAGGGTTGTTACACTCGTGAAGTAACCCCTGCTCACCCTCGTGGTAGCTTGGCACGAGCAGTCAGGCTTAATTCAGAGGCAGTGTGTAAAGCATTTGCACATAACCAACAGTAATACAGTGTAAGCACTACAAACGGACACCACACCAGTTTAGAAAAATAACCAATATTTTATATACTCAAGACAAGACCAATTACGACAAAAATCCACAATACTGTACTTTACGAATGAATACTTGATACGTTAACTTCTTCTTTGCAGGAATAGCACAAAAGCAAAGTTCGTACGAGTCGGTAGCTCCGTCCGAGCCTACCGTGATGCTGAAAACCACAGAGTCTAACAGTTCCAGCCGACCGCGTCGATACGGGCCAGCAGAGTCGTGAACAGACTCGGTCACAGTACCTTTTCTCGTTGTGGCTGGTACGGAGTGTACGAGCCGGTCGGCGTTCGTCGCGGTTGCGGTGCAAGACGGAGCGATGCAAGGTGCGGTGTCCCTCGATGCGGTGCAGGCAGCGGCTCGATGAGCGTCGGGCAGACGGAGTCGGTGAGTCCAAGGCGTGCGATGCAGGGCGAGACGATGCTCGATGCGGTGCTGACAGGTTGCGATGCAGCGACCTAGCCGGAGTGCGGGAGCTGGCGTCGGACAGCGGTGCGAGTCGGAGCGGTGCGTCGCAGACGTGCGAGCGGTGCCCCAAATGCGGTGCGGTCCCGACTCTTGAGCCAGTTGCAGCGACAGTGTCGGTCTGGTCCGGCTGGCCCAGTGAAGCAATGCGATGCGAACTGCGGTGCCCACAGGTCACGGTGCAAGCAGCGGCTCGATGTTGGCGGCGTCGGACGCCGCCACGGTGAGACCAGGGTTGCGATGCGAAGCGGGGCGATGCGGTCTGCGGTGCAAACAGGTCACCGGCCAGGGATGGATTCGGTTGACGGAGTCGGTTGCAGGTCCCTTCCTCTGTGGCAACTGAAACAGCGTTCCAGCAGCGGTACCCAGAGGCTTGTGAAGTCTTTGTAGTCCCTGAGACTTCTTAACAGGAGGCCAGCTCGGTTTCAGGCCCTTGGAGATACTCAGCACAAGTTTGTAGAAAGTTCAGTCCAGTCCTTTCACTGCCCAAGGCAGAAGCAGCAGCTGCAGGCCACCCCAACAAAGCAACAACACAGCAAAGGGGCAGTACTCCTCCTGGCAGCTCTTCCAGCTCTTCGTCTTGGCAGGTTCCTTGATTCCAGCGAGATCTAAATTCATGGGGTCAGGGCCCCAATATTTATATCCCAAATTCCTTTGTTCTCTGAAGGCAGAGAGGCCTTTGCCTAGTCCAAACCAGTTCTGGAGCACTTTGTTGACAAGTCTCCGTCCCTTCTTTCAGTGAGTGGGCCAGGGACATCAGACGCACCACAGGAGGTGGAGCCAGCATTGTGGAGGGAAGGCACTGTCCTATTCAGGGCCCAGGTGCGACCCCTCCCACCCATCTACATGTAGATCTTGCTATTCAGCCCTGTGCTGACTCACCCTGTCTCCTGGTATCCCCCAGCCCCTGTCACTCACATTCCAGACACGGAATACACAACCTCGCAGAGGCAGGCTTGGATGGTTAGACAAGAAAACACCCACTTTCTAAAAGTGGTATTTTCAAACACAGAATGTTAAAACCGACTTCACTAAAAGCTGCATTTTATCATTCTGAGTCCAGGCATACTAAACTCGAATTTCTACCATGTTCCCGGGGTCAGTTAGGATTATAAGCTGTAATAATCAAAACTGCCCGTTCTGGCCTAGGGGAACAGGTAGCCTTGCAATAGTGAAAAACGAACTAGGCTGTAATTCACTATCAGGACATGCCGCACACACCCGGGCATGTCCTACCTTTCGCATACACCGCACCCTGCCCACAGGGGTACCTTGGGCCTACCTTAGGGGTGACTAACATGTAGCAAAGGGAAGGTTTAGGGACTTGCAAGTGTGTGCACTTGCCAAGTCGACATGGCAGCCCCAGGCTGCGCACAGGCTCTGCGGTGGCAGGCCCGAGTTACACTTTACGGGCTGTTTGCGTGGGTGGCACAATCCAGTGCTGCAGCCCACCAACAGCATTTGGTCTATAGGCCCTGGCACTCGCAGTGCACTTTACAAGGGACTGACACATAAACCAAATAGGCCAATCATGGAAACACCAATCCATAACACATTTTATACAGGAGCACTTGCACTTTCCCACTGGACCGCAGTGAGGAAAGTGCGCAGAATCATCACACCAGCAAAAACAGAGTCAAAACCGGGTGGTCAAAAAGCAAAAAGTCAGGGGAAACACGCCAAAAGATGCCAAGTCTAACACCAACTGAATACGTGGTCACAGTACGAGTTTCAGTAAATCTTGGATCAGGCTTGTCCTGTATGTAACCAGGAACTGTGCCATGAAAACGAAGTTGGCATGCATTAGATGATATGGGCCATGCCAACCAGGGTGACTGTATTAGTGCAGAAACGTTAAAGGAATTGTTCTGAAACTGAGCCTGTAACGCCATAAGGGACATATTAATACGCAAACTATCATTTGGAAGACTCGACAAGGATGGGATGTTTGGCGCATTTAGTTGTTTAACAGTAGCCAACCCCCAACACGTGGTCTGATAAATGGAAGCATTTAAAAATAGAATTTGGGCTGGAATAAGGCAAGCACGGTGCAGGGCCTCAGTGCCCTGCACCTGCCATGGCTTCGAACCCCAAATTGATTTCAAATCCACTGTGTCTTTCCAATATTCATAACCACCCACCGCCAAGGCGCTCAAAAAGGAACCCGAATATAATAATTTAGTATGGGTCAACATTATTTTCTGAGTCAATGGAGTTTTTAATTTAAAATAATATGACCCAGGGTTCGATCGATTAAAATCAGTAAAATAGGTGAATTTATTTCGAAGAGTCTGGGAACTACCTGGAATGGGGTTTGGACAGTGTTCCCATTGGGTGTAAGTAACAGGGCTGCGTAGTGCACTTGGTTTGTGGAGAAAATGATTGCCCCAATGCTGGTAGCAATACAAATCGGCATAATTCGCAGAATTCATATACAAGTCTTCAGCATTAAAAGAGGCATAATATTTTAAATCAGCAAACAATGCTTCAACTGCATGCACATCCCAATCATCAGAACGAATATTGCTTTTTACTACATCACCCATCGAGACTCGAAGGACATTCGGTACATTAATAATTTCTGTCGGGCCATGTATTTGAAAGTTTACCGCATCCCATACGATGCCATCAGCAACTGGAAACGCTGAAATGTTCACAAATGTGTGGTCACGCTTCATGATGTGTGAAGAGGAATGTGGAGCCAAAGTTCCAGCAACACTGTTCACAGCAGAGCGTTCAGGTAAATAGTGACCATTGATGAGTAGAAAGAACACTGTGACAAAGCCAATGGACATGAACAAAAAAACAAGAAAAGTACCATCCAAATATATGTCCAAGGTGGAATCAAAAATTGTCTCTAAACCAAGATACATAAAGACTAAACTTGGACGGGACTTGTGATGAATTGGATACTGAGTCAAAAGAATAACGTGTCGGGCTCAGTGGCGTTGTTGGTTGGTGTGCCACCGACTCTGTGGCGGGATAAGTATACTCGTCCTCGGCTATGCAGGGTGATGCAGGGGTTCAAATATATTTTCAGGCAAATCAACCATCTCCATGGTAACATCAGTGATTGTTCGTGCAGACGTGCCTCGAACGCTTGTCCGATAAATGGCAGGACAAGAGACCGCTGGTGTGACACTATTTAGGATCGTCCAGATGTTGTAGCTTGACATTTTCCACTGAGATGTATCTGTTTTCCTTGCGACCGGGAAGCGGTGGTAGGATGACTGTACGTGTTCCCTTCAAGCCCAGTACTGGAACCGGTGCACGAAAAGAGGGGCCGAATTCTTTTTGTTCTCCACCTTCTCTCGTACCAGGTCGCCAATCTTCGGAAGCCAGCCGGCAACCGGAATCTGCTCAGCAGGGTCTGTGGCTGAAGGTAAATGTGCAATCGCTAGTTTGTCTCGGGCTTCTTGTAAGTCCTGTAACATAGTAGAATGATTATCTACATCGAACTTGGCGGATTGCGCCGCCATGTCTAGACCATCAAGGTCAGGCACAAACATTCGTATGCCAAAGAGCATTTCGTAAGGGGTCCGCCCACCCAGAGGCCTTCTAGGGAGATTATTAAGTGCACGTTGAACAGTATACAAGTGGGCCAGCCAGTTCCTGCCAGTACCTATAACTCTAGCTGTCAAGGATTGCTTTAAGTCACGGTTCATTCGTTCAACGATAGAGTTGCCCTCAGGCCTATACGGAGACGAAAATTTCACCCGCACCCCTAAGGAGCCCATTGCGTCCTTGTAAGCCTTAGAGGCAAACGCCGGACCTTGGTCAGAATGGAAGGTGCCGCATGCAAAAATTCCCACAAAGACTCGCAAATCCCTAATGACATTTCGTGCGTCAGCACTCCGTTGTGGCCAGACCCAGATGAACCGTGTGCACGAGTCCACTGCCACTAAGATATATTTATAGGCAGTGTCTGAAGAAAATGGACCGCAGTGATCCAAGTAAACACACCCAAAGGGTCTGTTCGAAATTGCAAGTGAGGTCTGCGGTGGTCTTGTGACTGTTGAAGGCTTGATCTGTTGACAAACGTCACAGGAAAGCACATAAGTACGTGTATCTTTGTATAAACCACGCCACCAGTAACGCTGCTGCAAAATGGAAATTGTCGCAGACACACCAGCATGCGCCGAAGCCATGCCTTCGTGTGCCGCTGCCATCAAGGAAAGTCTGCGGTCCGCGTTGGGGATCAGCCGAACCCCAACGTTAGGTATTGTTACATAAGGAGCCTGATCGGGGCCTATCTGGTAAGAATATTTAGAAGGGAAACCTCTAGGGTAATTAATTCCTTCTTTTGTTGCAGCAATAGCTGCCAAGATATCAGTGTCTATTTTAGACATGGATCTAGTAACTGCTGCTACTGAACACGTGAGTACTGCTGATCTGGCAGCTTCATCTGCCAGACTGTTACCAACAGCGTGTGCGCCCACTCGCTGATGGCCTAGGTGTGAACCACCTGTGTGAGTGGCAGACGTCTTTGTAAATCTGCCACCCTAACCCAAAGCATTTTATGCTTGATTGTGTTGCCTTTAGTGTCTCTATAGTCGTTTTGCGACCAAAAGAACAGATTGTCATTGTATGATTGAACACAGTAATAAGAATCGCACACGATTAAAGTGGTCACATCAGGATTTACGAACTCAAGCGCAAGCACCAAAGCACGCAACTCGGCCAGTTGTGCGGTACTGTCCCCGAGTGCCTGTGTATGCACCAAAGTGGATTTGAACTTTCCGTTCACAAACGTACCTGCAACAATAGCACATGCGGCTGAATAAGCATGCTTGGAACCCGTGGCCGGTTGTGCCGAACCATCGGTGTAGATCACACAGTCGTAATCCTCAAGCGGCAATAAGGACAAAGGAGGAGGATGAATAAATTCATACTGTAAAAACTCCTGAGTCTGAAGAGAAGAGTCGAAAATGAAAGTGACATCCGGAGACGTCAAAGATGTTGCCCATTGAATCCAACGGGGGTGCAAAGCTTTAGAGTTCGGAACACTTGCTTTAGTCACTGCCTCTAGGGCAGGATAGGGTGTCACCACCAGAATGCGTTTTCCCTGTGCCAGTGCGCGCTCCTTCAGGATCGCCATTTGCACTGCTGTTAGCACTTTCTCCACAGATGAGAACCGCATTTCTGCAGAGGTGTATAGATGTGACTTGTATGCGATAGGTACTGTGTCTCCTTCATTAAAGGTTAAATACGTGAAACCCACTGCCCCTGGAATGATTCTAATCACCAAGTTTGTGTGGTTATCACGCGTCAAAAGGTATTTAGACTCAAGAAGGTCTGTCTGCAGTGATTGCAGAATGGAGGTATGCTCCGGAAGCCAGCAAGACTTCGAAAAAGTAGGCTGTATCAAGGCATACAGTGGCTTGATACGCTGGGCATATTCGGGAATGTATGTACGTCCGAAATTCAGAAAACCCAGCAAAGACTGAAGCTTCTTCAGATTTGTAGGAGGGCACAGAAGTGCACATTTCTCCAGAAAATGGGGCTAAACCCTTACCTTCATTGTTGAGCTCATAGCCCAAGAACAAAACGGTAAATTCAGCAATATGGGATTTGGCAAAGTTAATTTTGTATCCCTGAACCGCAAATTCAAGAATAATGCGGTCCACCCGGGTCGGATGCGGAAACAATTCATCGTCTGTCAGATAAATGTCATCCACATACGAACAGGCGTCTGGATCGATGCCGTCTAACAAAGAGACAACACGAGCGGCGAATACACCTGGACTATTCTTGTAGCCCATAGGAAGACGCCTGAATTTGAACATTTTACCACCGGAAGTAAAGGCACACCATTGGCCACTCTCCGGGGCTAAGTTGTGCGTGTAGAATCCATTTGAAAGGTCAAGGGTCGTTTTGTATTTTTTACGAACAAGACTGTCTACAAGCGCAGAACTATGGGTATTTTGCACCGCAAAGGTCCGACAATGAGAGTTCAAATGCCGGTAATCCAATACTAAACGGTACGATCCATCGGGTTTAGAAACCGCGAAAAGGGGATTGTTCATAGGTGATACACAGGGTTCAATCACTCCCTGATATTCCAACTGTGTCAGAATTTCGGAAACGGGGCCTTTGGCTTCACGTTTTATGGGATATTGGAGTTGTGGCTGCGGCAACGATCGCAAAGGTATTTCATGGGGGGGAGATTCTTCGTCCCAACCCACGTGATTGCAGAATAACGCTGGAGCCAGGGACACAGCCCACTCTGCTGCAAGAGCCTCTGCTTTGTCCTTTGGGACATGTCGAGAAAAGCTCGGAAGGATTACCTCCTCCCCTTTACGCGCAGTAATTACGAATGGGGGTGGCCAATCCGCCTCTGCCAATAAAATATCATATGAAGAGGTCAGATTTTCCCAAAAATACCTTTAATTACTCGCTGTATATCACCTTCAATTTGGAGGACTATATTAAATAGTCTATCAGGGGGTGCCACTCTGGTGTCTGCTGTTTCAACAGTAATGAATGTTTCAGTTGCTGTCGCCTCCATATGAGGTCGTAGCGCCTCCCGCACTATGGTTACTTCCGCGGCGCTGTCTAGGAGGGTTACTGCCCACGTCCAATTCAGGAGTCTCGTTCTCACCGTCTGTGGCATATTTCGCTGTTACAGCGGCAACTTTTTCTTCTGAAATTGGGGTCGAAAACGTTGAACGTCTTCTTCTTTTCCTCTGACTTGTTGTCGAGGCTGGTCTCGTCCCTGTGGGGCCTCACGGGCCCTTCCTCTATCCTGGCGGTCTCCTCCACCGGCTTGTGACGAAGTCTGTGCCTGTAAAGAACGAGGAGAACGCGTATCAGGGATCTGAAACCTATCCGGTGACTTAATTCTCGCTCTATCGCGTAAATCATAAGTACGTTCAGAAGAAACTGAAACCGGGATGCGCCTCGCGATCCCTGCTTTGTCTGTTGCTTACCCTGTTTTTTCAGCCTCCAGCTCTTTTTAGTGAAGACTGGCTTCTCATCCTTCTCAGATTGAGATTTGGTTTGTTGCTGTTGTGGTTGCGACTGTGTTTGCTGTTTTGCAAAAGGCTTGTTACCCAGGCTGTTTCTACCAATAGTTTTGTAAGCCTGGGTAATAATTTTCGGTAATTCGCGAGGCTTGTCCAATTCTGGGACCAAAGCCAAAGCGTTCGCTACTTGAAAGTTCACTGCATCGCCCTTGACATTTGCAAGGATCAGTTCAGCTACTACTTCAAACACTCCCACTAGTCTCATCCCTAATTCCACTGCCGCTTCAGGGCCGTGTTCATCCTGTACTTTTTAATTACAGAGGGGAGAACTGTCATGGAAGGCGTACCAAAACATTTAGAATATACTGCTGCGAATACTCTACCCCAGTTGTCACATGCTGTCAACTCGGAATTAAGTCTTTTGGCAAACTAATCGTCAAAATACGATGTTTATCCACTGGAGTTGTATGTGGAAAAACTGCCTCCAACTGATCAAGTTTTTCTGCAAGCCAATAAGGAAAGTCGTCCTTATGTTGTGGACGTTTGCCCATCACTGAGTTCACCATTACAGGACTTATGGCAACTCCGGCTGCACCAGCTGGATGGCCTGCAACCCCAGGAGGGGCTCCTGGATGTTGCCTGTGACATATTGCACTAAGGCTCGATGCACTCGTACTAAAGCCGAATACATGTTGCGCAATTCCGCGACTGGTATCGTCATATATCGCGGATGTGGGGTGTAGCCGGCCAAAACAGGCCAAGAGGCCCCATCAATAGATAAGGGGCCTAAACGAACCGTTGTAGTCGGTTGTGGGAGGGCGCCATTAAACCAAACACGGTGTTGCCAAGCCGTGAGCGGTACCTCAAGACATGAATAAGGTATATAGTTATTAGGAACTGCGGTGGCTGTATATTCATGGAACAAATCGTCAGTCCCATCCACTGCAGGTAAAGTTACCCATGAGTAGAACACTTCAAAGTGGTAAGCTGGATCGGCTTGTACCACAAAGATCAGTTCGACTCCAGCATCTGGCACTCCATACACCCGTAAGTGTGTCCGGAGTGCTCCGCGGCTATGCGCCGCAATTTGAACAGCCATTTACGGCTAAAATACTTCGACAAACTAACAGGAGGCAGCACAAGTAGGGTTTTAATCAAGAAAAACCTTTTCTAATAACTTCAAGCTTGAAAGAACCTACAATAACTGTAATATAGGAGGTATCACCATCACACACGCTTCCGGAAGCGTACGTGAGGGTTGTGTGGACAAGCACAAGTACTACTCAGCTGTCTCGCAAGTAAGCTGCCCCACTTGTTGGTTGCGCCATGTCTTAGGGTTTCTGCACATACAGAGCTATGCACAGGATAATAGGACCTCGGAATATAGTGGTGAGCCAACCATAAACCTTAGCACCCAAAACCCCAACCCGACTAGCCTTAGCGTCCCATTAGCACCAATGTACCAATGCTTAGACAACCCAGAACACGGTATCTCTCTCTCAGGACTCGCAGAGGCAAGAACACTCTTTCGTCACATTCGTACCTGTCCACAACATGCGTATGAAGAGACACTGTATAGGTTAAAATGTTTATTTCAACTTACGTGCTCTAAGGTACAGTACACGTGTCAGTACTAGTAGCATAATACATAAGAACAATATAATCAGCATAGTTACTACTCCATAGAATACGAACGGGAAAGCATCTCATAAAGCAGTGGATATATGTCTAAATAACATTACCACCCTCCCCGTGCTGGAAACCAGTTTATTATAATAATAGAAGACCTTTGGGCTTTGACTAGCGAACCCCCATACCTCAGTCTCTTGATGCAAAACTACATCAGCAAACAATCACAGCTCTTCTCACTGGAAAGGTCGTCTCCAAGTGCTATCTTAGAGCAAGCGAGCGCATTATTAAAAGCCCACTAATTTCTCAATGGCAGCTGTACAAGTGTTATGTCTAGGTGTGAGGGACGGGCCAAATCAGTAGAAACCAGGGAGTTGTTATTCGACCTTGTAACTGTTGTTCAGACTGAGCCCAAAAGGGAACAGGAGAAAAGGTGAATAACAGAATATGCAGCCAGTTGTATAATTACTTGGCAATAACAGAGGGCGACAGAACAACATCCAATAGTAACGTGCGCAAGAGTCATCATGGCAGCCAGGCGTGGTAACGTAGCCAGACCTGCCAGGAGGCCATGAGCCACAAGACACATCCTGTGCCAGAGAACCTCCTGGTCATCTGTGCGAGACTCCAATGTGTGTTCTAGATCATTTATTCGTTCACCAAGCCCATCAACATCACTTTTAAGATTATGAACGCAGGATTTAAATTCTGTCTTAGGAGAGAAGATTTCTGCTTGAAGTTCCTGGAGGAAGTTATCCATATAAGCTTGAGTGAGGGGTGCAGGTGCTGTAGCTTTGGGGAGGGACCCTGCATCGGCCAGGGAGAAATCCATAGTTGGTGGAGCCACTTTGTGCCACAAAAAGGTGATGGATATGTCTCTCGCTGAGGCACCAGATGTGACCCTGGCAGGTTTCCCACGGGGCATGACAAGGTGCCAGTGAAGAAGTAGGGCGGTGCCGCAGCTTCAAATTGGAGTGCCCCAAGGTTGTAGCCGGGGGAGAGGGCCCTACAGTAAGAGGAAGATATTGTAAGAGATGTCAGATATGCGATCAGAAGAATGATATTTTAAACCCCTCAGAGCGAGCTGCCCACAGCGAGTCGGATGGCACAACCCGTGAGTGTCGGGGACAGCACCTCTAAGATCCACTGGCAAGGCGCCCTCCGGGCGGGTGCCCCAATGCCCCCTGTGAAAAGGAGGAAGCTGTGTGACAAAGGCAGGAGGCGCGCAGGTTGTCACCCCGCAAGGCCCTATTCCATAGATGGTGTTTTCCATTAGGTACTGTGCCTCCCAGATCGGAGAAACCACAGGAACTCTGCAGGTCCGATGCAGGCCTCGATCAGCAGTACTGGTCCCAGAAGTGAGGAGCACCACACAACAGCCAAGGGCAGCGGGCAGCCTCAGAAAACACTTGGCACAGTCCCAAAAGCAGAGCCCCACTGGGCAGCCCGACATGCAAGGGCAGATGGGGTGCAGAGGAAATAGACCTAAAGTGGTGCAAGTAGCAGGAGCATGCGAAGGGGGCCGGGATCCTCTATCCCCAATTGTCTCTCACCTCATCTGCTTGCACTAGGCGATGCCAGTGGGGAGTGACGCTGCAGCCCAGGGTCCTCCGCAGTTCCCAGCTCCAACCTCCCAGCCACTGACAGGGGTAGGAACAACAGGGCAATGGCAGATGGTGGTGGAGCTCTGAAAGGATGAGCAGGAGGGTAGCCCCTACCCCCGATAATGTCTGGCGGGCCAAAGACAAGCCGGGGAAACCCTCGAAGAGTCACAGGGGCGAGCCCGCCATTCGTCTTCCATCACCGCTGCGTATGCCACCGGGCCGTCACCAAAAGCTGCTGTGTTGAGGTGCGAGTCCGGGGGGTGGGTGCCTGTCCCCACATGGACGACCATCCGCTGGACGCACTCACCAGCGCAGGCAAGGACCGTCGGTAGCCCCTGGCCTAGGCGTTGCCCCTCGATGTCAGCTGCAAGACCCGTTGCAAGTCGGGGCCTCCATACGGTGTGCCTCCTGGCGTCTCGCTGCTGCTCAAGTCTCTGAGGGTGAAAAGTTGGTGGCCGTTTCAAGCCCCCGGATCACGGAGGTGTAAGTCACCCAGATCGTTGCCCTCTGTATGTCAGCCTCAATTCAGCCCCTCGCAGTGTCCGTGTACTGGAGCTGATGGGATCTGGGCCCCTCTGCAAGATACCAGCATTGCGGCCTCCGATCACGCCACTCGACAAACAGCACTGCCAGGCAAGCCGATATGGGCCCCCCAGGAACCAGCACAATTCCCATGGGATATGGGGAGACCAAGGCTTCTAGCCTGCCATGGAGAGAGATATATTTTCGCCCAGATTCGATACATTGCAATGGATAGGCCGCAGGGGCGGGATCCTGAGTAAAGTGCGTCCTACGCCATGCTCAGTCAGGCGACATTTCCATGAGATCGTTTTTAAGCAACGAGATTGCTACATCCTTTAATATGACCAAGGGTTTGGTCACCATTATCTTAATACCACTGGGAGCATCATTAGTGCCAATCCTATATAGCAGGGCCTCAGAGATGTACTTGCGCAGTATTTTGTAGAGAAAATCCAATGATTTATGCTAGTATTCTAGAAGCGAACCATGTGGCATCATTCAACAACATTGTCTCAGCAAAAATGTTGGAATTTTCTCGGGCTACTCTTTCTCTCATCACAGAAACTGGGGTTTAGTAATTATTGCTAGGACTGAAATATGGCTCACCTGATTGCGTATGCCTGGTTGATGTCTGCTGGCCATTTTAGTGACTGTGGCGCTTGCCTTGACTAACCTGATTAATTCCTCCATTTCATCAGTGTTATCTTGCTGGTTTGGGAATAAAACATTATTAAGCTTTTGTTAAAAAAAAACCCTCTCTGAACATCAGCATGGAATCTAAATACTGGCTAACTTGCTTGTATTCAGATATAGAAAAAACGGGCAAAAACATCTGGCACACTGGATGTCTTGTCACCTGGAAGATAAAAGTTGTTAGACTCAACCAAGATGGTTTTTACACCAGACACTAGGATCAAAACAATGTTGTTACAGGACTTGATGACCTAAGATTGGTCTGGAGAGAGGGGCCCTTGTCAGTCCTCTACATCCCAATGTGTCCTCTTTTGATTACAGTGGATCATTCAATTTTAATCTACTATTTAGTTGCATCCAGACTGCAGGGAGGTTACTTTATTTACTGGCTTTATCTTTGGCAGTATAGTTCTTCAGCCAGTCTTTTTTGCCTGCCTTATTTCTGTTCAGCCTTAGCCCTTGGCCTCCCACCGCTTCCCGCCGCTTCTGCCCCCGTGGCCCCTCCCGCTCCTGTGTTTTTTTTCCCGCTCCTGTTCCCGCCTCCCAGCTGTCCCACCCTCCCCCGACCTCTACGTAATGGAGGCCACTGCGCGGCTGCGCCATCAGTGCGCCGAAGGCGCGCCAAAGGTAAGCCCATCTGCGCCCATCCGCGACCCGACCGCGACCAGCGCCAGGAACCCTGGTCCTCCAACATACCAACGCTACAGCTCAGCGGCTCTTCACGCACTCAATGGTGGCAAGAATAACAACTGAAAGCTCTCCTCACCTCTCGACACCCATGGTTCTTTCACCTGCCAACACGGCTGCCACTAATTCCACATCCCCAAAACCCAGGACCCACCCCCGCTGACCAGCAACATCCCCACCGTAGCACAACGCCTGCAATGCAACCTCCTCAACGTCCGCTCCCTCCACAGACACGCCACAGAAATCTGGGACCTCCTCGACAGCACAGCTCTCGATGTCGCCTTTCTCACCGAAACCTGGACAAACGCCACCTCTGGACCTGACATTGCTATCGCCATCCTCGAAGGTTACAAAATCACCTGGCAGCACCACCCAAACCGCCCGGGAGGTGGCATCATCATCGCCCACAAGGCCACCCTCCGCCTGAGCTCCTACACCGACGGACCTACGGACATCATGGAACACCTCCACTTCAAGATACAGGTCATCCCGACCACCACCCTACTTGGCACCATCATCTACCAACCTCCCGGACCCCGCGCACCCTTCTCCGACTCCATCACCGACATAGTCACCCCGCATGCCATCACCTCCACCGACTACAATTTGCTGGGAGACCTCAACTTCCACCTCGGCAGCCGCCAAGACCCCAACACCATCTCCCTCCGGGGAAAACCTCCAGGTCATCGGATTCAATCAGATCGTACCAGGACCAACGCACACAGCAGGACACACCCTCAACCCTATCTTCACAGCAGGAAACTCCATCTCCTTCAGCCACACCTCCAAACTCCCATGGACAGGCCACCACTGCGTCCATTTCACCTACAGAGCGAACATCCCCTGCAGATGCCCACCCCAGCTCCAAAGCCGGAACTGGAACAAGATCTCCGACGAGCAGCTCACTGCCACCCTCAGCAGCTCCGCTCCCACCGCCTCAGACAACAACCCCACCATCGCCGCCCATACTCTACACAAGTGGATCACCGACTGCGCCAAAACCGTCGCCCCCCTCAAGAAATCCTCCAACCCTCACGCCAAGAAGGCAGCTGGTTCTCCACCGAACTCCGAGAATCCAGACGAACCTGCAGACATCTCAAACAAGCATTTGCAATGCAATAGGTCTCGCATTTACGCGAGTTTGACCTATTGGCATTGTAAATGACAATGGCTTTTATTTATGTTTCAAAAACCAAAACATAAATAAAAGGCAATGTCATTTACAATAAAAATAGCTCAAACTCTCGCAAATGCTTGTTTTAACTTACCTTGCCTACTTAGCTGACAACTTGAATGATCCATATCAGCAGCAGAGTTGGCATATGGGGATGAGAATTGAAACCAGCAAGCCATGATTCCCACTGAGGAGCCAGACGAAGCAGCAAGGGCAGGATTGAAAAGGGAAAGACCCACCTCAATTCCTCTCCTAGTTTCTTGATTGGACTGGAAGCACAGCCCTATAAGAAGCTGGTGTAGTGGGGCCCACATCGGAGTGTCGACCGCGTAGAGCTCCCGTCATCGTTAATGGAGTCAAGATGCTGACGCCGAAGGAATGCTCACCAGGGGTGAAAGTTAGCTGGAGGCACTGCAGAACAACATAATGGAAAGGCGGCTTTAATCAAAGAGCAGGAGAGGGCTTGAGACGGTCATAGCTGCGAGTGAAAAGCGAGATGTATTTTGCCCCAGCGGTTTGAAATATTGGGTTGACGGAGTCCGCCAAGCCTAGTAGAAATGGAGCATCAAAATAGGTGGGGCATGCTGATCGCTCAGCGGCAGCTGCAGCAGGAGGCTGTAGCCTGTGCACTACTGAGAGCAGACTAGGATCAGTCAGCCAGAAGTGTGATAATCAACAGGATCGGTGCAAATGAATGTAAGTGCATATGTTTTTTCGAAGCAAAAGTACCATTTCAAGTAAGAGACTGAGTAGCTTTTGGGTTGTTTATTAGACATTTTTACAAAGAGCAGGGGTTCTTTGTGGGGACTTTAGAGGAAGACCACTTAGCAGTGGATGCGGCTTGCCAACAACCTGAAGATTTCTGCATGCTTGTTTGTTTTTGGCTGTGAAGCCTTGGAGTAGTGTGTTAAAAGAGATTATTGAGACCCTCTTCCCCCCCCTAAAAAAAGAAGAGGGGCACTTGGTGATATTTGTACTATAAATCAAATAAACGCTACTCACTTCTAGAAGCCCCAGGGAAGAACCGACTTCCGCTTAAGATAGCCAAATGGTCAAAGCATCGTACAGCCACAATGTCTGCAGCAACACCGGCGACATCAAATGCTTTGGGAGAGCTTCAACCCTGTAACCACCTTTTCAGTTCAAAAGAGCCCACCATCTAAAGAGAAACCCTGGAGCAATGATGGCAATTTGCAACAATTATCAGACCCAATAGATTTAAAGGCACCTCTCTCCCCACGGAGCTCGAAGCAGCAGTTGTTAAACAAGCACTGAAACACAAGTGCGGAGGCGGCCCCGCGCCACGAAAGTGAAACAGTACTCCGGGTGGAGGGGTGGGGGGAGTGCGATTCCCTTGCGGGAGCGAGCGGCGCCAGGAGCATAATTGCTACCTTATGGCGCCAGCTGCTCGCTCCCGCAAGTGAATCGCCAAACGTGCACGCGTTGCCATTGAAGGCAATGGAACGCGTGCACGTTTTTGGCTGAAAAGCCGAATCGATTACAAAGGTCTTTTGCCTAAGCAGCGCATGCGCGCTGCGTAGGCGAGACCTAAAAACTATGGAGGAACTCCAAAACCCCAGCTAACTGCAAAACAGCCACCACTGCCCACCGCAAACTCACCAGACACTCAAGGAAAAAAGCACTCTAGGACAGAATCTCCGCCCATGCACACAACAGTAAGGAACTCTTCGGGATCATCAAAATATTCGCCCAACCCAACAGCGAGTCCACGGGCATCCCACCTTCCCAGCACCTCTGCGACAAACTCAGCGCCTTTTTCCATCACAAAACCAAGACCATCTACGACAACTTCGACAACAACAACCTCCATGAGGCACCCACACCCACTGACTCCTGCACCACACAGCCGACACTGGACAGCTGGACCGCCCTCAGCATCGAAGACACCCTAAAGACCATGAGGACCACCCACTCCGGGGCCCCCACGGACCCCTGCCCCCCACATCTACCACAGAGCCGCAGACACCATCGCCCCCAAGCTACAAAGTATCATCAACCGATCCTTCGAGACCGCCTCCTTCCCCGACGACTGGAAACACGCCGAGAGCAACCCTCTCCTAAAGAAACCCTCAGCGGACCTCACCGACCTTAAGAACTTCAGACCAATCTCCCTACTCCCCTATCCGGCAAAAGTCATTGAAAAAGCTGCCAACTCGCCTCCTTCATCGACCAGAACAACATCTTGACCGCTCCCAATCAGGTTTCAGGAAGAACCACAGCACAGAGACCGCCCTCATCGCTGTGACAGACGACATCCGCTCCCTCCTCGACAGAGGACAGACTGTGGCCCTCATCCTCCTGGACCTCTCCACAGCCTTCGACACAGTCTCACACTCTGCCCTAGCCCACAGACTCCACAATGCAGGAATCCAGAACAAAGCCCTTGAATGGATCCACTCATTCCTCTACAGAACGCAACGGGTCAGACTCCCTCCCTTCATCTCGGATCCCACGCCAACCACCTGCGGAGTCCCCCAAGGATCCTCCATCAGCCCCACCCTGTTCAACGTCTACATGGCCCCTCTCGCTTCCATCGTCAGAGCACACGGACTCAACATCGTATCGTACGCAGACGACACACAACTTATCCTCTCACTATCCAACGAACCCAACATCTCAAAACACAACTTTCAAGAAGGAATGGAAGCAATCGCAAGGTGGATGAAGAACAGCTGCCTACGACTGAACACAGACAAAACCGAAGTACTCATCATAGACCCTCTTCCCAATGCCTGGAACGACACCTGGTGGTCCCCCGCCCTCGGAGACCCACCCCCACCGACGGACCACACACGCAACCTCGGAATCATCCTGGACTCAAACTCAAAATAGACCGCCAGATCAACGCCGTCACCTCTTCCTGTTTTCACACCCTCCGTCTCCTACGTAAGACTTTCAACTGGATCCCCCTCGAATACAGGAAAACCGTCACCCACGCCCTCATCAGCAGCAGACTGGACTAGGGCAACGCACTCTATGCCGGGATCAACAAGAACCTCACCCGCAGGCTCCAGAACACCCAGAACGCCGTCGCCAGACTAGTCCTCAACCTACCGCGCCACTGCCACATCCCCCAACACCTGCGGGCACTACACTGGCTCCCCGTCGAGAAGAGAATCACCTTCAAGCTTCTCACCCATGCCCACAAAGCCCTCCACAACACCGGCCCCGCCTACATCAACCACCGCCTCTCGTTCCACGCACCCCAAAGATCCCTCCACTCAGCCCAGCTTTCCCTTGCCACGGTACCACGCATCAAGAAGACCAGAACGGGAGGTCGTTCCTTCTCCTTCCTCACAGCCAAGACATGGAACACCCTCCCTCTCCACCTCCGCCACACACCAACTCTCTCCAAGCTCCTGAAGGGCCTCAAGACCTGGCTCTTCGACGAATCACCATAATCGTCGGCACCCCACGTACCCTGATGGGCCATAGTAAACCTCTGAAACCCTTGGCCCTCACCGATACTCCACGAGTGCTTAGGAGCCGCGCCCTCCCCTCCCCCCAACACCTTGAGACCCTTCCAGGTGAGTAGCTGCGCTTAACAAATAATTGATTGATTGATGTGTACTTCATTCTTTCTTTCTATCTTTCTTTCCTTCTGTCTATTCTTCTCTCATGCCATCTGTCCTTTTTTCTAGCTTTCTATCCCTTTACTCTTATCTCCTGTCAATCCTTCACACCTTCTTTGCATCTTTTCTTTTTGTCTTCCTGCCATTCTAAAACTCTTTGTTTCTCTTCTTTCCTTCAGTTGCCTATCCTTTTTTCTCACATTTCTTCTTTGTTATTTCATTACATTTTTCTGCTTTCCGTCTTTCTCTCCTTCCATTTTTATTTCTGTTTCTTCCTGTTCCATTCCACCCTTCATTCTTTCTTTTCTACCATTTTACTTATTTTGCATTTTTTTCTCATTTTTCTTGTGTTCTTTTGCACCCTCTTTCCTTCATGATTCCTTTTTCCTCCCTTCTTTCTTTATTTTCATTTTCCTTTCTTTTTGCTTCTAACTTATTTTTTCTTTGCCATTTTAATAATTTTTCTTTCTTTCTCCAACCCTTTTACACCTCGTTTAGGTTTTCTTTTGGTACTCCTCCCACAGCTATGTAATAATTGTAGTTTATTCTTGAGGAATAAAAAAATTATTCTGCTCCAGTAGCACCCCCGCTTAAGCTGGTATAGCTGGCGGTTCACCTCGCCCATGACTTATTGCATAGATCGTTAGGAAATTGGTAATTCATATCTTACCATCATAGTGGCAACTCCCTCTCTCAGTTAGTCACTCATGGTGAATTTCCATTCAACAAACCCTACAGCAAATAGAGAAAAAGTAAAAATCACAAAAGGGGAAGCATTGACCCTTAATATGCACCAATGTTACACCAAGATCACCTAACACTCTGTCCCCAATAAGCTATACCCCTATTCCCTATTACAAGCACATGCCCAAGGCCCTTTGTATTAAATATGCTAAATCCTATTTGCATTGAAATGTGTTTAACATGGTACTTAACTTCATATTTGTTTACTCATGTGCTAAACCTTGTACATGTTCCAAAATCCTGCCTTTATTTTCATGTGCAAAATCTGCTGAATATTGGAGATTTCTGTTTACTCATGAGCAAACCCTGATAGATATTCCAATGTCTTGTGGGTTATGCATGTGCAAAACCTGTTAAATGTTCCGAAATGCTGTCAGATTATACTTGTGTAAACATTGGTAGATAATTACCCATACTCAAAAGTTTTTTCTGTCACTCATTACTTAGCAGACAGTCTGATTTCGGGCCAGGCTATGGCTTTTAATTGCTTTTGGTGGTAAGGAGGCTGTGCTTCGAGCAGCCTTTGATACCCTCTTCCATCCAGTACAGGATGAAGGCTGGAAGAAGCAGGCATTGCCAGAACAGTGGTAAAATGGCTTGCCCCCTACATTCAAAATGGAACCTTTCAAGTGAGTGAAGAAGCCATTCAATCCAAAACTCACTCTCGAAAATGTGGGGTGCCCCAGGGTTCGTCAGTAAGTCCCACTCTGTTTAATATATATATATCCTTCCGTTGGCAGCGATTGTTAAGGCATGTGGGTTTTCAGTTATATCAGACGCATATGACACACAAATTGTCATCTCCCTCTCTCCCCAAATAGAAAAACGTCCACCCAACTAAATTACTGCTTAAAGCATGTAGTAGACTGGATGTCTGCAAGCAATTGGAAATTAAATGGGGGAAAGACTGAAGTGCTACTGGTGGGAAACAATACTGCCAGTTGAATGGAGTTGAATTGGCTAGATTTTCTCAGCACTCAACCAAACCCTAAATTGGAGCTCTCCATGGAAGTCCAAGCCAAGAAATTGGCACCAAACTGTTTCGGCCTACTCAGGACACTGAGAAAACCATAGAGAGAGCTGCCGAAACTCCAGGTAGGCTGGTGGTGCGAGGTTTAGTAATCTCAGGACTTGACTATGGGAACTCCCTATATTTGGGGAGTCGTAAATTCATCATAAAAAGACTCCAGGAAATGCAAAACACCACAGCCCGGATTCTATTAAAAATCCCCAAACACCAATCGGCTACCTTGCACTGGCTTCCAGTGCTCAAACGAATTCAGTTTAAGTCACTTTGCCTTGCTCATCAAGCAATATACAAAAAAGGATCTTGGCTGATACAAAGATTGTTAAGACCTTCCAAAACTACGAGAACGTTGTGCTGAACAAACCAGCAACTATTTGTAGGACCCAGGATCAAGAAAACCAGGGGGGAAGGGCCATTCGGCTTCTTTGCTCTCAGACTCTGGAACGCTCTTCTACTGGAAATAAAAAGGAGCAAGTCTTTGAAAACTGCTCTTTTCAGTTAATATGTATATTCAAGGCTATGCAACCGGAAGAGTGTCTTAGCTCTGGCAGGCCCTTCTGGATAGCCATGCGCTTTAGAAATCTACATGAATAGAATAGAACAAATGTTTCACAGTATTATCAAAGCAGATTTGTGAGAGTGGTAATGTGTGACATGAACATAGAGTAGATATACTGCACACCAAACAACACCACGCAATAACAGCTGTACACCCCATCGGCACAACGTAATGACACAACAATGCAACAATAACACAACAACACAATAGAACAAAGTGCAACAAAACACAGAAACACAACTCAATAAACACCATGCAAATACAATCCAGAATACCAAAACAACACACCAACACAAAACACACAAAAAAATACCCCAGCACAAAACAACACAATCATACAGGTTCCAATTTTTACAGGGTAGCTGTGGAGGGCTGGTGTGCTGCTTTGTTATTGTGTTGTGGCTATACCTATGTTCTTCTTTTGTGCTGTGTAGTTTTGCTGCACGTGCTGTTGCAAAAATATGTTGTTGTGTATTGTTTCGGTGTATTTGTTATGTTACTGTGCTCTCTTGAGCTGATATTTTGATGATTAAATGGGTTACTGTTTTATTTTGTGTTGTGCCAGTGAACTGTTCACTACTGAATAAGTATGCTTTGTTTCTATATTGTATTTTAGTTACAGACCTCCCCCCGCCCCCAGGCCCTTGAAACCTTCGCGGGTGAGTAGCGCACTTTACAATTCCCTGATTGATTGATTGATTTTAGGTTGTTGGGTTAAAGTTGTGGTGTGTAGTTTTGTGATTTGTTTTGTATTTTGTTGGGGTGGTGATGTGTTGTTTTTTGTGCTGATGGAGAGGTGTGGTGCAGCGGCCAGGGCAGCTGACTTCGGAGCACAGGGTTCACGGTTCGATCCCCGGCTCCGGCGGCAGCTTAGCTCAGCCCCATGTGACTCTGGGCAATAGCTCACTTAATTTCCACGACGGCCCCCAGCGCCTTGAGACCGTAAGGGTGAGTAGCTGCGCTATATAAAACGGACTTACTGATGTGCCTTTTTTTGCACTGCCGAATTTTGTTGTTTTGCTCAATGGTTGGTGTGCTGTATTCGGCTTCGATTGTTTTGCTGTGCTGTGCCGTTTTAAATTTTGTTGTGTTATTCCTTTGCCTTGTGTTATGCTACTGCCTGGGTACTCACAAACATTTTCCCAGGGGCCACAAAGTATGGTCTGTGGTGTGACCGAGGGACGCACTGATGGCAGCTGGGTGGGGTCAGGCGATATCAATCAATCAGGGTTTGTAGCGCACGACTACTCACTCGTAAGGGTCTCAAGGCGCTGTGGGGGTGGGGGGTCTACTGTTCAGCCGGTGTTCAGTGGGGTTTATAAGGTGGGTGTAGGGGAAGCGAAACATGTACATGTAGTGGCTGATTTGCACAATGCGAAACCAGAAAACCTGGGATAATTCCCGGCTTCCCCACTTGATCAAATTGTGTGTGATCCTAGGCAGTTGGTCTTTTTTTCCACTTTGCCTCCTTTTCCTTCTCTTGTGTTTGATTTAATAAACTATGATGTTGTTCATGTATAATAGCAACCCAGGCCACCCAGAGGGTGCACCTGACAACTAACTTACCTCTTAGTTCACGATTGGCATTGTTGTCTGGGTCCGTAGAAGCATGAATGTTTCTAAATTCATGTTTGAAAACCTCTCAATGCAGTGATATCATCGGATGTACTAAGGTGAAAAGGTTCTGCATGTTAATAAAATAAACGTTTTAGAATTTTGAAGAGACTTTCTTGTATTTTTACACGTTTGTTGTAAGATGTCTTTAAAAAAATGATGGTCTTTCTAGACTTAAGTGGTGCAGGACGCTTTAGCTACTTCCATTCTGAATGTTAGTGCTGAGTCAAGTAAACAGCTGACCAGTGCTGCTGTTCCCAAGGGGCCGCACGGAAAGGTCAGGAGGGCCACAAGCGGCCCCTGGGCGGTACTTTGAGTATCACTGTGCTACAGTGTTGTGTTCTGTCATCACTTTAGAGATGTCAACAAAGACTACTGCATTCCCTTAACCTCTCTAATATGGAGGATAATATGTCCCTACCTCTGAAATGTGGAGGACGTAAGTGTCTCACCCTTCGATTTCAAGAGGAAATACTTCTAGTGCTTGCATGAGAAGAATTTCTGCTATAAAAAGTGATTTCAAAATGCAAGGGAAGAGCTTACCTTGTGTCCTTAAATCATTTTTAAATTTGCTATTATGAACAGAGCTTTCACAGTTCATAGTGCCAAAAATGAAAACAGACAGTGCCATTAGGTGCAGTCTGCTTTCACTTTCATCGGTGCAGAAGGGGCATAATGCTGCCCCTCCCCGAGTGGAAGTGAACATGGGAGAGTTGCTGATAAAAATAGACCAAACCAGAAACCATGAGAAGACCACATTGACTTCTTACGGTCATACTTTTCATCTGTTGCTGTCACAGGTGATAGCTCAGCCACACAAGTAGGGTATCATTTGTATTGGAAGAAGTGTTAAAATGCTAAGTGGTAGGAATGATGTGGCTTCCTGAAGAGTCTGTAACTTTGACCTTAGAGAAATGTGAGGATTTTGGCAAACCTTTGAGGTTTGCCGGGCATTCTGGGTTATCAAATGTCATGGCCATGCAAGTCACACCACCTTGGACTCTCCTGGGTGTCTAGTTTTCAAAAACACTTCAGGTCAGGGGCGAGGCCAGCAGCCGACGAGTATAGCCACACACTTATCGCGGCTCCGAAGCCCTCACTCAATATCCATCACTAATCTGCTACAATACATCGTTCCAAAAACCCACGAAACATATGACCACAGTCCTAATGTAACCGGTAGCAAAATCCATCCACAAACCTACCAGATCAAGCGGTGGAGACGTGCTGGAGACCTGCGACCCGGGGGAGTCTGGGAGACACAAGATGGCCGTGACGTCTCCGGAGTAGCAGTGCATAGGGAATGCGACCTGGGCCAAGTGTGGGTCTGCCGGACTGAGCGGGGAGAGCTGCACGTACACCCGTGCTGGACGACAAGACTCACCAGACGGCAAGAGGTCGAGACTGCGCCCTGAGACTTGGGGTTTCGGAACGGTTCGAGGAGGCGGTGTTGGTGGCACCGGGAAGCCGAGTGCAGCAGAGAAACGCGGCCGCTGCTGGGAGCAGCGAACAAAGGTGCGGCAGCCCAGCCTGAATTAGCAACGCTAGAGAGAATCGAGAAGAGAGAGCCCCCTCCTCCTGCGCGAACGTGCCCGGTAGCAGTGGGGAAGCGCGTCCAGGCTAAACAGACTCAGCTAAATAAACGGAGAAGGTAGGGGGTGCCTCGCTCTGCAGATCAGATGAGCTGCATGCCTGGAATGACTGACCCACAGCAAAGGGCCCACAAGGGGGGGTCACACCCAACGCATCGTTAATTGCACAGGAGGTGGGGTAAGTCGGCGCCCACACGTGTGAGGTTGTCCCAGAGGTGGCAGAGTAACTGCGGTGTGAGATAGAACACAAAGTGGGCCAACAGCGCCCCAAGGGTCGTGCTCTCTGAGGGCCAGACCTGCACCTCTGCCAGGGGTGAGATGTAGAGTGAACCTGACCCAGGGCCTGGATCCCAAGGGCGTAGAGGAGGCTGAGACACGTTGTGACTGGCATCCAGACGAGGGGCAAAAGCAGAGGCATCAGCACCGGCCCGTGGCATAGATAAGTGACCGAGTGCACAAGACAATAGCCCACACATACAGCGGCATACCGAAGCAACAAGTGTCCGCGCGGGTGATAGGGCTGAGGCCCAGAGGCCCAGAAGCGGAAACCAGTTATCAAACCCCGATCGCACAATCCTGGAGATAGGCGTGGGTGCCTGCCCGCAACGAGGGTGGTGACTCTCCGCCAACCTGGTAACACTGTCGAGGGGCTACTCAACTTACGGTTGCACATAAAGACAGAAAGAGAAACAGACGCGCACAAATCCCGGATCACCTCATCGCTCCGGACAAAGAGCCTCCAGCGCTATAACCCACCGAACAGTAGCACAGGTAGATATCAAATAACTAAGGAAACCCGACAGGCCGCGGGTGGCAGGCGCCCCCCAGGCAGGGGGCGGGCAGTACCACGTTATATCAACAAAAATAACGATACCGAAACAACTCAGACCCACTTGCGATGGCAGGCAGCAAGGGCGGCAAGCCGTTGCTACAAACTAAGCTGAACAAATATGCCTGGACCAAGAATGGAGAGGAACAAGACTCACCCACAGCAAATGGACAGGAGAAGCCACAATACCCCACTGGCCAAGCTGAGTTAACACTCCAAGACATTATGGCCGCCATCAGCGGCGTGCGATCCTCCCTTGAGTCCAGACTCGACACAGTAAACATTGAAATCTCCCATGTGCGAGCAGATCTCAGAAAAATGGACGCAAGAGTCTAAGAAGTTGAGGACACCACTAAGACGCTCTCAACCGAGACCTCCAAACTCAAGCAACACGTGCAACAGCTAACCAAAAAGCAAAACAAACTGGTGGCGCAACTAGATGACTATGAGGGTCGGGTGCGCCAAAATAACGTGCACATCCTGGGGGTGCCGGAGCGTTGCTGAGGGCCCCGCAAATGACCTCTTCATCGAGGAGCTCATCATTAAACAACTGCAGCCAAAGGGCCTCTCGCACTATTTTTCAATTGAGCAAGCACACCGTGTCCCCGGAGGGCGACCTAAGCCAGGGGCCCCTCCACGACCAATAGTTGCCAGAGTTTTTAATTTCCGAGACCGAGACGCTATCCTGCAGACCGCACGCTGTGCTCCACCAATCAAACTCGAAAATAGGGTGATCTCCTTTTTTCCAGACTTTACTATAAAAGTCCAAAAACAAAGACGCAGTTTCCTGGAAGTTAAAAAAGTGTCAAGAGACCGAGACATCAAATATGCCATGATATTACCGGCTAAACTGCGCATCGCAGCCAATGGTAAAAACTGGTTCTTTCCAACACCAGAGGAAGTGTGGGACTGGCTGGACGGGTGGCGCCAAGTGGGAAACTTGACGGTAAAGAAAGACATTCTGGGCCAAAATGGAATCGAACCAGACCACCCCATGAAGCAGGCGATGAAGCGGGTCATGGAGCAGCTGACCCAGGTCCTGGGTGCTAGACAGACAATGGTAGTCGCCTGGCGATAGAAGAGATCCTACACTGTAGAGTGGATGTGGGTCGAAATCCCGGTGAGTCCTAAATCGATGCACTGGAACGGACACTTTGCCTGACTCTAATTCATGCTCCCTCTCAAACTAACATTGCATGTAGTGGGTACATATACGCCACTACATAAAGAGTGGGTCTCGCATTTGAGGGCTGTGGTCCGCAACACACCACTATCACAAGTCGGAACCACATAGGGAAGGGCGGGGGGAGGGCGTTGCTGAACCAGGGGCACCGTTCATTGTTGGGCGGGAGGGTGACAGGCACTCTGCCTTGTTGGGGTTGTGGATAGTTCGAAATCCACTGGCAGGGTGGCAGGGAGGGAGGGTAAGTTAAGGGTAGAGGGGGTTTGTTTCATTTAAAACAGGTCACTTCACAAATTTTCCAGGATCCACCAATATCCTACACAGCACGTATGCTTACATCATTATCACGAGTCAGACCAGGGGCACACCAACCAACTCCATATGAGGCCGTTAGCGGAGCCCCAAGTGTGACCAATAAGCACAAGTTAAATATCAAACAATTGGAATATAAGGCCTTGGCGAACGAAATGGCCACGGTCAAACACATAGCCACCCACCACAAAATATATGAGCTGGGGGATAGCGCGGGCAGGCTACTTGCCTGGCTCGAAAAAAGGGAGCAGGCTGAGTGCTGTGTCCCCCGATTATGCATAAACGATATCCATATTCACTCAGACCCGCAAGAGATCGCAGAGGCTTTTGCTGATCACTATGAACAGATCTATACCCCGACAGTAACCACCACAGCGCAAGATTCGTGCCAATTATTGAAAGATATACCTCTGCCTACCCTGTCCCCCAACGATAGACACTCGCTAGAAGTGGACATCACTAATGCAGAAATATGTTCAGCAATCAGAAACATACAATCAGGGAAGGCAATGGGACCCAACGGTGACCCTATCGAATTCCTTAAACTAGTAGCATCTCAGGTTGCGCCATACCTACAGGAAATGTATCTTGAGAGTAACGAGAAGGGGTTCTTACCGGAAGACTTGAGAATGGCCTCAATCGTAGTCATCCACAAGAAAGGAAGGCTAGCCGACAGCTGCGGGTCCTATCGCCCGATCTCTTTAATTAATGCTGAGGCCAAAATCCTAGCTAAAATACTAGCATCCCGACTGGCCCTTATCATCACCTCATAAGTGCACGCCGATCAATCCGGCTTCATGCCTGGCCGAAACACGGCCTTAAACATCCGCCGACTCCAAAACGTACTGGGTCGGAAACATATAGTCACAGAAGACGCCGTAATACTCTCCTTAGACTCCAAAGTTGATACAATAGAATGGGCATACCTTTTCGAGGTGTTGCTGCGATTGGGTTTCGGCCCAAAATTTATAGGCTGGGTCAAACTTCTTTACACAGACCTAAGGGGCCAAATCAAAGTAAACAACCGTGCGTCAAGAGTATTTCCATTAAGGAGGGGTACCAGACAGGGGTGCCCCCTGTCACCACTGATCTTCTGGCTGATGCTTGAACCTCTGGCGACGTGGATCAGGGGAGACCTCTTGCTTAGAAGACTGAAATGGACAGGACAGGATATCCCTCTACGCTGATGATATCCTACTTTATCTAACATCTCCGACAAAGTCAATACACAGAATTCTCAAAATGTTTACACATTTCGGCAAATATTCCAGCTGCGCTATTAACTGGTCCAAGTCAGTAGTCTATATAATCCATGGATCGAACCCAAGACTCCCGCAGGGTTGTGAGGTCAAGGTGGCGGAGGAGGGCTTCCGCTACCTTGGTATTTTTATAACCCCAGATCCAGCTCTCTTCCACAGTCAAAATCTTGAGGCCCCCCTGAACAGATTGCGAAATGACGTAAAACATTGGAAGACACTGCCCCTTTCTCTGCTCGGCTGAGCGTCCCTCTTCAAAATGTTGGCACTCCCCCGCTTCTTATACCGTCTTCAGAACTGTCCCTTTAAAGTCCCTGAGTCCTACTTCCAAAATATAGACAGTGAAATCAGGACTTTGCTATGGGAAGACACCCCGTATTGCCATGCATAAATTAACCAGAAGCTGGTACGACGGGGGAATTGCACTCCACGATATGTGCCTCTACTACTGGGCATCACAACTAGTGGTTATCAACCACTGGATGTATCATCCCCAGACGGAACCTGCTTATCAACTGGACAGATACTAGATGGGGAGGGAAGGACACAACGGGGTTCTATACTCACAAGCAAAGCAAAGCCGTTACTTTGGCCCCACTGTCCTAACCATTGACGTCTGGTGCCAGGCCAATAAAAAACTTGGCTGGCAGGGTATATTGACCCTAGCCACGCCATTATGGTTCACCCAGAGACTCAGGATGCTGGGCAACCAACAGGGATTTGACAGATGGGACACCATTGGCATATCTACTATAGGTGACATATGGAAAAAGGGGAAAATTCTAAAATTTTCTGAACTTCAGAAAGAATACGAACTAGACCAGAAGGAGATGTTCCGATATCTACAAATCCATCATGCCCTGACCGCTGTAATTCCCACATCAGGGGAAATACCGGAGACGTCCCCCCTGGAAGATAGTGTTATCAGAGCCCCTCGGGGAAAAAAGCCATATCACTGACATATAGGAAGCTGATTAATAATTTACCTGATCCACTCCAACGTCTCCGAGAAACAAATCTGACTCTCAAATGGACCCACTCTCCTGCTTCCCCACACTCTAGGGGGCAGATTTACAATAAAGTAACGCAGCACGGTGCAGCATGTCATTTTGCTGCGCCGCGCTGCGTTAGTTTTGAAGCACAGGGATGCGACATATTTACAACAATATGTCGCATCTCTGTGCTTCCCCCTGCGCTAGCTGCCATGCGCCATGCGCCGACGCAGGCACCCTTGCACCATGGTGCAAGGATGCCTGCGTCATGGGATGATTGTTTATGTGCAGGAAGGGTTCCCTTCCTGCACATAAACAATCAGAAATGGCGTTTTACAACTTCTATGTGTGCTGCATTAGCACACATATAACTTGTAAACGTCATTGATTTAGAGGATTGTTTATGTACAGGAAGGGACACCTTCCTGTACATAAACAATCACCAGAAGTGATTTCCTCTTTCTAGGCGTGCTGCAGAATGCAGCACGCCTAGAAAGAGGAAAACAATGAGGAGAAATGAATACATTTCTCCTCGTTGCGCCTCCCCTGGGGAGGCGTAGCATTCAGACGCATGTCCAGATTTACGATTTCTTGTAAATCTGGAAATGTGTCTGGTTCCATGGGTGTTGCGTGGGAACACCCACAGCAACACCCATGGAATGCCCCTTTCACGCAAAGTGCTGCGTGTAAAGGGTCCGTATTTACAAGGACAGGAAAAGCCACGCAGGGTGGCTTTTCCTGTCCTTGTAAATATGGGGCAGAAAAATGCGCTGCCGGTGCGTCACAAAAAGTGACGCACTGGCGGCCCAAGGGGCTTGTAAATCTGCCCCTAGATGTTCAAGAAGTTCTTCAAATAGCTCCTCACCTACACTCGCAGACACATCACCCAAGCCCTCATAACCAGCAGGCTGGAATACAGCAACACACACTATGCTGGAATCAACGTTCGACTGGCCATAAGACTCCGCACCGTACAAAACTCAGCAGCAACGCTCATTATCAACCTCCCATCCTTCACTCACATTACTCCAGATCTTAAAGAGCTCCACTGGCTCCCAATCCACAAACAGGCACTCTTTGAACTTCTCATGCACAAGTACAAAGCCTTACACAACATTGGCCCAGCATACCTCAACAACTGCATAAACGTCCACAAATCTACCAGACACCCCTACTCAGCCGGACTTCTACTTGTACACAGCCCGCATACCCAGAACCAGACCTGGGAGTCATGTCTTCTCCTACCTTACTTCTGAAGCCTGGAACGATCTTCCCCTGCGCATCAGAGCCTCCTCCTCAGTTCTTGAGTTCCACAAGAAACTAAAGACCTGGCTCTTCACCTGGCCCCAAACCTGGCTGGGCCCATACAGCTCCTGCTTCAGTGCAAGGATATTCTTCTACGTGGGTTGTGTGCTATACAATTACACATAATATAACATATAAGTTGCTGCCAAGTTGTTGGCTGTGGGTATCGCATGTTTTGGGACAGTCAACAAACACTATATAACCCTGCAACCAAAAGTCTATGATATATATACGGGTATATTACTTTTGTAAATCCACCATCAGGGCAAACATTTACAGATGAAAATGTTTTCACCTATTTTATTTTTTCTGATGTATTTTTTTATTTTTATATTTCAACAGTTAGTTCCTTTATGAAAATCATATGCTATCTACACAAATTAAACTTTGATGAATTTGGATTTTTTTTTCTAGTTTTATGAAATGTATAGTTATCCAGGTTCAACTATGGATTTCACATCTGTTTCCACCACGAATGTCAAGTTGTTACTAACCCCAACAAAATAGGAAAAACTGAATACCTCTTAGAAAAATGCAAAAACTGTGTTGAAAATGTAGGTTTTTCTAAAACTATAATTGTTCCTGAACCTGAGACAATGATCTTTGCACACAAACCTTTTGCTGATGCCATTTTTTGAAAAAAATAACATATGCTTTCTTGCACAGCATTTTTCCATTTTTTTTTTAAATGTTGCTATATTTTGTCTATTTTCTCTGTTCATTCCAGGTGAATCCACAAATCCTGGGTACCCTTAGAATCCCCAACATGTGGGAAAAAACTATACAAATTTTGGCCTGGATTCCTTATATACCTTAAAAGCTTTTGCAGGTTAAGCGTGAAGCGCTCCAAACATCAGCAAGCATCTGCAATGCAGTAAGTCTCTCATTTACGTGAGTTTGAGCTATTGGCATTGTAAATGACAATGCCTTTTATTTATGTTTTGGTTTTTAAAACATAAATAAAAGGCATTGTCATTTACAATGCCAATAGCTTAAACTCTCGCAAATGCGAGTCCATTTGCATTCCAAATGCTTGAAGGCATCGCTGAGTTGCCCCCTTCTGTCTCCCATGGCCCCTGAAGAGCTCCCCGTTTGCTACGAGTTAAATAAACAAGCCGGTGGTCACAACTGCGCACGAGAGACCCTACTGCAGTAAAGTAAACTCATTAAAGAAAATACAAATGAAGACCAGGCGGTACTAAGGAGGGACTAACAAGCTTAATAACGAATCAGAAGCCAGCATTTACAAAGGACAATGACACAAGCCAATGACAAATATGGGCGGAGAGTGGGCGGGGCTTCAAGTACATACTTCAATACAGCCTGGCTCGCAGAGCAGCGCATGCGCTGCCCAGGCTCGTCCTAAAAATAGGGCTAAGCACTGCAGCAGGAAAAGCTTCAGCAACTAAGCAGTTAAGATTTCAGTTACAAACAATCATTTACCACTGTCTAATTTGCTAACGCTGCTCGAGGTCTTTAGCTTTGAAAGCTCCACTAAGCCCAAAAGTGTGGTAGAGGTTGTGGCTTAATTAGGACTTCCAGTTCTCGCTTTATTTGACCCACCCTTCTGTGAGTTTACAGAGGTGCAAAAAAGGCAGATTTAATCCTTTAATGTTGTGTCAGGCGCTGTATGGAATAAAGACAGTGATTACTTACGTTCCGGAGTGCAGGCCTTTTTCTCTGAAGGGGAGGAAAGTTTGTTTGTTTCAAAGCAGTAGCGGCAGCGCCTTTACCTGCGTCACTGAAAATATTTGTTTATATTTTTATTACATTTTGCGCATTTCTTTAATTGTGCTCATTTGTAAAGTGTATTAAACTCATTTGTAAAGTATATTAAACTTGGGGTATAAAATTCGGTGCAAACTAAAATTTACATCACGGCAATGTAATATATATAATGTATTTGTGTGTAAAGCAAAATGGTGCGGTGAAGACTTCACCACCGCTCAAGATATCCTTGCATGTCATGCCTATATCTCCACTTTCAGGTACTACAGCCTGAGGCAGCACTAGTAAAATTTTCCAGCACATGAGGGGTCAACAAAGAGCTTGCACACTAGTATACTGTGCATGCTAGTATATTGCAAACTTTGTTTCTGAAGTTTAGACTTTATAACACCAGGGATTTTATGAAGTTGGCCATTGTCTTGGAAGTGACATCAACAGTGCACAATAAGCGGCTGGAATCCCTAAGGCAAAGCAGGAGGCCATCCATTCAAGCATGATAAGTAGCTTAAGAGATGATAAGTTTATATACCACCCAATCCACCTCTTCATCATCTGGAACAGCCTCACAGCCTTCCACACTAGACCTCAGTAATTTCTTTTGCACGATATGAAATTCACAAAAATTTACTGAAACTTTGCATTATGTGATTATACGTAATTTGTGGCCTATGGAAACTGGTTTGCTAGGAAAATGTCTTGCTCTTGTGACTTTCTGTTGGTATCTAGCTTGACTTATTTTTACTCAAGGAATTCCTTCATTTTACATTTTTACTCGAGACACCAGCCAGCCGTATTTCTGCATTTCGCATGATTTCCCAGAAATGTCATGACATTTTGCAGAAAAAATATTACGCAATTTTGCACACTCGGAATTCCACACCCAGTGGGAGAAATGATCCGCAATGCCACAGAATAAAAGTTCCATTAACCTCTTAACAAGGCAACTAGCGAGAAAGAGAGATAGCTTCGAGTGCAATAGATGACAAATATTTGTATCCTCATTGCCCATGAAGTTTGATGTGCATTTTTCTGAATTTTTCTGTTTCAGAGAGAGAGAGTGAGATTTGGGGAGAGAAAAAACAAAAGTGTGTGTATGTAAAAATGCAATGAAAAACGTGTGTTGGACTTGGCCCTTTTTGCAGGGTCATCCCTGAACTTTTTGCCTTCCTCCTAGCCTTTTTTCTGACATGGTGTTGGTGGATTTATGACTCTGGGCACTTTTTCACTGCTGATCAGTGCTAAAGTGCATATGCTCTCTATGGTAAATTGATGTATGGATTAGTGACTCCATGATTGGCTTGATTGGTTTACTTGTCAGACCCTAGTACAGTGCACTGCGTGTGCCCAGGGCTTGTAAATCCAATAGTGCTGGTGGGCTTGCAGCACTGGTTGTGCCACCCACCGGAGCAGCTTGTAAAGTGTGTCTCAGGCCTGCCATTGCAGGGCCTGTGTGCAGTCTGGTACTGCCATGTTGACTGGGCAAGTACACCCACTTGCCAGTCCCTAAACCTTCCCTTTTATACATATTCGTCACCCCTATGGTAGGCCCAAGGGCACGGTGCATTGTAGGTAAAAGGTAGGACATGCCCTGATGTGTGTGGCATGTCCTAATAGTGAATTACAGCCATTTTCGTTTTTCACTATTGCATGGCTACCTTTTCCCGATAGGCCAGAATGGGCAGTTAGATTATTACATCTTATATTCCTAACTGACTCAGGGAACCAGGTAGAAATTCGAGTTTAGTATGCCTGAACTCAGAATGATAAAATACATCTTTTAGTGAAGTTGGTTTTAACATTCTGTGTTTGAAAATACCACTTTTAGAAAGTAGGTATTTTCTTGCCTAACTATCCAAGCCTGCCTCTGCTAGGTTGTGTATTCCTTGTCTGTTGTTTGAGTGACAGGGGCTGGGGGCTTCCAGTAGACAGGGTGAGTCAGCACAGGGCTGAATAGAGAGATCTGCATGCAGATAGGAGGGAGGAGTTGCACCTGGGACCTGAATAGGGCTGTGCCTTCCCTCCACAATGCTGGCTCCACCTCCTGTGGTGTGTCTGATGTCCCTGGCCTACACTGTGAAAGGAAAGAAGGAGTCTTGTCAACAAAGTGCTCCAGGACTGACCAGAACTGGTTTGGACTAGGCAAAGGCCTCTCTGCCTTCAGAGAACAAAGAGAAAAAGTAGTATAAATATTGGGACCCAGACCCAAGAACTTTAGATCACTTCTGGGAATCAAGACGAACCTTTGCTGAGGAGAAGAACCAGGAAGCTGAAGGAGGAGACTACCCCTGTGCTGTGTGTTTGGGGGTTGGCTTGCAGTGGTTGCTTCATTGCCAAAGAAAGGAGAAAAGGACTGAGTGTGCTTTCTATCAACTTGAAGAAGAATCTCCAAGTGCTTGAACTAGAACTTGCCTCCTGCCTGAAGTCTCAGGGATACAAGACTTCACCAACCAGCTCCCCCCTGAATTCCCTTGCTGGGAATTGAAGTGCCTGCTGTTGTGCTGGGCCTTCTGAGAGACTGCGTGTCGCTGGGAGCTGGAAGCGCGACACAACGACGAGAAGCGTGTCGCCGCTGCTGTCATCGCATCGCCGCTGAAGCGAGACGCTCCTGTCATCATCGCATCGCCGAAGCGCAGCGCATCGCCGGAGAAGCGGGACGCTGCCACAGAGGTCATCGTCGCATCACCGGAGAAGCGCGTCGCAGGGCCTGTCGCGGCTCCAAAGATCATCGAGTCGCCGCACGGCCGTCGGGCGTGCACGCATCGCACCAACTTTGTCGCATCGCAACGAAGGCGCCATTTTGTCGCATCGTACCGGAGAAGAGTATCGCATCGAGGTGCCATCTTGTCGCATCGTACCGGAGAGCAGTAAGAAACCGACGCATCACCTCCCCACACATTAAGGAAGCGAGCATCAACTCCCCTGCGCAGCAGTAAGGAACCAACGCATCCACTCCCCTGAGTGTAAGGAACCAACGCATCACCTTCCCTGCGACCCTTTTGTTTTCTTTGCATTACGCATTTAAGGTACATTGAGAGTAAAGTGTTGCATTTACAACTTGAGAGAACTGAGCTATTTTTATAACATTTTAAAGTCTATTTTTGAGTACAGTATTGTGGATTTTTGTCGTTTGGTCTTGTGTTAAGTCTATATAAAAATACTATTTTTATAATACAACCTGTGTGGTATACATCTGTAGTGATGTCACTGTAACTGTATGTGTTCACAAATGCTTTACACACTGCCTCTGAGATAAGCCTGCCTGCTCGTGCCAAGCTACCAAGGGGGTGAGCAGGGGTTATTTTAGGAGTGTAGCCCCTTACCCTGACTAGACGCAAGGGTCCCTATTTGTCACAGGTACCTACCTATGCCAACTAGAGACCCCCAAATCTAACAACGTGTAATTAATTTCTGTTTTAAAACCATGCTTGTTGGATGTAATGTTTGTTTGGTATGTCCATGGGTTACGTATATTTGATGTGACACACAAAGTCGATTTTTTGCTTTTTTGTACATGCTCTCCCACTATGCGCGCACACTATGACCCTGATTACAAGTGCAGGGCTAAAATCTGATCATGTGTTAACACGTATTTGCACAGGAATCAGAATTACTAGTTATGTGGTAACTATCACACCCTTAAAGTTTTACCCAGATAAATTTCAGCAGGTCAAACCTGCCGAAATTTATCGGGGAAAAGGTCCAGAAAAAAGTCAAAACACGCGGAATTTGCTGTGTTAAATACCGATTCTGCATGTTATGCCTCATTTTAAAGGGCACAACTTGTAATAGGTGACAATTATCGAACCTTTTCAATTTCGATCCCCGTGGTGATGGATTTTAAAAGATCACGTTCCCAGCCAGGTTAGGTTTAATTTTTGTTTTTTTTTAGGTGCGAACTTCCATCCCATCTGAGGTATTTCGGTGCTAAAAAAGGCAGAACTATTGGATGCTTCACTAAAAAAAAAACACGTAGGTGCATATTTACAAGCCCCTTGCGCCGCCGGTGCGTCACTTTTTTTGACACACCAGCGGCGCAGTGTGGTGCTCCATATTTACAAGCCATGTAAAGCCACCCTCCGTGGCTTTTTGTGGCCTTGTAAATACGGCCCCCTCTCACACAGCACTTTGTGTGAAAGGGGCATGCCCTGGGTGTTGCCGTGGGTGTTTCCACGCAACACCCATGGATTCTGCCGTGTTCCCAGATTTACAACAATTCGTAAACCTGGGAATGCGTCAGAATCCTATGCCTCCCCAGGGGAGGCGTAAGGTGGTGCAACGAGGAGAAATACTTTTATTTCTCCTAGTTTTTTCCTCTTTCTATGCGTGCTGCAAAATAGTTTCTTCCTCTTTCTATGCGTTCTGCATTCTGCAGCACGCATAGAAAGAGGACAATGCCTTTCATGATTGTTTTTTTGCAGGAAGGTATCCCATCCTGCACAAAAAAAATCTCCCCAAAAACGCAGATACCGCTGCACCATGGGTGCCTGCATTGGCGCATGGAAGCCAATTGTGCACCAGGACAGGGGAAAGCACAGGTATGCGACATATTGTTGTAAATTTGACGCATACCTGTGCTTTGAAAGTGACGCAGCGCGGCGCAGCGCGGCGCAGCAGATGGCTTGCGGTGCCGCGCTGCATCACTTTTTTGTAAATAAGGCCCCTGGTGAATAAAGAACAGTCCCAGTAATGGGGAGGAAAAAGCTACGACTATAAGGCTTTCCATGTGGGGAATAAATCAGCGGTGGAAGCCAAAACTCACTATTTAAATTTCTTAACCTGTGTTACGGAGACCCCCACTCAGGTGGTCCACGACTGCTTAGAAAGTAAAATAATATTATCAGATGAAAAGGTGTATGTAAATACAAGAGCAAAACGTAAATGGAAAAATTTACAACGTTCAGTAAATGTTAAAGAATTATAAATTGGAGGCTAAAAATCAAGTTGTTATCCTCAGATTGATTTGTGGGAGCAGTGCAACAGCATCAAACAGAATATAGTATGGATGATGGGTGGAATCAATTGAATTCAGAAAAACTCCAACTTTCCATTTAAACTAAAATAAATTTATCAAAGGGAGGAGAGATATAGTCCTATAACCAGACTTCAAGAATTGGTCCAGATGAGGTTTCATCAGCAGCAGTTTGACTACATTGCCTTTCCATTTTATTGGAACATAGCTAGACACAAAAGAATGGTTCAGAATTACTGTGATTGCAGGTGTCACTACTCTGCCATGTCATATAAAATTCTGGCAGAGCAAATATCATCAGGAGATCCAGACTTAATAATGGACTTCAGTATTTGGATTGTGGTGTCCTACTGAATGGCAGGGATAAGGTCCACTTTAGAGTTCTCTTGCCTGTTGAGGCGGTAGGTAAGCTTCTGCTGAGAACATACCTTGTCTGTCATAGGGACTTGTTGAAGCCTCATGTGAGACTGAGCCACTTTTAATGCTTTCATAGATTGTTTGACACATATTAGTAAAATAGAAATACAATTTACATGAATTATTCCACTGTACTATACAAAATTCTCAAAATAAATTCTCCGTTTCATGCGAAAGGCACACTTTGCATAAACTGTACACACGTCTTTTGGTTTGTATATAGTTTTCACCAGGATTATGCATGTGATGCAAGGAAAAAATAATTTGAAGTCACACATCCTTAAACCGAATGCCACATCTAATAGTAAACTAATGTGATTGTGAGATTATGAATAACTTTATTGTGTTTGCAAGTGAAAATACCATTAGCAAAAAAAATTCTTTGTCAGAAATATTATGTCCTAAATATCATTTACAAAAATGTCATTCCACTGAGTGTATGCTTTCTATTGGTAATGGCAATGTAGTACTATTTTTGTACAAGGGATTTAAGACACAATATTTATATCAGATGCTATGTTATTTATGATACTATGCTACCATATCATTCATTGCATAATGTTAACAATAAACTTATCATTAAAGCAGATACAAAAGCAAAGTATTAGTGTGCTGAGTCTGAATTGTACAAAAAATAAAATTCAGTAAGTTTGACACAAAATTGATCGCCCTCTCTTATAGTGTGACTTCCTTGCAAATGAAAAGTAGGAAGCAACCATAAGTGCAACTGTTATCCACACATGAGCATATAAAAAAATAAGTGCCAGATCCTCAACTTTCCAAACATGCTTTGTTCTGTAGCTGGACAGGACTCCACAAACAAATGGTTTCTGTTGCTTCTTTAAACATAAACATGAAAGTAGAGAAGCACACATCTGCATTAGTCCCTCCCTAGTTCATCACAATACAGTGAATGTTGCTTCAAGCCAAATTCTCACCAAATATGAGAACTCTTTAGTTCCATTACTGTAGTGTAAATTAACATTAATACAATTACAAAAAACATTGAAAAGTTCAATCAGATAACTACAAAATGTAATAGAGAGATAAGTAATCACTGGTACCTCACAACTTCGCTTCCCCATGTCTACTGCACAACAATGTTACACCACGAAAACAACACAGCACACCAACTCACTCTCAAACACTGTCTCCACCATCTACACATGCAGACCCATCAAAATGCCTTCTTAGCATGTTGGATGAGGAACATGATACAGAACAGCTACATGATTGCTATCCTAAAACAGCTAATACAAGTACTAAAAACACACCTGCTACAAACCCACACAATACTAATCACTCTTCTACAAAACAAAGTCTCACTATCACCAAAGCCCATTCTCTAAACTGTCTACTAATAAATGCTTGATCCCTCTCTAAAAACAAACATCACATCTACGACCTTCTCACTGATGCAAAACCAGATATACTATTCGTAACTGAATCATGGTTGGGAGATGATATGACTCCAGTCCTGCATGAAGCCGTTCCTCTAGGCTATCAAACGATCACCCAAAATCGTAAAGGGCAAAAAAGGAGGCGGTTTAGCTGTTGTGTTCAGGCAAACATTACATATCACTAAAGTTGACGACATCACCATAAAGAATTGTGAGGCTCTTCTCACCAGATGCAATCCTACACCGTCTTCCTCCTGTAACTTCATGCTCCTTTACAGACCTCCACCTAGCAAGGCGACATTCCCAGACGCACTTCTAGACACAGTTTCAAACCTGATAACAATACACTCCAACCTATGCGTTCTGGGAGACCTCAACATTTGGTTTGACAAACCTAATATGACCCATCCAAAAACAATAATCACTGGCCTAGACGCACTAAACCTGCATCAGATTGTCCACAAACCACACACATCGCTGGACATATCCTAGATGTCATTTTTGCTAATACCGAATTAGTTACCTTTCAAACTATAACTCCAGTCACATGGTCAGACCAACACTTGCTTGCTTTCCAACTTAAAACAACACTAAGCGACTCACCTAAAACTACCTTACATCCATCCACCTATCGACCATGGAACAAACTCAATTTGGAACACTTAGAAACACAACTAACATCCAGTACAAATCTGGAAACAATAAATTCTAGTCAAAAACTATATGAGTGGTTACAGGAAGCTTTTGACATCCTGATACCACTCAAAACCACACAACAGAACAAAAGAAAAAAAGCGCCTTGGAGAAACATAGAGATAAAAGACATAAAAAAACAAATTAGAAAGCTGCAACGTACCTGGCTCCAAACAAACGCCAAACAAGACAAACTTCCCCTACAGAAAATTAACAGATTATACAAGTCAGCTATCAAAAAAGCTAAGAAAAGGTACTATTCAAACAGAATTCAAAATGCTAAATGTGCAAATAAAGAATTCTATAAAATACTCAATGAATTTCGCAAACCAAATTGCCTAGAAGGAACTCATCCTGTTACTCAAGAGTTCACAGACAGACTGGCAAATCATTACACTGACAAAGCAGACACATTGGACTCATACTTAAAACAGAGACAAAGCACCAGCACTAACCCTTTGACAAAACATTCCAAGAATACTCTAACCCAGCCTCTCCATTCCTTCCAACACGTCTCACACGATGAATTTATGGACCTGGTCAAAGCAAGCAGGCCTGCCGGCAGCCCTTCTGACCCGTGTCCACCACAAACTTTCAAGACAATTCTTTATACAACCTCTGCATGCCTCTCCAGTAAGAAGAATCATCAACAATTCCTTAACTACCGGAATATTTCCAGAAGAACTCAAAAAGTCATACATACGCCCTTTACTGAAGAAAACAAACTTGGACCCGCTGAACCCTGACAACTACAGACCCATTACAAATGGACCTTTCCTGGGCAAACTGATAGAAAGAGCAGCGTTCGCCCAGATGTCACAATTCATTGAAGAGAATGACATACTTTCAGACTTCCAAACAGGTTTCCGTCCGGGAAGAGGCACAGAATCTGCCCTCCTTGCCATCTGGGATGACCTGAAGAACACAGTAGACCGCAACGGGGTTGCTGCGCTTCTCCTCTTGGACCTCTCGACTGCCTTTGACACGGTTGACCATGACACTCTGAAACAAAGACTCTATGAAGCCGGCATAGATGGGACTGCTCTAGATGGATAGACCTTCGAAACAGAACTAATGTCATCCATACCCCACCTTTCTCATCCAAACCATACTCCACAAAAGCAGGGGTACCTCAAGGCTCTATCATCTCGCCCATGCTTTTCAACATCCACATTAAGTCATTACCGGTACTGATCAATCAATTTCACCTCACGTGCTATAACTATGCAGATGACACACAAATACTCCTTCAACTGGAATGCCCCAAAGATATTGGAAACTCCCCAATTTTCAGATGTCTCAGAGCCATGGATCAGTGGATGACTTGGAGCCACCTCAAATTGAATGCTTCCAAAATGGAAATACTCACGTGTGGCGATTGGAAACATTATGACCCGCTTGCCGCCTGGCCTGATGAACTGGGATCACCACCTAAAGTATCGAAGGAAGTAAGAAACCTCGGAATGACCATGGACTCCAAGCTGTCGATGAATGCCCAAGTGGACAAACTAGCAAGATCAAGCTTTGTCACTATAAAAACGCTGCAACAAATTTTCCCTCATTTGGGATTTCCACACAAAGTCCAAGCTACCATCTCCCTTGTTCTGTCCAAACTCGACTACGCCATTAGCCTCTACCACAGATCACCTTTAACGACCATGAAAAGACTACAACGGATTCAGAACTCGGCTGCCAGACTACTCTTGCATATCAAACCGCGAGACCACATCTCACCTGCCTTGAAAGCCCTGCATTGGTTACCAGTTGCCAGAAGGTTCCACGTTCAAGCTGCTTTGTATCACCCACAAAGCAATACATGGAATGTGACCGCTCTTCATCAGGAATAAAATCACCAAACACATTCAACAAAGGAACCTCCGCTCTAAAATGGCACCTCGCCTCAAAATCCCAAGATACAAGAAAAAAACCATGGGTGGCACATCCTTCTCTGTTCAAGCAGCCAAACTATTGAACTCTTTACCCCCCCAACATAAGATCCACGGACAACCACCTTATCTTCAGAAAACTGCTCAAGAATTGGCTCTTCCCCACATAAGCACTATATGCAAACAGAAATTTACAGCATATCCCTCTGTATATAATCATTTATTTTTACTATAAATATGTACCTATCTTTGTGTATTGCTTTGTATAAACATGTAGAATAATTATGTTTAAAAAAAAAAAAAAGTACAATAACACTTGAAAACTGGAGTTTATCTGGTGCATCTTTGGTCTACATGTACTTCTTCCATGGTGCATCTATGTACCTTCCATGTACTTGGATCTGTGTGTTTGTTACTTTCCTCCTGAAAAGCATATCCAATGCACTACCCTATTTCTCATCCTGTACCTCTATCAATATCTTTAATCTACATATACCTACCTCCTTTATGCATCTATATACTTTCAATGTACTTATGGATCTATATATTTATCACTTTCTTCTAATTCAGCATATCCAATGCACTACCCTATTTCTCACCCTATACTTCTCTCAATATATCTTTTAACCCAACTTTCTGACTCATCTCAAACTTCTTTCTACTGCTCTTTCCAATGCACTACCCTATTTCTCACCCTATACATCTATCAATATATCCTTTACACCCACTCTCTCATTTATCCCAAACCCCATACCACTACTATGATCCCCAATATAACCCTTTCTAGACTCTCCCTTACTCTACCCCTCCTTGCATCATCTGACACCTCTTTTACTATACCGATTCCCAAAACAAACCTTTCTAAACTCTTCCCTCTGACTCTTCCCCTCCACAACCCCTTTTTACTCATCCAAAAGCCTCCTCCTACTGCTGACCTCCCCCAAAAATTTTTTTTTAAAAATCCTTCACTCTCCTATCCCTCCACTAACTTTTTCAATCAAAATAACAGACTAACATGTTCACTTCTCAAATTTCATATTCCACTATACTAATTCACCACTAATCCTTTATGGGTTCCGGAGTAGCGTGCTACTCGCCAATAAAGCGCTTCAACACCCCATCAGGGTTACAAGCGCTATATAAATGCAAACCTTTTCCCTTTTTTACCCCTCCCCAACACTTCTCAATCCAAATAACTGACTAACATATCCACCACTCAAATTACTTTCATATTTCACTATACTAATTTTCAACACTAATCCTTTGATGGGTTCCGGAGTAGCGTGCTACTCGCCAGAAAAGCGGTTCAACATCCCTTCAGGGGTAACAAGCGCTATATAAATACAAACCTCTTTTCCCTCTTCTATCCTGCCGCTACCCTTCTCACTCCAAATAACTGACTAATATCCACCACTCAAATTACTTTCATATTTCACCATACTAATTCACCACTAATCCTTTATGGATTTCCGGAGTAGTGTGCTACTGCCCAAAAAAAAAAGGCGCTTCAACACCCGATCTCGGGTAACAAACGCTATATAAATACAAACCTTTTTTTCCTCTTCTATCCTTCCGCTATCCTTCCGAATCCAAATAACTGACTAACCTATCCACCACTTTAATTACGTTCATATTTCACTATACTAATTCAACACTAATCCTTTATGGGTCCCGGAGTAGCGTGCTACTCACCGAAAAAGCTCTTCGATGCCTCGTCAGGGGTAGTAAGCGCTATATAAATGCAATTACAATACAATAGTATAAGCAACAAAAGTAAGAGTTGAGCTACAGTTGGGATTGGTACATTTTGTTATTTAAAATTGAAAATTATTTAGGTTACTTAACCAAGCTTTAACCATTCGCCTTGTATGTATTACATATTTTTCCACAAGTAAGGCCATAGATACAAAGCTTTGCTAATATGAATGCACCTGTAAGAAAGAGCTATCCCTCGGAGAGCAATTAATAACTGTAAGTTCAGTTACATGAACACATGAGTAAAATGCGGTAGAAAGTGACCTGAATCTTTCCCACTTCTTTAGCAAGAATCTTCAGAAGACGGTCCCCAACCATTCATTTGCAGAAGAGTACAAACATTTCAAAAACTATGTTTGTAGTTTCAAAATAAGATAAATGCATCAAGTACCACCCCTAATAATAAACGGAGAGATGAGCAGTCGAAGGCCCTGACCTTCTTTGCAAGGGGAAACAAATGATTTGCAAAGGAATCCGTGTTTACCATAGTCAGTTTTCTGAAGATTAACCTTTTGCTCATCATAAATCCAGCCCACTTCAAATATTCCTCAGTTGATTCAAGATCTCAAAGACAATTTTTTTCATAATTTTATAAATACAGATACTAGTGTTACGTCATGCAGAAAACTTTGAGGAAGTGCCATTTGCCATACATTGAAAACACTAATACAATTCTTTAAATAAATGTATTATTGCCATTGGAGTGGTCCTTGGGTTCAAACTCTTCCTCATAAATATAGCAATTACAGCAGAAAATTGATAAATTGCATTATTAATTTATTATAGTCCCTGGGGATTTCTTATCCCCTGAAGTTAATATTAAAGGCAAAATTAGTCATAGCTGTCTGCAAGACCTATTGTTTACATTGTCCAGAGAATGCTCTTTAGATCACCCTTCCTCAGCTGTTGACCATTAGGATCAGCACCTTGCAGCACTTGCTTTGAGACTCATATCATGGATCAGCCCACATAAGTATATTTTGCTCACCGCATGCTATTGGGAAATTTGGTTCAGCCTCTTAGGGAATATTTCCATCCATATTTGAAAAAGGCTTATACCTCTATGTGCAATATATGCTGCATTATAAGTAAATGCTTACTTAAACTATATTGCAAAGAATAAGTATTTCAATGTTCTACATTTTATCTAATATGTTACTTTTAATGGAAATTATTTTGGCATGGCAAATATTGCATGGAAATTAAAAAGCAAATCTTTACAAATGACGCTATACAATTGTTATCCAACAATTCCTTTCTTTTCTTGACCACTGTCCTTAATTTTCTCAAGCTCCCTCTTCATTCCTGGGATCAGAGCAATTGGTTATTTTTCATTTGGCTAAATCTTGTTTTTTGGTCTGTTAAGTGTGCCGTTGGGGTACTTGTTTGTGTTGCTGGCGTGTGCACAGTGGCGTAACAAAGGCACCCGCAGTCCCTGCGGTGCGGGGGGCCCCCAAGCTCCAAGGGCCCCCTCAGCAGAGTAGTCTGATCTTAGAGCTCCTTACTGAGTCCGGACGGGGGGGCCCTCCATGTAACTTGCAGAGGGGCCCCCTCAAGTTTCGTTACGCCACTGCGTGTGCACTATACAAGTTCTTCTTCAATGTCTGCTAACTGTATGTGCTACTGTAGTCCTTCTTGTTTCTCAATTTGTTGTAAACTTAGTTCTCAATACAACAAAATATCCACGGGTCTAATGAGCCTGAACAGACCCTACACATAAGCAGAGTCCTTTTAACCTGTAATCTTTAAAAAAGAAAATCCTGTAAAAAGGACTGATTCCCATCACTCATCGAAGTGACATGCTTCATCATCTGGGATCTCCTCCTGGTTGCAACCTAGTGCAATCAAGGGCTACAACACCCTCACTAAGAGGGGGGAGCGCACGGATGTTTTCAAAAGAATCTAGTTTTCCTAGAATTTCCTAAGATCCATCAGATGTGAGAATTTGTGATAAATGTGAGTGATGGGCGCAGTGCATAAGTGTTTAAAGTGAGATTAAAATTGGGTAGCAAGAGAGAAAAAGTTTATTAGTTATCTCTTGATAACCAAATTAAAAACAGTGCAAATGCAGTTTTGACATAATAACTGCATAGGTCTATAAACAAGGTCTACATGTTTCAGCCGTGTGGATAATATGTAATCCAGGCCTTCCTCAGGACCTCAATATGATGTTGCTACTGCGTAGTGAATAAATAAAAGTGACAAAACTAACAACTCAAGGTTGGAACAAATACAATCATATGACCTGATATATAGGTCCCCCATGGATTTATAGAATGCTGATGGCCGCATACCTCTGTATGCGGCTCAGAAGCAGCCCGGGGTACCAACGGACAGAGCGGGGCCTCATTCCCTGAGCCGACGTGAGGTGAGGTTGTTTCCTCGTGATTTATGGGTGCCATCAGCACTATCAAACAAGTATATCTGGATTCATTAAGAGTGCATAAACTACTAGCAAGGGGCCTCATTTCTATCAGTTCAGGAAATTCCAGAATGTTTGCTAATTCTTGCTACTGCATATACTGGAATTCCAATCTTTGCTGCTAATACACCTCCCCCGTAACAGAGGCATCTAGTAATGGCTTGAGCTATTCCATGTTTTTTTTGCTGACTCAGTGGTGACATTTAGTAATGACTTTTGAAACTTCACCCTTGCGATGCTGATTAAACTGGTACATCTAGTAAGGTCTAAGGCACTGATCTGCACATTAGAGCCAAACTGATTGGCTTTGCCACTTCTTATGTTATGTTATGTTATGTTAATGGGGATTTGTATAGCGCACGTTTACCAACAGGTCTCTTGGCGCTGGGTGGTTTGTTTTCCTTATGGAGTCACCGTTTTGGACAGGTCCATATCTAGCTGTAGGCTTGGGTGAACAACCAGGTTTTCAGTTTTTTCCTGAAGCGCAAGAGGTCAGTTTCTAATCTCAACGAAGAGGGCAGAGAGTTCCAGAATTGGGGACCCAGTGTTGAGAAGCGCGACCCTCCTAACCGTTTGCGTCTGAATCTAGGCACCACCAGAAAATTCATATGCATGGATCTTAGAGTACGCTGTGGAGAGGATCTCTGAATTCTTGAAATTATATATTGCGGACCAGTACCGTGTATAGCTTTAAACAGTATACATCCAGTTTTAAACATGGAACGATGCTCCACTGGGAGCCAGTGGAGTTCCTTCAGTATTGGCTTGACGTGGCAGCGTGTGCTTTGTTGGTAGATCATTCTGGCTGCTTGGTTTTGGTTCAGCTGCAGACGGTGTTTCTGTTTGCAAGAGAGGCCGAGGTAAATTGCATTAGCATAGTCGATTTTAGATAAAATCAGGGCAATAGTGATTTGGATGCATTTCAGCTGTTTTCTTTACTTCGCCAAATTTCAGTCACTTTACTAACATATTTATCTTAACTGTTTAAATGCCAGCATAGGGTAATGCACACATGGTTAAAATGGCCTATGTAGCAAACAAATACTTCTTTAGTTTATACTTCTACTTGTATTATAATTGGTAAGCTTTAAGGCTCAGTGATCTTTTAAAATTTACTTGCATATGATAGTAGAGCTAAATTTACTATGAAATGGAGATGTCAGTTAAAGTTATCAATGTTAGTTGTTAATCTCATTGCATGGAAAATGGTTAGACAATCCACCAAGGGACACAATAAATAATCTCATAATAAGCAATGTAATCTTTTGAAAGATGTAATGTAGAAACAGATTTAAAAGATATCGAGTCCCAGGTTTACAACTCAATAGGTCAGTGTAGGACTTGGCCTTTTTGGCTAAAGTTCCCTAAACTTTTTGCTTTCCCCCTAGACCGTTTTCCTGACATAGAGTTGGCAATTTAGATGCTTTGGGTACTTTGCCACTGCTGATCAGTGTCAAAGTACAAGTGTTCCCTGTGTAAAGTGTAATGGTAATTGGTTGGCCATGATTGGTATGTTGCCTTACTAGTAAAGTCCCTAGTGATGTGCACTGTGTGTGCCAGGGCTAGTAATGCAAAGGTGCGCGGAGAAGGGAACTCAGGCCTGCAGGGTAGGGCCTGCGCGCAGTTTGCTAAGTTAGCATGTTGTCCTGACAAGTGCAACCACTTGTCAGGCCTTTCTTTCCCTTTTGCGTACACAGTGGGCACCCCTGTGGTATGTCCCGGGTAACCCCTGGGCAGGGTGCAGTGTAAGTAAAAGGCAGGACATATACTGAGGTGTGTGTTATGTCCTGACAGTGAAAAACACTCCATTTCGTTTTTCACTGGTGAAAGGCCATCCTGCCCATAGGACAGAATGGGGGAGGCTGGGTATTGTGTTTGTTAGCCTAGTTTCCCATAAGTTTAAAATGGAGAGATGAAGTTTAGTATGTATGAACTCACAGCGTCATAACACATCTTTCTATGAAAGTGGTTTTGTCACTGTGTGTTCAGAAGCCACTCTTTTAGAAAGTGACTGAGTTTTGTGCTTTAAGCATTTCTGTGTGTCTCTGCTGAATGTGGTTTGACTGTTTGGATCTGAGAGGGAGAGGAGCTGGGGGAGGTCTTGACCCAGGGAGGCGTTGAGATGGCACCAGGCTGACCTGCATCTGGAGAGTAGGCGAGGGAAAGCACCGGGAGGTGAAGAGGCCTGGGGTGCGGCTATAAAACAATTGACCCATCTCCTGCTGAGTGATTAAGGATCCAGACCCCCAGTATCAAAGGGAGAAAGGTAACACTGGGAGGGAGACACCCAGAACTGATTTAGGCAGGGGTCAGGGACCCCTGAGCACAACGAACTTCAAAGACATTTAGGGGTATAACTATGAGAGCTGAGACCCCTGAACGTTGGAATAGAAATGGATTGAGACTGAAAAGGCTTGGACCCATTTCGTGGTCAAGAGGAACCTCTGCTAAGGAAGGAACAACTGAAGAGACTGCTGAGAAGGACCAACCCTTGCTTCGTGATCTGGGGCTGGTCTGCAGTTTGCTGTTTTAACCGAGGAAGAGGATGTTGGAACTGTGCTTTGTGCGCTGGGTCCCCCTGCTTGAAGAAGACTGTGCTTTGTGTTGTGTCTTGTTATCCCAAGGGCCCGAGGTGAGCTGGCTCCCTGTTTGGAAACACAGGAACATAAAAGTTTCCGGAGAAGTTTCAAGCGACACGGTGGGCGGGTGTTGTGGGAGCTTGAGACCCTCGGAAGGTGTGCCCTGTGATCTTGGACACACGGAGGAGAAGTGAGACTCGGACGCGCTGGGTGCGTGTCGTGGTGCACAGGAGGCGTTGGTGAAGAGCGCCTGGTCAACGTGTGCACCGAAGGTGAAGTGAGTCTCGGACACGCTGGGTGCATGTCGTGGTGCACAGGAGGCGTTGGTGAAGAGCGCCTGGTCAACGTGTGCACCGAAGGTGAAGTGAGTCTTGGACGCGCTGGGTGCGTGTCGTGGTGCACAGCAGGCATTGGTGAAGAGCGCCTGGTCAGCGTGTGCATCGGATGTGACGTGAGACTCGGACGCGCAGGGTGCGTGTCGTGGTGCACCGCAGGCGCTGGTAAAGAGCACCTGGTCAGCTTATGCATCGAAGGTGAAGTGAGTCTCGGACGCGCAGGGTGCGTGTAGTGGTGCATAGGAGGCGCTGGTGAAGAGCACCTGGTCATCGAGTGCACCGGAGGAGAAGTGAGGCTCGGACACGGTGAGCGTGTCGGGGTGCGGCCGAAGGTGTTGGTGAAGAGCACCTGGATATCGGGGCACCGGAGTTGGAGTAAGTCTCAGTGAAGCAGTGTGCGTGCTTTGGTGCAACCTGGGACTGTGGAGGTGATCGGCTGATCATTGTGTGCACCGGAAGAAAGTGAGTCTCTGCAGCGCGGTGTTCGGGTCTTGGTGCCAACTGAGACCGCAGGAAGGAGTGCCTGGTGAACGTGCACTCGGAGTCGACGTGAAGTCCCATCAGCGTTGTGTGTGTGGCTTCATGCCAGAGGAGACCCGGAGGGTGCTGTGGTGAACGTGCACCTGGAGTAACGTAATCTCAGGGGCATTGGGTACGTGTGCCCTGCGGCCTCCTGAGACCTTCCAGTCGCGGCCCAGACCGGCAGCCCCAGAGGAGCTGAGCTGCCAGGCCGAGCCGCTGAGGCCCATTGAGAAAGTTCTACACGGAAGGCCCAGTTCGCCGAAGGAGGAAAGGAGAGTGGGGTCGCGCCCCCAGGTAACGTGGATCACTGCCTGGGCGGGGTGCGGGCTCGGAGGGACACTCTCTCTCGGCCTCTCAGTCCTTCTGGCGACGTGAGCCTTTGCTTCGGCTCAGATTGGGACCCGTACTGCATTCAGGAGTGGCAGTACTGGGGCCAGAGTGAGAAGCTGTACTTTATGTCATCGTTGATACGTGTGGAGGGCAACTGTTATCGAAGAGGCTGACTGTTGTAATACACATTGCCAATATCGCTGCTAACGAACTGCCGGACTGTCTTATGACGCCTGACATTATTTCTGCATAACGAAGTACACGATTGTAGCGCTACGCATTGCATTATTTCTCCATTGCAAAGTACAGGATTGTAGCGGCCCGCATTGCATTATTTCTTCATTGCAAAGTACATGATTGTAGCTACGCATTGCATTATTCCTTCGTTGCAAAGTACATGATTGTAGCGGCGCGCATTGCCTTATTTCTTCATTGCAAAGTACATGATTGGGGTGTGACACATTGCATTATTCCTTCATTGCGCAGTACATGATTGTAGCGGTACGCATTGCATTATTTCTCCCATTGCCAGGTACCGGGGTGTATCAATACGCATTGTATTATTTCTCCTTTGCCCAGCACAGGATTGTATCGTTACGCAGCGCACTATTGTTTGTCCATTGCAACGTGTGTGATTCTAGCATTGCGACCAGCATAGCATTTTGAAAGTGGTGGTTGGAATTTGAACCTACCAGCCAGCCGGAACGAATATTACCTTTATTACATGTTGGCTTATGTATCGTGTGGTCTGATCGTATATCTTTTTACATAAAGTTTATACTCGTTTTATCAAACTCGTGTGGAGTCCATTTGTGGTGTCACCAGTGGGTTGTTGTGAGTGTGGTTGCACATACTGTACACTCGTGCCTTGGAGATAGGCCTGGCTGCTCGTGCCAAGCTACTAAGGGGGTGAGCAGGGCTATCTCAAACGGTGTCCTTACTTCGCCTAGCATTGAGGGAGGAGTCCCGGGTCTCGCATTTGGTGACAGTGGTGCAGGACGGGGACTCCGGCTTCCAACAGTCAGCTAATTTCATGAAGCCAAGGATCAATTCACAATGGAAAGTGGCGCAAACAGAAGCATTAACCAACTGTCTTGCACATAAATGGCTTTGTGCTGAAAGCTCATGCAAGCACAAAAGCAAATGCATTAATTAAAGAAGTATATAGGGATGGGATTAAGAATCCACAAATACTCATAGGATTTCTAACAAACCCAGGCTAACTAAAAGTCAATCTCTGCATTGGCAGACGTTTAGTAAACCTGAGCCTAATTCTCAATAGTAAAAGCAACAATATAATTCAAATGTGTTTACTAATAAGCAAATTGGAAGATGGGCATAGCTAGTCATTCATAATTTATTTGCGTGTGTATTCCTTTTGGTCAAGCCAGATGACGGGGTACAGTTTTCTCAAGGTAGTATCAGTTGAGTTTGAAAATCTGGTTTGTGGAGGGACTGCAATTAATTGCCTGATAGACTGTAAATGTGGTATAAAGTTCACTATCAAAAAAGGAGAGAGTGTCCAGTGACTACTAAAATGCGTCCGAATTCCCTACCACTCCCAGGAATCCCCATGATCTAATTGTGGTTCATACACTTTTGGTAAATATTGAACATTTTAACTATTATAGCTGAAGACGAAAGCTATTTGGCAAAGCAGTGCCTTACTTGGCCTAGCGTTGAGTGAGGAGCTTGCACTCATAAATCCAACTATCCAGTATTGGGGTATCTTTCATGGATTCACATTCTTGAATCATTCCCCGTCGTCGAGATGAGAGTCCCACAGTAAGATAATCATCAGTATTTAATTAATGTCATAGGCTATAATGGCCCTGAGCCATGTTTTAAATATTCTATGTCCTTTTTAAAAAAGGACCAAATGTTGAATGCAACTAATCAGCTGCTAGTACCCTCTAGAACTCTCCCAGCAGAGGCAGTTTCCCTATGATTTTCACCGCACGTAGTGTGTGAAGGGAGTCTCCCTGAGTTTTACTGATTACTGGAAATCTAATTCAGCATGTCTGATAAAAAGGCCTTTTCCTCCCATGTAAGATCTGTGGCAGGAAAAAAGTTCACGTGGACGATCCACACAATGACTGCATTTATTGCTTCCTCCCCACCTATGAGGTAATCTGTCGCACTTTCTCTCCTACTGCTCTGCGGGATAGAGAGGGAGGCTGCTTTTGTGGTTCCAGGCCACTAAGCAACAGAAGTCATCTGAAGAGGACAGTGATGGGTCATCCAGGCCTCAGATCCCAGGAGGATACCTCTGGAGAGGGCAGGAAACACCACAGACAATCTCAGGGGAGAAAGAGCTCTAAAAAGGAGAAACATCATAAAGTCTCCTCCGAGCCTACATCATCTGTTTCCACCACTCCTGTGAGAAAGAAAAAGGAACATCATAGAGCCTCTTCCACAGACTCTGTGAGGCACAGAGACAAAAAACCATAGTCGACGACGACAACCCCACGATCGTCAATGGCGACAAGCACTACAGCTACATCATCGCCCCATCGAGAACAACGAAGACAGCGGCCATTTCCGGCCCTTTACCATCGATGAGAATTTCGAAAAGGTCAGCGTCGATGAACATTCTGACACCAACATCGTCGACGTCTCCCCCATCGATGTCCATCCTGTCGACGAAAACCTCATTGATGATGTCGATGAAGTCACCGTCAACGAACATCCCGCCAACGAGCATCCCATCGATGGCAGATCTACTGATGATAACACCGTCGACGACAGAAATTCCCATATCAGTGGTTACGGTACCGTCGACGCCACCATCGACAATGGTGAATATTGCTAGGGTGACAAAGACCTTGCTGCATCCAGATGTATCTTCATTTAATAAGTGTTCTCCGTTGCCTCCTTTGCACCTGTTGGACTTGCAAGAGTCGGATGATGAAGATGATGATGGAGTGTATGGGGTGGCACGTAGCCCATCCGAATTACATGTAAAATGCAAAGAGGAAGACAACGATTATGAGGACAAGGAGCAATATTGCCAGCCATATCTAGCTTCACCGTGCCATTACCAACCTTATGGCTATCCTCCCGAGCCTCGTCCTAGAGAAATGGCACATTTACCACCATCTCTTATCCAAGACCTTGAGACTATGTTGGCAGACTATAGACTGAGGTTTCCACCTTAAGATGCCCAATTTGAGCCATCATCACCTCTGCCGGTGCCCCCAGGAACACTGGCTTTACCACTACCAGTAACACCAGCTGTAGTACCGTGCCCTCCTGTACAGGCGCAGACCTGGTCAACTCTTCCTCCTCGTATGAGGACAGAGAAGAATGAGAGATCCCGGATCCTCACCCACCTGCAGGTCCTTGGGATGATTACATCCTTCCCACTCCCTCTACTCCGTCACATCATCCAGCAGACTCGCCTCTAGAAGACATTAGGGGGTTCCACAATCTAATTGAAAGGGCGTCCACCAGATTCTATCTTCGGTTGACTGTGAATCAAACAGATTGTTTCCATTTATGATTTCAAGGAGGAGACTAGGAAATCCATTCGAACAATCTCTATAATTGACTATATTTGGCAGGAGGCATGATATCGCTGGTGCTCCCTCGAATCGATAAAGAATACAGGGCCCCAGAGGATTTCTCTTCTTGCCTCACAGGTCATCCAAAGCCAGATTCTGTCATTTCTCAGGCAGCGTAAAGAAGATAAAAAAATCCAGCCACCCCTATCTCAACTGCCCCTGATAAGGAGGGGCGTAAGCTGGACATTATGGGGCAGCGTTTTTCCACCATGGCTGACGTTACCATCCGGTTGGCCAACGCTCTAGCTACCATTGGCTGCTACGATCGTCAGATGTGGTCCGACATGGGGTCTATGCTATACGTCATCCCTGAAGATAGGAAACAGGAAGCCAGGAAGATCCTTTTAGAGGGAGAGCGAGCAGCCTCTGAAGCCATAGACTGTGCTATGGATATAGCTAACACAATTTTACGCCAGCTGGCAAGCGCAGTAGTTTTAAGGCTCATGGGATGGTTGAAGGCCGCTACCTTCAGACCTGAAGTCCAGAAAAAGTCCAGACAAAGATTTCAGAGATGGCATTTGATGGGGACACGTAGGTGGGCAAGCACATTGATGAGGCACTCCTTTCCATAAAAACGGACACTGACACAGCAAAGTCGTTGGGCACCCTCCAATATAAAAAGATACCTTTGAGAGGAGTGAAAGGACGCGGTTTTACCACATGTAGAGGCAGTTATGAGAGGGCACATCATTACCAACCCTATCAACCGCAATACAGGCAGACCCACCAGCCCCCTACTTACCGTCAGTCTTCTACGGCTGGTTTCTCTCGTCAAAGGGGCCGCAAAAGAACACCTTCCCAGGGACGAGACGCTGGCAGGAAACAATGATCAACACCGGGTACCAGCTTTTCCTTCCACTCAACCTCCCGTGGGTTTGAAGATTTGCAATTTCTATCAGCATTGGGAGAACATAACAACCGACCAATGAGTATTGGATCTGATTGCCTTTGGTTATACTCTAGAGTTCACAAAAAGACCTCCCACTACTCCACCCAAAAGAGCATACCCCTCATCTTCACTTATTAGACAAGGAGGCACAAATCATGCTCTCAAAAAGAGCAATCGAGGAAGTTCCAACTCTGCAACGGTTTCAGGGTTTCTACTCACGTTTTCTGTTAATAAAGAAGTCAGTGAACTGGAGACCAATACTGGATCTCAGGAAGCTCAACAAGTTCCTAAGAAAGCAAACATTCAGGATGGTAACTTTAGCTGAGATCCTGCGTCATCTCAACAAAGGAGACTTTATGACTCACTCGATTTGGAAGACGCATATTTCCACATCCCCATCCATCAAAAGCATTGAAAATTCTTCAGGTTTGCGGTAGCTGGTACCCCCTACCAATTCAAGGTCCTCCCCTTCAACCTCAAATCGTCACCCAGAATATTCATATAATGTCTCATGCCAGTGGCCGCACTCCTACGCTCTCAAGGTCACCAAGTATTCCCCTACTTTGGCGACTGGCTGCTGAAGGCACCAACAGCAAGTCAAGCTACCAGAACCACAAAAGCTTGTCTCCAACTGTTCAACAAGCTGGGGCTCACAATGAACTTCAAAAAGTCATCATTTCTTCTCATACCATTTCTGGGAGCCAAGTTGGATACAATCCAATGCAAAGCCTTTCTATCGGACGAACGCCAGATGCGATTACAGCAGTTGGCTATGACCATCTCAAGAAGAAAGCCCGTTTCAGTAAGGAGTTACAAATCGCTCCTAGGAATGTGCTCATCAGCAATAGACCTAGTGCCCCTAACCAGGCTCAATATGAGACCTCTCCAGGAAGAACTTCAAAAATAGTGGCTGCAAAAGTCTGGATCCATCGAAGTCATCCTTCGGGTTACCCCGGCTATGAAAGCAGCAATGCAATGGTGGTACCACAGACCTCACTTTCTTGCAAGAGATTCCAGACTACATCCTGACATTGGATGCCTCTATGGAAGGCTGGGGACGACATTTACAGGACCTCCAAATTCAAGGCAAATGGTCCAGTTCTCAGAAGCTAAAGCACAGTCTGGAATTAAAGGCTATATACCTCTCTTTACAGGCCTTTTTACCAAGGATAACAGGTGCCTCCATGCTGGTTTGTACGGACAATACGACCAGTATGTTCTACATAAACAAACAAGGGAGAACCAAGCCTCTCACGATTTTGCAAGAAGCTCAGGAATTATGGAACTAGACAACGTAGCATGGAATTTCTCTCAGAGCCGAGCACGTTCCAGGTTTGCACAACACACTAGCGGATGCTCTCAGCAGAGCAACAGACAATTGCCACGAATGGGAGCTCAGCCAATACCAACGGGACAGAGAATTTGCGCTACGGGGGAAACCAGCGCAAGACCTGTTTGCTACAGATATCAATGCCAAATGCCAGTCCTATGCCAGCAGGTTCCCTCTCCCGGGTTCTCAGGGCAATGCTCTTTTGATGCAATGGTCAGGGATATATGCCTGCGCCCTTCCCCATCCCATTGATCCCCAGAGTGTAGACAAAAATGAAGTGGGAGCACTGCTGCCTGATATTCATAGCTCCCAGATGGCCAAGGCAACATTGGTTCCCGGAACTACTTCATCTTTCAGAAACCAACCCATATGACTGCAGCTGTCCCCTTCTCTCCTGACCATCCAGACCCGGAGTCACTGCACTTGGATGCCTGGCTCCTGGGTTCTTGGAGTTTAGGGACATGAACCTTTCGCAGGAATGTAGAGATATCCTTGCAAAATCTAGAGCGGAAAGTACCAGTAAAACATACAATGTGAAATGGAAACAGTTCTGTTTTTGGTGCCAATGAAGTAACGTGCATCCATTTCAAGCATCCCAGGAACGGATTTTGCCGTACATTCTCTCCTTGGCAAAGTCTGGTTTGGCTTTTGCCACGGTCAAAGTACATCTAGCCTCGATCACTCGTTAAAGAAGAGCTTCTAACGCCCCTTTCCTTTGTGCCTCAAGCTTGGTGAAGCAATTTATGAAAGGCCTTTTCCGCACTTTTCCTCCGGTGCGAGCACCTCCCCCGGAACGGAAACTTAACCTGGTCTTAGCACAGTTAATGAAATAACCTTTCAAACTAATTCATAAAGCTGAATTAAAATTCTTAACACGGAAAGTCGCTCTTCTCCTGGCCCTCACCTCAGCTAGGAGAGTGGGTGAAATTCATGCTTTCACCATCAAGGAGCCTTATCTACTGTTTAAAGAAGATGCTGTGATTCTAAGGACTAATTCTATATTCATCCCAAAGGTCCATCTCAGTTCCAACTTAATGAGCCAGTCATACTCCGTCCCTCCGTCCTAAACCCATCAGCGCCTGCAGAGCAGGCATTACATACAGCCGAATGAAGGACATCTGAAAGACTGTTCAATTGCTGATGGCTAACGGGCAAGGCAGGGAAGGAATGGCGATCACGAAAGCTACTGTTGCAAGATGGATTTCGGCGGCAATACAGTTTTGTCATGTCAAGGCTAACAAGCCTTTGGAAAAGAGGACTAAAGCCCACCCCACCAGATCAGTAGGACTGTCAGCTGCCCTTTTCTCTGGAGTGGCTCTGGAAAAGATTTGTCGTGCTGCAACCTGGAGGAGCACTCATACCTTCATGCAACACTACTGCCTGGAATCCGCACAAAGTGCAGACTCAGCTGTTGGCCAGACGGTGCTTCGTCACCTTTTCTGTAAATTCAACTATATGAGAAATAAGTTAACACACTTTGAGAATATGTTCTGTTGATTTTGATTTATTCCACCCTAATATCCAACAGCTATTGCGCAAAAAAAAAAAGGAATAGACACCCATAGACAACGTTAAATGTATCTATTATATTGTTACGATTTTATGGACAGTATACTTGAGATGTCTCCCACCATCCACAACAGACAAGACGATCTTCGATGTTGCTGTTTGCTGCTCTGATTCAAGCATGTGAATCTATGAAAGATGCACCAATACTGGATAAGAAAATAAGTAACTTACCTGTAACTACGGGTATCCAGTATTCGTATCTTTCATAGATTCACATGCAACCCACCCTCTTCCCCGTAGAGGCTTTTTCTCTATTATTTAATGAGATACTCACTACTCACTTGTGCTTCGAAAATCTGAGGGAAACTGCCTCTGCTGGGAGAGTTCTAGAGGGTGTAAGCAGATGATTGGTTGCATTCAACAATTGGCCCTTTTTTTAAAAGGACATAGATAGGCTATTTAAAACATGGCTCAGGGCCATTATATCCTATGGCATTAATGAAATACTGCTTGATTATCTTACCGTGGGACTCACATCTCGAAGACAGGGAATGATTCAAGCAAGTGAATCTATGAAAGATACCAATACTGGATAACCATAGTTAAAGGTAAGTAACTGAGGGCCCGATGTACAACCCTTTTTAGCGCTCGCAAACGGGAGATAGGCCCGTTTGCGACCGCAAAACAGGGTAATGGCATGTACAAACGCTATTCTGTGAGTCACTGACTCGCAAAATAGCGTTTGCCACTCTCGCTATTAGGAAGGGGCGTCCCTTCCTAATAGCGAGACTCACTGCCATGTACTATTGTTTTGCGACCACATTTGCGGCCGCAAAACAATTGCAGTTTACCACCTACTTCAAGTAGGTGGTAAACCACTCGCAAACGGGAATGGGGTCCCCAGGGGACCCCTTTCCCTTTGTGAGTGTGTGAGATTATATTTTTTAAGAGCAGTCAGTGGTCCCAGGGACCACTGCCTGCCCTTAAAAAATGAAACTGAAAAGTTTCATTTTTCTTTTTTTAAATGCATCCCGTTTTACTTTAAGGAAAACAGGATGCATTTAAAAAAAACTGCTTTATTTAAAAAGCAGTCCCAGACATGGTGGTCTGCTGACCCCAGCAGGCCACCATCCCTGGGAGTACTAGCCAATCCCAATGGGGTCGCAAATTGCGACCCCATTGGGAATCGCTAACAGTGTCTGTGACACTGTTGTACATTGCATTTTGCGAGTGGCAAATTGTGAGTCGCAAAGCAACGCAATTTGCGAGTCGCAAAATGTAAGGGTCGTACATCTGGCCCTTATTTTCTTACTCATGTGTAATACTGCCTACAAGATCTTCAATGGGTGATCTGCAATATGTCATGAGAACCAAGTCAGAAAGGCCACAAGAAGTGGTAAAAGATTTTTTACATGTATTCTGCACACTTATGGTGTGAGTGTCATGTTACATGTTTTTTTTCTCATGAGACTATTTCATTTGATCAGAATTTCGTTGGACCTTCTTTTATATAAAACCAAGATTGGGTCACAAGAATGATAACACTAGTTCCACTTTTTTAGTAGCATATTGTATTATTATTTACACAACCTCTAGATAATTCCATTTACACTTCTTGCAATAATGATCTACAGTCTCATATTTTGTGTTGATATTAATATGCATAGTGAGTCACACATTACTGTGGCAGCTTGCCAACAAATAAGATCATATTGTTGTTTACATATGATAGTTGTCAAACATGTCTTAACAACTTTCTAAATACAACATACGTAGGACTGTATCAGCGTATGACCTTGTGTGTGTGTGCGTACATTGACACATGTACCAGTAATGATTAACCTCATGTTGATGTGAGGAGGGGAAAGTGGCAACACAACTTTGCTTAGCTACAGTGAGCTGTCCATACTGTTGCGCTCACAGCAATTACAACTAGTCACCTGCTCAGAGTCTACCACTACCAGTGCACTATTCAGGTATCTTTGATCCTATTTACTTTTCCTCTGTCTCATTTCCAACTAATACATTGATGAGTAAGTGCCTTCTGTGAATACCAAAATGAGTAAGTTACTCAAAACGAGTAAGTTACTCAAAATGAGTAAGTAAGTGCCTTCTGTGAAAACCAAAATGAGTAAGTGCCTTCTGTGAATACCAAAATGGTAGTAAGTTTAGGATTTTGTCTTAAGTTAGTTCTGTGAATCGGGCCCTTTAATCACTGGAGTTATCATGACATTTTTATTGTTGCCGAAAATTGTTGGAGGCCAGGAAGGAGGCAGCAGGTGCTTTTAAAGCCATATTATGCTTGCAAACATGACGCCCCCACCTGAAGTCAGCGCCATCCGCGGTCCGTGCAGGTAACAGTGTTGGAGTGGTGGGGCCGGGTAAGGGGGGATTTCGAGGGACGATGCAGAGGGAAAATTAACTATTTATTTAATTTTCCCTCGGCATCGTCCCTCGAAATCCCCCCTTACCCGGCCCCTCTGCCCCACCGCTGTTACCTGCATGGACCGCGGCTGGTCAGCGCCTGGTGCAGTCGCACTGCCCTAGAGCCACCCTGCTCAAGGGTCCTGTGACCTCAGTGACAGAGTCACTATCACTCTATGGTGTGCTGCTTCATAGGCCTGCCTGCAAGACTGGAGGTGAACTTCAGAATGAATTGTGGCGGACAGGCCTTCAAGGATAACCCACACTTGCCACTGCTAGGGTCCACCTGCTGGTGCTAAGACACCAGGGCTTTTAAGATCTTGCGGGGCCTTCTAAGGTCTAGCATGGGAATGTGCTCCCTCAGGGGGAGTGGTCTGGTGGACTGGTCATGAAGGCTGAACCTGGATCCCCAATTCCAAATTCAGCAGCTCTGACCATAGTGTCACATCCTCTCCCCCACTGAACACCATACTGCCCCACTGAGAGAAACTTGCACTGCACTGACCCGCTATAAACACCTGGATGTATGTGACTCAATTCAAAATATGCACTAGACGAGCAATATGCTACCTAAAAAAAAATTAACAACATCCCATAAAAAGCAAACACTCATAGGGAATGCAAGATTAAGTAAAGCATGTGAAATGTAAGCAGGAACAACATGGTTACCTTTTTCTTTTTACACTCAGTCAGAAATTAGTGAGTGCTTTTGTCTGAAAAGTTAAGCCCATGACCGCAGGGCCCAGAAGGGACCCGTTTCAATGCCCATTGCTTATATCCCTACAAAACATAAGCAGTATGGTTTAAAAAGACCACATTCGTGAACACACAGCCACTGTACACATTTTGGGCCAGATGTATGACGGAAAATTCCATGTGCAAACGGGTTTGCGACTCGTTTGCGCATGCAATTTTCCTCTGGGCCATGTACTAACACTATTTTGCGAGTCTCAATCAGGAAGGGGTGTCCCCTTCCTAATAGCGACTCACAAGCCATGTACGAATGTCTTGCGACCGCAATTGCGCTTGCATAACACTCGCAATTTACCGCCCTTGATAGAGCGCAGTGATATTCTGAAAATTGTAGGGGTACATTATATTCACGAATAGTCCGTACCCGCATGTATTCTTATGTGTGTTAATTTTAGTTAGAACCTGTGTTGTAATAATCAGTAGTAAATGAAATGTTAGGATGAGTTGTGCCATTCAAGAAACGTAAAATGGCAGTTCGAGGGAATCATGTAGCTTTCAATGTTCATTGCAAATGCTTACTGGAGTAGTTTATGTGTAATGTAATGCGTTAGATAAACGTGCATCACGTTGAAGTTGCACACGTTTAGGTGATTAATTATGTTTAGGAGTAATGCAATATAGTGCTTATAAATGTAACATATAAACGTGCATTTAATTTGATGTCAAAGGCCTAGATGGAGTATTTACTCTTTCGTGCTAAGGAAGGCCTATTAGTTTCTTTATGTTAGCTGGTTTATGTAGGCCTGAAATGCATTTTCCCCTGGTGAGGCTCTCATTTGGAGATGGTCAGCGAAATTCATGTGCGTGCAAGGTTGTTCTGTTCTCATGTATTCGTTGCAGGTGCAAGGACATCGTCCTCGTTAGTTAGAATAATGCTTTTGTTTTAGGAGTTGGGTATGGAGGAGATCTGCTACAGTGTATACAGGAATGTTGATAATTGGGAGTTGATTTTTTCTTCGCCGAAGAAGCCTGAGACCCAAGGACACCTCAACCGTCGTTGGACTGAGTACAAGTTTGGATGGAAAGTTACCTACGAGAGGTGCCTGGCCAGAAGAGGTGGTACATGGGCGTATCTATTAATTATGCATTTTGTATTAGGGACAGTGCCCCGAGGGATGAGCTGGCAGTTAGCAGAGAGGGCAGAGAGAGAGGGAGCAGAGAGCCGTTAGAGGGTAAGAAGGAAGAGATCAACTCATAGAATGGAGACTTAGACCAATCATTACAACGTGAGTGTACTTCTTAGGAAGTCTTCACGAGCTGACACCTTTTCTTGACCTTGCTTGGGAAACGTTGAGTAGGGATGCCCTTTTAGGATAGTGTAGGGATAGACTAATGGATTTCCTTTACAGCCACTAATGAAGACTAATATAGATGTTGGTGCAGTTATTGCCTGTTTAGTATTTTTGGAATTGTTGGTTCTCTTTATGTTGTATCGGATTAGATTGGTTCGTAGGATGGACTTTGTATTAGTGCCTTTGTATTTTTGAAACCTCGTTCTGAGGTGTCTGTATGTCGAGCTATTTTTGGTTTTGTAATAAACCCCAAAACTTGGAATTCGGAGTCAGTGATCCTTTCTGAGATTTACTTAAATTGATACATGCTAGCTTGTTATGAATACATTGTTTCTCCCCTTTACACTTCTCAGCAGGTAATAAAGATCCAGTCGACCGAGGGTTCCGTGTAAACTTTTATAGGGGAATCCGGCTTTATCAGTTGGTAGCGAGAGGATGGTTACCTCTGTAGTAAGGGGAGACATAGAGAAGGGTAGTCATTGAGTCCCCTCAGAGCCCAAGTGATGGTTATCCAGTGGATTGTGAGCGGAGGGCGACGGCGTTTGATGGAAACCGACGGCGAGTGACGGTGCGACGGAAACAGCAGTTCGTGGTGGAGTGAGTATGAACAGGGATGTATGTCTGTCAGATTGCGGTGTTGTTTTGATTGTGTGATGTCTTGCGGAGTTGGAATGAGAGTTGAGTGATTGTGGTTTCGGGCCGAACGCGTGCGGTCCATGAGATTTGATTTTGATATCCCGGGATAAGAGATTGTGGTGTAGAAGACACCCAGAGTTGAAATTGTCTGACCAGAGATTGTGGGAGTCATGAGACGTCGTTGACTAACCCACTGGTGATAGGGAAACGTGTGTGTCAGTGCGTGAGTAACCGACGCAGGTCGTGGGTTACTGCATGTGGAATATCGAATGATTGGATCCTATCGATTAAGTACATGACTGTCCGGCCGTTCATGGGCAGATAGTCTGGGGCAATTGTCCGCTCGTTTTGTGGACAGATGGTTGCCAGAGTTGAGGTTGACAATTACGTGAGACTGTCCGGTCGTTTGGTGGACAGACAGTCAGAGAAGTGACTGTTCGGCCGTTTGGTGGACAAACAGTTATTTCAGCGTATGAGTGAGACGCATGAGTGTGTGAGAGACGAATTGTGAAGGAGGGGAACTGCTGCATGAGGAGGAAGAGTGACGTCAGAAAGTGTCGCGCTGTGATAGGTCGGTTGGTGTGAAGCCGCGCTGGTATTGGTGGATTGCCATCAGTAAGTCGAGTAAAAATAAGTGGAGAAAACGTTGAATTCATCATGAAATGTTTTAAAGTTTTACGAGAGATGTGTAGAGGAGACAGAAGAGTGGTTACTCAAGGAGGAGAAGAAGCTCCACCTAAGGATACCCCAGCCCATTATATGGCTACGAATGTGGGGTTGCATACTATAATTTGTCTTGAAAATTGGCATAAAATGACTGAAAATGAGGGAGAATTGACCTTTCCGCGTTATGGCACTTTCAGGTTGGAAGTGTTGTATCTATCGAAAACAGTGATGTCTTCATTGCGACCTTTACCCAGACCAACACAGTTTGAGGCGCTACATGCATGGATAAGAGCAGCACATGATAGAAAAAGAGACCGAAGCCAGGAAAGGGTGAAGAAGTCAATTAGGGCGTTTCAAGATGCGCGATGGGACGCATTGGAGAAGAGATGGAGGGTGGAAACTATTGAAGGGGAAAGGCTATTCCCATTGATGATAAAAGTAGGAGAGGCCCAGAAGAAGTGGGGTGAGGAAGACGATAGTGACACAGATGACAGCTTGCTAGATAGGCTGCTATCAGAAAGACCACTGCCATATAATCCAGATTCCGTAGAGGGAAAAGCAGTATCAACAGAGGGAACAGGAGGATCGCAGACTCAACCTAGTGCGAGAGTAGTCAGAAGAATCTCAACAGGGACAGAAGGGATGGAAACACAGATGCCAGCAAGCATTGAAGCTAACGGAGTTACAGTTGTTACAAGGCTACCGGATGCTCTTACAGTGCCGGTTACCATCGGCCCCATAGAGTCAGTATACGACCCAGATAAGGCAGGAAATGGAAGTCTAGCACGGTCAGTGGCAGGAGAAGGGACTGGCTTAGGAGGGAGTGGCATAGTGAGTGGAATAGGTCACCTTCCCAGGCCCATGGAATCAAGATCGAGTACGCCTTTACCAGTCACTGCAGACTCTTCTAGGGGACAGGGAGACGTAAGAACGGCGAGACCAAGGTCCTTGGCCGATTCAAGATCTGACATAAGGATGTGGGAGCCCCCAGTGAGAAGCCCTAATGATAGGATGACAGGAGACTGGGATCGAGGGAATTCAGGAAGCCGACCTGTCCTAGAAAACATAGTGGAAGGGAATCGATGTGGGGATCAGAGCAGTGAGAATGAAGACTCGAGTGGTGCAGCAAGTCGAGGAATTCTTAGAACTGCTATAAGAGCCAAGATGCTGGATGTGATGAGATTAAAAGCTGAGATAGATGAGATAATTAGCGGGAACCTGCCTTTGGAAAGAGTGGAAATTTATGAACCAGGCGAGTTGCTGTTTGTAGCAAAAGATGTAACTCGCAAGGCGAGGTCGGCACATGAGAGACTGACAGACTTGGCAAGGAGATACGAGGTGGATCTGTCCAAGACAAAGATGTTGCAGGGGAGTCACAGGTTGCAGTACAGTGACCAGGAACTGGAAGAGAAGAGAGTGATAGGGTTGAAAACTCACATTCGAGAATTGATTGTGGGGATACGTGCATGGAGCATGCTTGACAAGTGGGAGGAAAGATGGTCCAAAAAGAAGAGCACTAAAAAGAGTATAGGAGAGACACCGCCTCCAGGAGGGGGGATGATAGGAGTGGGAAATGTCCCTTTGCGAGAGGTACAAAACGGAGGGTATGAGCATGTGCCTTGGAGTAGAGGTGATTTGGCAGCGTTTACAAACGAGTTCCCTCGGCTGAGGGAGAAGCCTGTTGAGTGGTACAAGCAGGTCGACCGATTTGTTAAAATCTGGAAGGTGTTGCGGGTTGACCTGAACACACTGTTTGATATCGTAGTACCAAGTGATTTGTGGGCAGCTTGTAAAGTTGCAGTTGATTGGCCGACTTCTGAACCAGACAGGGATTCTGTTACTAATGGTCCTTCAATCGTTATGAAAAAGTTTGAGCAAGCAATTACGTGGCTGAAATCCAAAATCTCACCACAAGATATTGATTGGGTTAAGATAGATCAAACTGTCCAGGAACCAAAAGAGTCCGTACATGAATACTATGAGAGGCTTTTACAAGCCTTTAAGCAGTACAGTGGGCTAGACACGTTAGACCCCAAAGACATGGGACAGTTTGTTTCCAAGTTCGTCTTGGGTCTGAGACCAGAAATCAGCTGCATGATTCAGCAGCATTTGATTTGCAGGCAGAACAAGTCGGTGGATGAGATACTGCGGTACGCCAGGTACTGCAGCGACGAAGTGGACTAGAAACACAGGAAGCTTAAGGATAAGCTAATGCGGGTCCAAATGCAAAACGCTGACAGGGAAGTTCAGGCACAGCCAAGTGGAGGGACATTAGGGAGAAGACCAGGAAACAATCAAGGAGGGACCCAGAATGTGCAGGGTCCGGGTAGGGGGAAACCTATAGACCCCAAGACAGGGATGGATGTGGCAACACTGAAAAAGACCACTGCGTGTCACCTTTGTCACAAGATCGGGCATTGGAAACGCGAGTGTAGATTGAATCCAGCGAACCAAGTACCCCAAGAGGAAGAGACGGTGCAGGTATCTGAGGTCGTCAATACTGTGACGAGACCCAGGTCCCTGCAAGGGGGGACATTGTGCCCGCAGGTGGAAATTCCGCAACCTCCGAGAATTCCACAGGGAAATCGAACGTACCAGCAGATGCCCCTTTTCGAGGATTCTGATGAGTATAGCTCAGACCCGTTGAAATGACGGTGCCTGAGGGGGGAGGAAGACTGCACTCTTGGGGCAGTCTTAGAGGTAGACCAGAGGGGACCGTTTGTAGAGGCGAATGTTGACGGTCATCCCACCACATTTTTGCTACCCGTTCTACCCGTTCTACCCGTTCTACTGTGAGATCTGCAGTAGTTCCCAACCTACCCCTCTCGGGACAATCAATCCAAGTAGTAGGAGTGGCGAATAAGAAGATGACTAACCCATTGACCGAGCCAATTCCTGTGAGAATAGGAACTTTCCGAGATCGACACCAGTTTGTGGTGTGCGATTCAAGTCCAGTCTGTTTGCTAGGATGTGATCTTTTGTGCAAGCTGAATTGTACCATCTATTGCACCCCCAAGGGAGTGGAATTACAGACAAATGATGATGATGCCACCTTCAAGGTTGCGAATCAGCATTTCTGCATAGAGATGTATCCTATGTTGACAGTGGAAGAGCTTCCACTTGACCTAAGAGACTCAGTTTCATTGGATGTGTGGGATTTTACAGGAGAGGAGATTGGATTGATCAGAGGTGTTGAACCAGTTAAGATCCAGGTTAGGCAAAATATTGAGTTTCCGAGAACGCCGCAGTATAATCTGTCACCTGAGACGGTCGTAGGGATTAAACCTGTAATCGATTCCATGATTCAGCAGGGAATTCTGAAGGAAATAATGGGCAGTCCATGCAACTCACCCATCATGGGATTGCAGAAACCAAGTGGGAAATTCAGAATCGCGCAAGACCTGCAAAAGGTCAACGCAATTGTGGTTCCGTGTTGTCCAGTGGTACCGAATCCATCAGTGATCTTATTCCAGATTCCATGTGAAGCCGAGTGGTTCACGGTGATTGACTTGTGCCAAGCATTTTTTTCCATACCTTTGCACGAGGAGAGCCAATTGTTATTTGCCTTCCGGCTGGAAGACCGTATGTTAACGTGGTTTCGTATCCCTCAAGGGTATACAGAGAGTCCATCAATCTTCAACCAGATCTTGAAGAAGAATCTCGAGAGTCTTGTACTGCCACAGAATTCTGTTCTCGTGCAGTACATTGACGATCTCCTCATTGCGTCTGAAACGGAGGATGCTTGCAGGATCGATACGATTGCCTTACTGAATCATTTAGGGGAGAATGGACACAAGGTGTCCCCAAACAAGCTACAGTACTGTCTGAGTGAGGTTCAGTACTTGGGCATCGAATTGAGAAAGGCAAGAGAAAGGTGTCACCAGATCGAATTGAGGCGATCATGAACATGACTGTGCCTACCACTCAGAAGGAAGTCAGAATGTTCTTGGGAATGGTTGGTTACTGTCGCCAATGGATTCCCAACTTCTCTCTGAAGGCGAAGCCTCTGCAGAGGCTGACGCACAAGGATGTGAGTGATCCGGGACCATGACTGTCTGATTGCCTTCTTGAAGTTGGGAGAGGGCCTATGTCGTGCTCCGGCTCTGGGAATGCCTGACTACAACAAGTCCTTTTCATTGTTCTGTTATGATCGAGAAGGTTGCGCATTGTCAGTCCTGACTCAGAGTCACGGAGGTGTCCGTAGACCAGTTGCCTACTTTTCAGCTACTTTAGATCCAGTAGCTTCAGCGTTGCCCGGATGTCTCAAATCCATTGCTGCAACAGGTGTCAGCATTGAAAGGTGTGAAAGCATTCTGTTTATGTTCCGCATTCTGTTGAGCTGTTGAGGACAAGGACTAAAACACAGCACCTGAACAACAATAGACTCACAAGCTATGTGCAAGTCATACTTGCCGCGGAGAACGTGACTCTGAAAAGGTGTTCTGTTTTAAATCCTGCTACATTGATGCCATTGCCAAATGTAGATGATGAAGATTGTGAAGACCATGACTGTCTCGATGTGACTGAACTTTGCACCAAACCGAGACCCGACATTGATGAACCTCTGTCTGACCCTGATGAAATTTTCTTTGTCGATGGTTCATGTCTAAGAGACAATGTGGGTCATTTGAGAGCAGCGTTTGCTGTATGTACCATTACTGGAGTGGTTGAAGCTGCTTGCTTAGAAGGAGTATACTCCACGCAAGTGGCTGAAATTATTGCTTTGACTCGTGCCTGTTTGGCAGCTGATCAGATCCGAATCACCATCTACACCTACAGCCAGTATGGGTTCGGTGTGGTTCATGACTTCGGACAGCTATGGTCACAGAGGGGTTTTCTGACATCATCTGGATCTCCCATCAGAAATGGAGAATATGTGAGACAACTGTTGGAAGCGTTGCAACGTCCCAGAGAGATAGCAGTGGTAAAGTGCGCTGCACATGGGAGGGGGACGGATTTTGTTTCCATTGGAAATAAGTATGCAGATGAAATTGCACGTTTTTGCGCTGACCAAGAGTGCATATTTACTGGAGATTACACTGGAGAGAGCCAAGAGAGAACCGAGCTCAACATGATGTTAGCCATGGCAGACACTTGGGAGGAACTCAAGTGCTTGCAGAGAGGAGCTTCAGAGCAGGAAAGGGATGTATGGATCAGGTCAGGATGTGAGAAGGGAGATGTTGGCATTTGGGTTTCAAGTGATGGTCGAGCAGTGTTACCAGATGACCTATTGAGCCCGATGGCAAGACAGATTCATGGTGCTGTGCACCTGGGAAGAGATGCGATGGTGCGAGTGTTCAGACAAACGTGGTACAATCCATGGTTTCGTGCATTTGCTGATGCAGTGTGTCATAGGTATATTACCTGCCAACAAATGAATGCTGGGAAGAAAACTGTTGTTGCATTGAGTCACATTGGGAGGTCGGGAGGACCTTTCAACAGGATACAGCTTGATTTTGTCAAAATCCCTAGGTGCAATGGACTGAGGTACATTCTAGTGGTGGTGTGTGTTTTTTCACGGTGGGTGGAAGCTTACCCAACACAAAGGTGTGACACCCTTACAGTAGCGAAGCTATTATTGAGAGAATTGATACCTAGGTTCGGTTTTCCAACTTCATAGGAGTCGATAGAGGAACGCACTTCCACAGTGAGATCATGAAATTGCTTTGTGTTGCTTTAAATGTTGATCAGAGACTCCATTGTAGCTATCGACCAGAGGCTTCTGGGAAAGTGGAGCAGATTAATGGAACTTTGAAAGCACGGATGGCAAAAGTATGTTCGTCTACATCTCTGAAGTGGCCTGATGCGTTGCCTCTGGTGTTGATGAGTGTTCGCAGTGTCCCAGATAGGAGGACCGGTCTTTCCCCGCATGAAATCCTTATGGGGAGGGCGATGAGATTGCCAGCAGTACCATACTCAGCCTTGATAAACATCACTGATGACTTAATCCTTGATTACTGCAAAGGACTAGCTGATGTGGTCCGTTCTATGTCTCAGCAGGTGGAAGCTGCTGCTGTTCCGGCTTCAAGAGATCTCTGCCACGACTTGTGCCCGGGGGACTGGGTGCTTGTCCGAAAGCACGTGAGGAAGAGCTGTTTGGATGCTCGGTGGCAAGGCCCCTACCAGGTGATACTGGTAACGAACACAGCAGTGAAGTGCAGAGGGTTGCCAAACTGGATACACGCTTCCCACACCCGCCGAGTTTCAGAACCCTTGGAAGAGACAGCTCCTCTCAAGAATGAAAATCCAGCTGTGGCGGCAGGGCCACGAGAGAGGACAAGCCAAGCTGTGAGGGTTGCTGACGAAGCTGGTTGCTCACCAGACCAGGCTGAGGAGGGTTAGGCTACACACAACCCAGGTATTGACTCTGAGGAAGAAGGTAACGTTGCGGGTGATATAGAGTCAGACTCAGCCGAAGGAAGTGGTGCGCAGAGGGTTCGAGAGAAAAGCAAAAGGGCTAACCGAACAGAAGAATCGTGGCCTGAGAGGCAGAGAAGGCTGAATCTGAGATTGGCCCCTGAAAGAGATCTCGCCCCTGTGTCCGAGACATCTGAATCAGAAGTGAGTGAAGAAGAACAAGACCAAGGAGGCCTGAGAAGGTCGAGAAGGACAAGAGTGCCTTGCCAGAGATACGCTGTCCCGGAGTGGACTTACGTAGTAACTGATGCCGGGAGTAGTGTGTTCCGGGAGGCTGAGGTCCGTGCAAGTGGTCAGCAGGAATCCTCTACTGAAAATCGATGTGGAACTGATAGTTCCGGGACTTGAAGTTGAAGGAGTATTGACAATCACGGTCCCAGAACCTCCAACCTTGAGCAGGGTGCGAATTCTGATATTACATAAATTAGTTTTCCCGACGTTTGGATTTGAACCCCCACCTCATGAAATGGTAGATGTTCGTCTTGAAATTTTGCAACATGTTTTAGCTGCAATTGGATCTGAACTTATCGTAGATTGCGAATGAACTGTGATCTGTAAATAAGTATTTTCGAGAAGATAACCTAGGCCCGAGTGGAAGAAGAATAAAATTAGGGTTTTCCAGCAGAAGAAGAAAGAGGGCTAGGGAAGTCTTTCCGGACTGTGTAAATAAATCCAGAAGAATTGAACTTTGAACGAATTTCCAGGGTTCGATGAACTTTGTTTGAACTTTTGAGCAGCAATTCGAGGTGGAAAGAAGACACTTTTGTGTATCCTCTTATTTGAACTGCTCTGTCAAGAAAAGATGGAGTCTGGAAATCCGAACCGTAGGTGCAAGTGTGTGATAGGTACTTCCATAGTGGGAGTGATAGTTTTAATAGTCATAGTCATATAGTGTCAGTTAGTATTCCACATGAGGCAGAAGTCATGGAGGTGAAAGGGACACCTACACCCAGTACTTCTAGCAAGAAAGAGGACACCATAGGAGCTGAAAAGGCTATACTAGATCAGAATAATCGTAGATTGCATGTAGATTTGTCTAGAGGTGATTTTAAGCTTAATGCGTATGCCAAGCTGCTATACGAGTATGTTGACACGATGGATGTGAGAGATTGTTATGTGTGTATGCAATTGCCTGCATCAGTGGATGGGGGTATTCGATATCATCATCTTCCGTTGACTTATGGGATTTCATGTAGTTTGTTGCTTAGCATGTTTTATGGGAGAGGTCATTACGAATATTTCTTTTCCAATTATGATGCGGTGCTTTCAGAGGTTCCAGCATACAAGCACCTGAACAAGTACGATTATTATAAGCAGGAGGATAGGATTGGGAAGTATTTCATACCAACTACAACGTTAGATACAGCTTAAGCACATAGACATAATTTGACATGTTCATTAACAGAGATAGAAAAGAAATTTGTAGATCAAGTGGAGGATAGATCTAGACAACTAACACAAACACGTGATACTGGAGATAGTCCATTAGATTGGACAAAGGAGGAGATGGCTCACAGAGCGAAAGGGAGCTACGGCCCTATAGCGTTGGATCTAGTGCAAAAAGGGAAGTTGTGTGTGAAACGAGTCCAGACCTATTATGACAAGGTTTATGTGGGACAAAGTGCATGCGATCATGTTTTCACCATGGAAGAGTCAGCAAAGAACTTTTTGCAGGGTACGGTACAAGTGGTGCCAACAGTATTTTTTGTATGTGGGAAAAACGCTTATGTGAGATTGCCTGCCAATTGGTACGGTACTTGTTACCTGGCAGCTGTTTTCCCCAAGATTTATCATGTGGAGGAGCTAGAACTCCTGGAATGAGGAATGCATTCTAGAGCAAGGAGAGATGCAAGTGCAGGAGGAGTGATTGGAGACATTTTTGGAGCCGTAATACCCAGTTTGGGAGTGATTTTGAATGATGTGAAGATTAGAAAGCTGGCGACTGTTGTGGACAAGTTATCAACAAATACGGCTAAATCACTATTGCTTGTTGATGGAGAGATGTTATCGATAAGGACGATGGTGATGCAGAACCGTCTTGCTTTGGATGTCTTATTGGCAAAAGAGGGCGGAGTCTGTAAAATGCTGAAAGTGCAAGAGTGCTGTACTTATATACCAGATAATAGTAAAGATCTGAAGAAGTATATAAGTAACATCACTGAGATCCATCATGAGATCCAGGATCTAACTGAAGAGGGAGTTTGGGAGAGAGTTGGTAAAGGATTTGGTAGAGTGGGGAGTTGGTTTGCGAGCCTGGGAAAGGGTATTCTTGGTTACATTTTGAGGCCTATCATTATCATCGTGGTCTGTGTGGTTTGCCTGTGGGGTTTTGTGAGGGCTTATCAGTGGTACAAGGCGAATCAAGTCGAAAGATCCCTTACGGCGAGAGAGGTAAGGCTGGCCAGACTGCAGGACAGTCATTATGAGAATATCAAGAATTTAGAAAGGTACCGACAGGGAAGAGTGGCTACAAGCTCTGTTTAGGTCAGTTCTTTCTCCAGGGAATTGTGATTTTGTTGATGACACTAGTCATCAGAGGGGGGAACTGATAGAGCGCAGTGATATTCTGAAAATTGTAGGGGTACATTATATTCACGAATAGTCCGTACCGGCATGTATTCTTATGTGTGTTCATTTTAGTTAGAACCTGTGTTGTAATAATCAGTAGTAAATGAAATGTTAGGATGAGTTGTGACATTCAAGAAACGTAAAATGGCAGTTTGAAGGGAATCATGTAACTTTCGATGTTCATTGCAAATGCTTACTGGAGTAGTTTATGTGTAATGTAATGCGTTAGATAAACGTGCATTACGTTGAAGTTGCACACGTTTAGGTGATTAATTATGTTTAGGAGTAATGCAATATAGTGCTTATAAATGTAACATATAAACGTGCATTTAATTTGGTGTCAAAGGCCTAGATGGAGTATTTACTCTTTCGTGCTAAGGAAGGCCTATTAGTTTCTTTATGTTAACTGGTTTATGTAGGCCTGAAATGCATTTTCCCCTGGTGAGGCTCTCATTTGGAGATAGTCAGCGAAATTCATGTGCGTGCAAGGTTGCTCTGTTCTCATGTATTCGTTGCAGGTGCAAGGACATCGTCCTCGTTAGTTAGAATAATGCTTTTGTTTTAGGAGTTAGGTATGAAGGAGATCTGCTACAGTGTATACAGGAATGTTGATAATTGGGAGTTGATATTTTCTTCGCCGAAGAAGCCTGAGACCCAAGGACACCTTAACCGTCGTTGGACCGAGTACAAGTTTGGATGGAAAGTTACCTACGAGAAGTGCCTGGCCAGAAGAGGTGGTGCATGGGCGTATCTATTAATTATGCATTTTGTATTAGGGACAGTGCCCCGAGGGATGAGCTGGCAGTTAGCAGAGAGGGCAGAGAGAGAGAGGGCACAGAGCCGTTAGAGGGTAAGAAGGAAGAGATCGACTCATAGAATGGAGACTTAGACCAATCTTTACAACATGAGTGTACTTCTTAGGAAGTCTTCACGAGCTAACACCTTTTCTTGACCTTGCTTGGGAAACGTTGAGTAGGGATGCCCTTTTAGGATAGTGTAGGGATAGATTAATGGATTTCATTTACAGCCACTAATGAAGACTAATATAGATGTTGGTGCAGTTATTGCCTGTTTAGTATTTTTGGAATTGTTGGTTCTCTTTATGTTGTATCGGATTAGATTGGTTCGTAGGATGGACTTTGTATTAGTGCCTTTGTATTTTTGCAACCTCATTCTGAGGTGTCTGTATGTCGAGCTATTTTTGGTTTTGTAATAAACCCCTAAACTTGGAATTCGGAGTCAGTGATCCTTTCTGAGATTTACTTAAATTGATACATGCTAGCTTGTTATGAATACATTGTTTCTCCCCTTTACACTTCTCAGCAGGTAATAAAGATCCAGTCGATCGAGGGTTCAGTATAAACTTTTATAGTGGAATCCGGCATTATCACCCTCTTGAAGAGGGTGGTAATGCAATCGCAAAAGGGAAGGGGTCCCCAGGGGACCCCTTCCCCTTTGCAAATGCAGGGGGAAATATTTTTTAGGGGCAGGCAGAGGTCCCTGCCCTTAAAAGAAATTGAAACAAAAAAGTTTCATTTAAAAAAAAAAATGCATCCCTTTTTCCTTTAAGGAAAACGGGCTGCATTTAACAAATAAAACTGTTTTATTTAAAAGCAGTCCCAGACATGGCGGTCTGCTGAGCCCAGCAGGGCACCATCCCTGTGAGGGCCAGCCATTCCCAATGGGTACCGAATTTGCGAGTGCCTCAATAATATTCATGAGGCTCACATTTTGCGACCCCATTGGGAATCGCAATCAGTGTCTCAGACACTGTTGTACATTTGAAATTGCGACTTGCAAATTGCGACTCGCAATCGAGCGCAATTTGCGAGTCGCAATTTCAAATGGTCGCACATCTGGCCCTTTGTTTTCCAATTCACCCATCAAGCAGGTATCTCAGTACCTCCAGGAATAGTGCTTTTTCCAGCCCAGGGAAAACAATGTTGTTCAAAGAGAGACGAGAAAACAAAAGTAGTGCTTCACTGGCAAACACTGTAAAGTGGCGCTAATGTGTTTAGGTGTGAATAAATCAATCTGGCCACCTTGCAAACACTCTGTCTTGCTTTAGTTAGTTATTTTTCATATTTTTAATGTTTTATTTCTCTCCACCCCGAGGCTGCACTTTGAAATTGAAAAATGTCAGAAAAAGACGTTTCCAGCAAAAGTGTCTTTCTTTTTTGGATCCATTTCACAGGGGAGCAAATAAACGAAAGGAGGAAAGAGAAGGTAATACCCATTTCTTGAAGTGTCGGTTTTCACTAAATGAGGAGGAGCGAGACAGAAAGAGAGGGAAGAGGGGGAACAAAGAGAGGGGGGGTGGTGCTGTTGACAGCGGCAGGAAAGCTGTCCTTGTCTTCTCCCGGCACGAAGGAAAAGACAGAGTCCTTTTCCTTCTCTGCCCGTTCCGCCCGTCCCCAAAAGCCGAGCCTTAACTATCGGCCTTGGTGATTTCTGCCGTCCGAGATGCATGTTTAAAATAAGAAAGCAGGGGAACTGACTCTATGAAATTAAAGAAGTAGGGGCACGCCGTGCCCAGCCGATCCCGCCCACTTCGACCACTGCATGTGGTTGGTTCCCAAATCAGATCTTTACAAAAGTTGGTGTCGCAGCGACTTCATGGTGAAAAGGAAAAATGCAGGACTTTGCCGAAATAACTTCCAGTCGTGACAGCTATCTGTACGTTCATAGTTTTTTTGCATCCAACTCTATATGTGAGATTATATCATGTAGAAATTAAAACATACCATCTTCATATAACAAAATGACGTGTGGCTCCCCAGCTAAGGTGATTCCCCTATGTCTGTCCTCCAGCCTGAGCACACTTGCAGGAGGTTCTATGGCCAGCGCAAATATCCTCTGGGTATCCCTCTGATCTCCCTTTCTGCTGCATATTGGGTTGAGATGACATGACTGGTTCTGACTTTTGCAGTAGGGTCGGCATAAAAGAGAGACATCCACCTTATAAAGCCTTCCCCAAAGCTGAACCGTCTAATCTTTGTGAATAAAATTCTCCAGTTCTCTTTCTCCAAATCTAAAGGCACTTCTACAGCGGTGTGAGAGAGAGAGACGGAGCGCTGTGCAGTAAGTGAGAACATTTCTGAATATTGAGGGAAGTTTTTCTGCCTTACACAGTAAGGAGAGGAGTTGGCTTCCCCCTACCTTACTTAGGGGCTTATTTACAAAACCCTTACGCCGCAGGTGCGTCACTTTTTTTGACGCCCCAGCGGTGCAGTGTGCTGGCCCACCCTACGTGGCTTCTCATGGCCTTGTAAATAAGACCCCTTTTCACGAGTCACTTTGTATGAAAGGTGCGTGCCATGGGTGTAGCTGTGGGTGTTCCCACGCAACACCCATGGATTATGCCACATTCCCAGATTTACAACATTTCGTAAACCTAGGAATGCGTCAAAATCCTATGATTCCCCAGGGGAGGTTTAAGGATGCACAACGAGGAGAAATACTTTTATTTCTCCTAGTTTTTTCCTCTTTCTATGCGTGCTGAGAAGAAAACACTATCAGTGATTGTTTTTGTGCAGGAAGAAGTCACTTTCAGCACAAAAACAATCATCCCTGCAATGCAGGCACCCTTGCACCATGATGCAAGGGTGCCTGCATTGGCACATGGAAGCCAATTGCGTGCCAGCGCAGGGGAAAGCGCAGGGATGCATCATATTGTTGTAAATATGATGCATCCCTGTGCTTTTAAAACGACGCAGCTCGACGCAGCACGATGGCTTGCGGCGCCGTGCTGCATAATTTTGTTATAAATGAGGCCCTTAGTATCCTTGAATCAATGTTTTGTATGTTGCTGTTGGGTTTTGGTAGCATTACAATAAATGCCTTGCAAATTGAGGGAGTTAAAGCACCCTCCTGCAAGGCTACTGAGGACAGTTCTGTGAGCTTGGGTGCCAGTAGGTCTCAGAATCACCTTTGATTGGGGCATCTGGTCCCTCGACCTGCCACGACCTGGAGCGATGTCAGCCTTGCTCCCCTCAAATAATCCTGTATGTCAAACTAAACAACCTGGTCATAATTCGTATAAAGGGCAGTAAAAAAAATCTGCAAATATTTGGTTAATTTCTTTCTGAGATGGTGTGAGTATCCCAGGCACCATGTGAATACTGCTAAATGGGACTCCCCTCTCATTCAGATTTGCCAGTCATGCCAATACATTTCCTGTCTTGTCTCCCGCTAAATAGGTCTTAGTCAAATATTGCTTATAGTCCACCAGAAACCACAGTTTTGCTAATAAATGAGCATGTTGTTCCCTCGTACCTGCTAGCTCAGTCTGATCATCCAGGGGGTCCAGGTTGCAGAGCTCCATCTTCCGGAGCCACTTTTCTGCTTCTATGAGTTCAGGCACCAGCATCCTTCTCACTCAGGAGATAGTCTTTATACATCTTTATACAGTGGCACTGGATGAACACCTTTAAAGCCTACCATTCTACCACAGAATCACAGACCAACTCTTTATCTAAAGTAGTGGCGAATTTTGACCCTGATAATGCTATGAAACATGGCAGTGTAAGTAACAATGACTTATGATCTGAAGTTGTCACACACAAATATTCAACATTTAGTAGCATTAATCAAAGGCCTGTGGTGCAATGTATACTTTTTAGGACTGAGGAGTTCAATGCATATTCTCAACTGTTTGGGCATTTGTCCCTCAATTAATCAATCAAGATTCAATTGCCACACTGTTTTCTCGGCATTCAGGTTAATCCGATCACTTGGAAGTTACTTAGTGGTGGGTTAAACCTATCCAAGAGAACATAGTTGACACAGTTTAGATCACCCGTCCCACCATTGAAACCTGGGTCAGTGGAGCCAATTGCCTTGGCAAATGGTTATAATAATTTGACTGTTATTTGACTGTTCTTTGGAGCATAGATATTGGCCAATGTAACTCCTTGGCCATTCAGTTTCCATTCAGTTTCCCATGTGCAATCATATAACTCCCCCTTTCACTGCAGATGATGAGGTTAGAGCAAATGGTACCCCTGGTCTTATCCAGATCATATGATGAGAAATTAGTAAAGAACAGCTGAGCCCTCCATCTTTTCTGCAATTTCCCTACCTTTCCCTCTAGTTAAGTGTCAATACTCGAGAAAAACAATATGTTTCCATGCATTTTTGGGACTGAACCAGTTTTATACCTTTTAATGGCATTATTCATACCCATGACATTCCACTGCAGGAGCTTATAAGACACATGGGACCCAAAATTGTTAGCATTCTTCAATGCAATTTGCACTTTACGTTATGCTTTGATGGGGTGGGGTGGGGTCTGTGTAGTAACAGCCACAGTCAAGTAACAAAAATATAATCATTAGAGCTGTCCAGTACATTTCTCTTATGGGTGCCAAAGAGCAATGAGGGGACGAAGATCAACTTATAACTGCCCCCTAGGGGTTCCTGCCATGTTGAAGCCTTTTGTGACCCTTAATTGAATCCACAAGAGAGTCCCAGTGTATCCAGCATCACAAAAAGTTATCTGCATTCTGGGAGTAAGCTGTGGCAGGGCCATCTGATTACCAAGGGCCTGCTCAGATTCCTGGTCAGTGTCATACTCAAAGTGGCCCATTTGACTTTGGTGGACCAGGACCATCATAGTGGCTCCTTTCAAGGTACAAAACGTTTGGTGGACGGTCACCGTTGGTTTTGACAGTCATCCACCAAACTTTCAACATTTTTTGTTTTTCAAAAGCAAACTCCCAAATTGGAAGTTTATTTTTTAAAGACAAAAAAATGACCACCAACATCCCAGGAGTCTTCTCAGTGATAGACAGAAAAAAGGACATCACTCCACCCCTACTTAACGTATGCCCATCTGGTGGGAGGACCAAGAGTTTTGCGTACAGGGTACACCATCACATTTGCACCAAACTCTAGCTCAGCTGCAACGTCTCTTGCGCTCCCTGAGTGCTCTAGTGTCTGATGGTGATTCAGCTGTGCCACTGTCACCATGACCCCCAACTTTCCTCCCTTTTGTCTGGTTGGTCTGCGGATTTGTCTAGTTCTGTTCTGTTTTTATTTTCTTGTTTTCCAACCCCAATGTTTACTGGCACTCTATGCACCGGTTTGGTCTTGATATATATTTCCAATCAATCCTAGGCATCGGGCTTCTGTGAATAAGTTAGCTTTTTCCTGTCCCATAGGGTGCCCTTAATTCCCTATTCCGTCAGTGCTATGAACCTCAGCTACACCCAGCAGCTGCCTTCGCTCCCTCAGGGCAACCGATTACCACCCTGGATGATGCCTTGCTAAAGGAGAAGGAGGAGAATCCCATTGAGGCCTTCCCTATGGTTCCGGGGTGCCCATGTGTTGTCTGACATCATCGGTCTCTAACATTGCTCTCTAGGTCCTTCTGTGCTGCCCTATATATGCTACACTTCACTCTCTGCTGGCTAGGGTTGCACCACTCTGGCAGTTCAAATCTTCTCCCATGCCACAATCCCTTGGGGCACGTGCTGGAACACTCCTGGCCCTCCCTTCCCCAGGGGCTCTATCCTCCACAGACTGACATCGTTATTCCAGAGGCCTGTCGTCATGTTGGATCCTCTTTGCAGCTTAGGAATTGTTCAGCCACCGACACTTAGGGGGCAACACCCATTCTCTCTCACCACATCATCAGGGTCTGAATCACTCATAGGGGCTGAGGACCACACAGGTCTTTAAGTAGGCCGGGTTCTGCCGGTGCTCAGCACCGGCAGTTCTAAAAGGCAGGTGCTGAGACGGGCCCCTATCGAACTCTCCAATTTTGCCCTCGCCCTCAGGGTGAAAAAAAAATCTTAACTCTGCAGCAGTACCCCCCTTCACTGCCTTTGAGGTAACTTCAAAGAGAATCGTTATAGTTCTTTCGCAAACTCATCATTTCAAAACTGAAGCATTTTCAATATTCTATACAACAAAGCCATAGTTGTTGCTTATTTATCTTACGCAACTAACAACCATTGACAAAGCCAATAGTCCTGGCTTGTTGTTGGTGTAATGTTACTTGTGAAAGGGCCGGGCCCATAAATTCTGGATCTATTCTAGAATCACAATCCGATAGTTCTTTTTAGCAGCATGGGAACGTAGAGGGGAGAAAATTCGTTATTATTGCCAATCAACTCAACAAGAATTCCCTTGAACACATAGTAACCACAGACAACTACGTATGGTTAGTTGATTTATTACAAAGCCAGAAATAATTGGACGTAAAGACACCTCAAGACGAGAGTGTAAAAGTACTTCGGAATTAGCATAAAGCCAAATCTGCGTATCCAGTTAAGATGATGTAGCATATGTAAAACAATTAATTCAATAAGCAGAATGCAGAGGATCAGAAAGCATGAGTCCAAGTTTTCCTGCATCGAGGATTGATGAGCATAAAGCATTAATCTATCCCTACACTAACACTAAAATGACATCCCTACTTAAGCATCTTCAGGAAAAGGAATAAAAGGTGTCAGCCTGTGAAGTCTTCCTAAGAAGTCCCTCCACAGTCAATGGGCACTTTCCCTACTCCCAACATCGCATTATTTCAGGTATCTTTCCCAAGAGTCTTTGCAATTCACGCCATCTGCTCCGGGTACAATCCTAAAGGTAGTTTTCTGACTCAGTTGGAATATCAAGGAGTAATTGAAACATGCGTATCACCTATGAATAATCCCCTTTTCGCGATTTCTAAACCCGATGGATCGTACCGCTTAGTTTTGGATTACCGACATTTGAACTCTCATTGTTGGACCTTTGCGGTGCAAAACACACACAGTTCTGCGCTTGTAGACAGTCTTGTGCGTAAAAAACA